>JAQFVV010000134.1:2565826-3165826 GCA_028023455.1 Epiperipatus broadwayi | reverse complement strand
ATTGATTTAATTATTACTTCTGAATTTATATCTATTGTAACGGTATGAAAGTAGAGCTGCTTTAACCTAATCTAGAGATGCAGGTAGAGGGGATTCGAACCTCACCTACTCTTCCAGATTGCTACTAAACAACTTACTCCCCAAACCTCACTAGAATTTAATCTTAATGTATGCCTGGTAGACAGGGAGATATGAAACCCCAAAATGGATTTTAACAAGTAGATACATATAATGACCAGATTTATATATGTGTGTCACACAAAGAAAAACAAACAATACTACAGAGTTTTAATGATAGTGAATGACAGACAAAAAAACTTATTAGTTATGCTAGCAAGATTCAACAAAGTTTCACTGATTGAGCTGCAGTCTATTACCCTACAACCATATACAGATATATATGAAAAATCCCTTCCTTTGTAATGATAATAATAGACAAAAATTTATATTATAATTTTTTTTAAAAAAAATATTTCCAGCCAATGGACGGGTTATATAAAATTCAAGAGAGAGACATAATTCATTAACTCTATGGATAGAGCACATGGTAATAAATAAATGATTAAACCCCCCCCAACCAAACACTTTTGGGACATGTTTAAATCATAGACCTCTACTAATAACTAAAGACAATGAAATAATGACCCCAGCGGAAATTTCCAGCTATGATTGAAACATTTCAATAATATTTTGAGACAGATTTCAAAGTAAATATAAATATGCAATATAATGCACTAAAGTGAAACCATAATGTGAGCTGTATCCTGAGACATAATAAGCAACCAAGAGGCTAATACAAGACTGTATAGCACTCTGTCTCTAAACTGGGTTAGAGAAAAATGGAATTTGTTCGCTAACAGCATGAACCAGATTCAGATACAGAGTTTTCTTGCTTATGTCCAGTTATTTTACATTGAAATATCTGAAATAGATATGAAATCCAGAATTTTTATTTATTTTCATGAAGATCCATATGCAGGTATATTAGCCTAAGCAGACTTGGTAAAAGAGAAGCACTGAATACATGCTGAGATATCACAGATCACCCAGTGCACAATACAACATAAATACGGTCAAATGACCTTTAAATTTAAAAAGAACCTTTTGCAAAAATATATATAAAACATTATGAAAGCTCAACCACCACTGAAAAATCTGCAGAAAAGTAATAGTGACTTTCTCTTTTATAAAATTTAGATCACTAACACTAACAGGCGGATATTTTACTGATTTAGTGGAAGTTTAACCTATCTACCCACAGAGCCAAACAGTATTTATAAAACTTTAATATATACCTGGGTCTCTTTTTACGCGGATTTATTTAACATGATTTTGAAGTTACATGATTCATGTTTCACCGGAAGTCGTACTCCGATAATGTGCTATTACTTTAAATAATAAATTTTGCGCACTTACGTTATATTGAAAGTAATAGCACATTATTGGAATTCGACTTTCATCTTAAATTTCAATATTTTCAGTGCTTTATAATAGTAAGATTTTATGCAATAATGAAATTAAAATCATGATTTCCACATTTTATGTATACACACATTAAATTTTACAAGATTATTATGTAAATTTGTTCAAACATTGTGCATGTTAATTTTGCATTTTAAATCACATTCTGTTTTTGCTTTTTAAAAAAAAAACGTAATCAATTATTAATCATTTAGTGTCCGCAAGTTTATTTTTAAAAGGTGAGGAATAGCAGTGGGCATAATTAAATTTGACAATTAAAAATTAAAATCTGATTTTTAATTGTAATTAACAATTTAAAAATTACTTACGGCGACTTGAAATTAATGTGATGTAAAACAAAATTTGATTTTTAAATGGAATTGAAAATTAAAAAATTAAAGACAAAAATAAGAATTTAATTTTTAGTTGTTAGTTTTAATTAAATTTTTCCCAGCAGTGGTGAATAAATGTCTTTTTATTTTCATAAGTCTAAGTTCATAAACAATTAATAAAATCATCGTCTCAAAGATTAATTACGGTATCAACAGAAAACCATTAACACAACATGAGAGTGCAAACGAACATGTTTTTTGGCAAATAGCGACAATAATTAAAACATGTATAAAAAAATGTAAATTACTGTACTGTAAATCATGCATAAAAATATATTATTTTGAATAAAATTAAATATTATAGTTAAAAAAAGTTTGTCTTGTATCAATTTTTTTCAAATTTGAAATTTTTTATTAGTCATATTTTATTTCCTTATTTTTTTTTTGGGGGGGGGGGTGAATTTTAAAGTAATTTTACGTTGGTGCTTTGCTTTTAAGCGAATTTTGAAAAATCACAGACTGCATCCACCCTTTTTCAATGTAAGTTACATCTATTTTTGCACGATTTTGTTTGCACATGTTTTCTGAGGAACCTATCTATCGTGTAAAACGAGACCCAGGTGATATATACATATTGTCAAATGTACACTCTCTTATTACAAAAAAAATGTGAACGTTTATTTTATTTCACGCTCTTTAAAATAGAATTTTAAATTCGTAAACCTTCATTGACTAAAAAAAAAACATCGATCGGGATTTTCTTTTTTTTTATACATATATATATATATAAAACTAAATTAAAAAATCTTGGAAGTTTTATAATAGAATCTTTTATAGTTATTAACAGAATCTTTAGCAATTAAATATTAATTTTAAGAATGGGATTTGTGCTTTCTGCGATTTGCTTTCTCTCCTTCCAAAATAAAATATATACATAAAATAAATACTTAATTACAGGTGCATAATGGTGGTAAGTTAAGTGACACATTTTCATTTAAATTAATAAAAATTATCGCTGCCATTATACAAAATAAACCACCACCCATTATAATATTTTTAGAAAGAGAAAAGAAGCAATTGATGAAATATAATGTTACAAGACGCAAACATATAGATTTCAAAATATATACCTATAGATAAATAGAATAACAAAGCAGATATTTAAATTTACATTAAGGAAAGATAAATATATTTCAAATCATAGAAGGTTGGTATAAAAATGGAAACCGTAGATGTTGCATGGCAATGCTTTTTTTTTTAGTCTTGATGTTTATTTCACATTTCCATTGAAAGAATTTTATCTAACAGGGTAGATCTCAGTCATGAACGCAGGGTACTTTAGTTCTCAGGTTGGCTCACATGTCTATGATTCCGGTCTCGGGAACGGGCAGGAGAGTGAAAGCAAAGAATATTACTCACTCATTTTTTTTTGTAGAGGGACACATTTTGTGACTTATTAACATATATGCTGAACAGAAAGAAAAGATTATGGGTTGAAAACAGTACAGCAAGCTTTCCCAGCAAATTATCTTGTAAATTTCAGCAAACTTCTTTCTGAATAAAAGCTAATTCTTCAGCAAGACTGCATAAGACCCAGAACAAAAGAAAAATTCTTTATTTATATCCTTTTCAATTCTATTTTTAATTAAACTACTTATTAGTAGCCTATTGTTTCCAAATTTTCCCTGTTATCTATTTTTCTTTCAATTAAAATGTTTCATAAATTAATTGCATTCTTTAATGGATTCTGTTTAATAAGATAATTTCTTATCTATTTCTGCCATATTTTAAAAAATTGTTATAAATAAAAATTTAAATTTTGTATATTTTATTTCATTGATTTCTTTTTTAAAACACTTTCCTTCTTTAACTTACATAATTATTTGTGCAGATGATAATTTATTTTAAGAAAAGAACATACATTCACTGTGGTTGGACTTAGGGTCTTAGCCAGTCCACAGTGACTGGTGAAGCCAGCATACATATAATTGTATATATATGCTCAGCTTCACTATATCATCATCTACATTATCAGAAATCCAAGATTCCATATATATTTTAATATTAAAGCATTAGAGTACAAGATTATAAAAGCCACTGTTCTGTACATGAAGGATCAGAGTGACTTATAGTCAACATGGGTAGGATGAGAAGGTTGGCACCAAAGTGGGCTTTGAGCATTCCATCATTAGATTTTCAATGAAATGGAAGAAGAATTGTGGGGTGGAGTGGATTGAAGCCTGTCCATTAAAGTATGAAGATCAGCTATCTTAATATAAGCTGAACATTGATTGTATATATGTGTGGAGATGATAATATGGACCAACTGATGAGGGCTGTTTTAGCATGAAATATGTATATTGGTGATTATTTATCTTTTCGACGTGTGTGTGATTAAGGGTGTCAGCAGTATGAGATAGCGTGGATAGTTGAGGGTCGTGTGAAAGTCTGAGTTCAAACCCCCTATATAAAATTTATGTTGTTAATGTTTTAAAACATCCTTGGTTAACTATTATTTTATTTTGATTAAGATTATAAGAGACCTTTTGATGTGATATATAGGTAGCAACAAAATCCATTTTCTACTCATACTGTCATGAATATCTGAGTTTCATGATTAATTTTAAAAATTTATTTGTTGTATTAGACTATTATCCAAAAATTGGATCATGTCTTATAATTATTTACTAGGATCACATTCACTGTTTGGATAAGAACCTAAGATAAAGAATATAATTATATTTGTTTATTAGAAAAAATATTTCATAAGAACTGTGGGATTTGATTATAAGAGATTTAATTGGATTAATAATCTTTTATATTAACTTGATTTTATGTGAACCTGTTTTATAATATTAACTTAGAGAGTATTAGAACTTTTGATTAACTGATTTGTTTTAGAGCTGTATAAGAGTTAGCTATCTCGAAGGTTACAATATATATATATATATATTGTAACCGGATGCATGACCAATCCCACTCTTCATTGGTTTTTATTTCCTGATGAGAATATTGCAGGAAGGAACTATCGATTGGCATTCCCCAATGCAGATGTCACACCACCTACAACAATTTTTCCTGCTCATCAGAGTATGTAGCACCATAAAAACTGGAAGCATCTAGAAATTTATGTTTGGTTTCCCAAACAGCACCACTAGAGTTCTATCTCACTACAACCTTACTTACCATTGTCTGGTTATGCCGAACATAGCTCAAGAGGCATGAGATTCTTGTGAGCAAAATGGAACTGAACAACTAAATTTAATTTTAGTTAACAATAATTATTGATAAGTCCTTCCAATAGAGTTCACCATTTGTATCAAATGAAAGCTCATTTCAGTTCATCTTGTGTGAAGAAGTCAAAAAGCTCTTTTATCAAGTATACATATACATAGGTTTTATCACTTTATTCAGATGTTGTTTATTCAGGTATGCATACAAGCCTTTATAATTCATTATCATTTAATTATTCTAATATATAACAATTCCAGGTTGGTATATTTTTTATTACTCAGTCAAACACAGACATGTATTCTTACATAGGTTTTGTCACTGTATCCAAATGTGGATTATTCAGGTATGCATCTAAGCATTTATAACTCATCATTTAATTATTCTAATATATAGCACTTCCAGGTTTATAGATTTTTATTATTCAATCAAAGATGGATGTATATTTTTACATAGATTTTATCACTTTATCCAGATGTGGATTATTCAGGTATGCATATAAGCCTTTATAATTCATTACCATTTAATTATTCTAATATATAACGATTCCAAGTTGGTATATTTTTATTACTCAGTCAAACACAGACATATATTTTTACATAGATTTTGTCACTTTATGCAAATATGGATTATTCAGGTATGCATCTAAACATTTATAATTCATTATCATTTAATTATTCTAATATATAGCACTTCCAGGTTTATAGATTTTTATTATTCAGTCAAACATAGACATATATTTTTACATATGTTTCATCATCAATTCCATATTTATAGAACATTTGCAATTTTGAACATATAACACAACTAATGTTTTCAAATTATTCCATTAATTTTCTATCGTAAACTTATTATAGAATTAATAATTGATGGGTAAAACATTATTACTATTATAGCATTAATAATTGAATCATTTTCTAAAGCTTACCTTTTAACTAAAGTCTTCATTTATTGCTGTTTTCACTAAATAATGGGGGGGGGTCTGTCTTTAAGCTGAACGGCACTGGATACTAGGACTGGCACTGGAGGCTTACTTCATGATAGTGGGTAGAGAGAAAAAGTGGGCTAACCACCCATGTTAAGCTGATTCTTCATGAGGCTGCTGGATGGTTCAATTCACTTTTCTAATAATCATCTCTAATCTGAATTCTCCAATCTATTTATACCTTTTCTCTCTATGAGAATGGATTCACCTTATGTGCTTGATCCAATAGGTGTTGGTTTGTCTTTATCCATGTTCATGCTGTTAATCTCCCAGCTCATTGGCTATTCTTCTTGGTGGGATAAGACTGTTTTAATTATCTGGCTGTATGTTTTCAAATTTTTAATTAATTTTCTCTTGCCTGAACAAACACTTTTAATTATTGTTAAATTACTGCCATTCTGCATTACAAATTATTCTTCTGAAATATAAAATGAGTTGAAAAGCAGTAAAGAGATTTTTATTTAAATGATTTTTAAATTGAATTTATTAATTTTAATAAAGAAAGGTTTATACTTTCTTTAATTGCAAATATAAACATATTAAAAAGTGGTTGTTTTATAATAGCATGTTGAAAACGCCGGAGGGCGTGGTTTGTTTGTAAACAAAGATAAATATAATGTTTCCGGGGCCAAGTTTCTTTTTTTGGCTTTGGTTTTTTGTTTATCACATTTATAAAAGTAATATCAAATCAATTTTTTAAACACAACCAAAAAAAATATATGCATAAAAAAATTAACAAAAAATGAATTTACATGTAAAAATACTTAATTTTTTTTTTATTCTTTTCATTATTTATATTTTCTAAAGGGGGCCGGGTTTTTTTTTTTTGGTCTATGTATTTTTTTGATTTTTTTTTTTTTGTTGTTTATCACATTTAAAAAGTACGGCGGCTATCAAATCAATTTGGCAACCCCCCCAAAAAAAATACATCAATTAAAAATGAATTTTAAAAAGTAGTTACCACTTTTTTTTTTTAATTCTTCTCATTAAACCCTTATATTATCGGTTCGGTATTCTACGACAAAAAAAAATCAGACGATTCTTTTTTTTTTTTTTGTTTGTTTTATTTTTATAAATTATAAATAAATCTATTTCCATTTAACGGTAACATTTACAAGCCAAAGTCAAACTTTGGGAGATGGGGAAAAGGGGGGGAGGGTGTTTCCAATTGCTAACAGAACGGAACGCAAAAAACTCTTAAGTTTGACAAAGTTTTGCCGGTAATTACCAAAAACACAAATATATACGGCAATTAAAACCAACTTTTTGGGCTCTTCAGGAAAAAAACAGCACGCATGCAGCTTCAAGCTGTTTTGTTTGATAACCCAGTTTCAGCAGTCAGAGAATTCGGTTCTTTCTTTGACATTCGTAAAGTTTCCTATTTCAGCCATTTGATTCAGCTGGCAGTTTTTCTCGCACGAAACGTGACTTAGAGCGTGATTTGATAGGAATCGCGCTTAAACCTACACTTGCCCAATTTTTTCAGCAGGAAATGGAGGCTAGGGAAGCATGAGACTCTACTCATAATTGTTAGTAGACCTTCCTAAAACATGGGAGATAGAGGGGGAGATGGTCTTAATGAATATTAAAATAGTTTTGACAATCGGAATTCCAGCCACCCTCAGACAATACTGTAGCCAAAAGTGAAATGTGATCGCACATCCAAAATGCTTAGCCCCAAAATCCGAGCTGTAAGCTGACATTATAGCTTCTGTGGCAGATTAAATCTCATGTTTCTGTGCATTAGCATAGAAATCAACACAGCAGCCACCCCCCATATCTAACGGACTATTTCTAGGCTTACACATTAGAAATAGAATGTTCGATAGTGGCGGAGGCCGCCTAAATGGCATAATAAGAGAATAGCCAAAATAGTATTTAATTGGATTATGAGTAAAAGGCAGACAACAAGATGGGTGAGAAAAGTAATATGGTATGCAGAAAAGATGAAGAAATTTATGTCAGTATACTTATATAAAAGGTGGAATGATTGTGCTAGGAGAATTGTTAAGTATTATTGTGACAAGGAATGGGATAGAATAGATGCATTAATAAAGAATAGGGAGATGGAGAACTAATATGGAGAGTAAAAAGAGTTTAAATACATATAGAAGTAAACAGAATATTGGGTGTGAGTTAATTTATGACACTAGCAAGAAAAATAGTTTATTTTTTAAAGCTCGAACAGAATCTTTAGCAACCAGAGAATATACATATAAATGAAAAAAATGTGGGTGATTTAGTCTGCAAGTTGTGTAAGGAAGGCATAGAAAATATTAGGCATATGTTAATTGAATGTAAATGCCTGCAAGCAGAAAGAGTTCAAATAATGAAGTTGTGGAAGAATATATAAACAAAGTGATTATACAAAAAGTGGCTTCTTAGTTTTTATACTGGGTTTGGGAAAAGATAAGAGGGATTTAGATATAAAGGCCATGGAGTGATAAAGATTATGTTGTGGAAATGGGATGGAGCAGGATAAAGAATATGGGAAAAACTTATGGTGGATAATGGAAAGAGGAGATGAAGTGGCCAACAAGTTTTTCTGGGCATAGTGACTGAGAGATTCCTGATTCCGAATAAGAAGAAATCACAATGCATTGCATTAAATCACAATTGGCTAACGGGCTTCTCTGGGCATTGTGGCTGAGAGATTCCTAATTCAGATAAAGAAGAAACCACAATGCATTGCATCACATCATCACAGTGATTTAATGATAGTATTCATTGGAAATCAAGAATTGAGAACCTTTAGACATATCCTAATGTGTATCAATTGAACTTAAAAAGTTCAAAAAGTTGTATACAAATTACACTAAATCTTAGGGTTAGGTGAGGAATTCCCACATTTTCATATATTATCTATTTTAATCAAATTTAGTAATTTCATTGTTAGCAGCAAACTTCCCATATTCTAGCTGTAAGCTTTAATAAGTAGTGATAGATGACATTGCTTAATAGATCTATCCTTTTGCTTTCCTATTCAAAATTCCCAGACAAGTTTTAAGCAAGGAATAGGGATCTATTAAGCGATATCATCTGACATCTATCATTACTTACAAAAGTTTATAGTAAGTGACATAGAGAAGGTGGACAATTTAAAACAGCAATATGTGAGTTTGAGTCATGTGATATTTCATTAATTTCTTTACTAATTTTAGTTATATTTAAAAGTATTTTTATTATTTTATCTAATCACATGATCTTTAGTGTTATGAATATGTGAAATGTAGCAATAATATATTTCTATTCTCCTCATAATACTTGTTTGTATTAGCAGAATTAGTAACCTGAGTTTCATAAGAGAATTGAGAATAAATGTTGATTATGTTTAACCATAATTCATTTGGTGCTTTGTTTATACATATGTAAAAATGTTACATTAGTACTGAACATTTTTTTCCAAATAAATATTTTTGAGATGACACATGTTAAATTTGAGATACTTTATTTTCAACATTAATATTTCAAATATGTGATGTGATGTACTGTAATTTCTTAAACCAAGTCAAGAATCTCTCGGGTAATTATGCCCAGAGAAACCTGTTAGCTACTTAATTTTACATTCCCCAGTCTAAGTTTTCCCATATTCTGCTCCATCCCATTTCCACAACATAAACTTTGTCAACTCTATGATCTTTATATCTAAATCCCCCTTATCTTTTTCCAAACCCAGCATAAAAACCAATAATTCACTTTCTGTATAATCACTTTTTTCATATTTATTCTGCCATAATTTCATTATATGTGCCCTTTCTGTTTTTCAAGCATTTACATTCAATTAACAAATGCTTAATATTTTCTATTCCTTCCTTACATAATTTACAGATTAAATCACCCATATTTTTCCATTTAAATGTATAAATACTAGCCAATGCTGCCACATTGAGTAAATATTTAAACTGGAAAAATGCTTATTTTGTACTGTGTTTAAATCTGTATTTCATTAAATTATTTGTTTTGTTAAAGTTTAAACCTTTTGCACTTTATTCTCAATTCTATGCACTATTTGAAGTATACAGCATTATTTGATTGTGTGACAATTAGATATTTTAAAGCAGTGGTCTTCAACCACCAGTCCGTGGCCTGGTGCCGGGCCGTAGAAGTTTTTTGCTGGTTCGCGATAGACTGGCAAGAAAGTTTTAATAACAAAATAATAAGATTTTAAACTTTTAATTAATATAAACAATTTTTATTTATTTTTTTCATCGCACTTTTACCTGATTAAAAAAAAAAGAAACAGAACAAAATCTAATCAGTCATACATAAATTAATTTGTTTTTCTAGTTATCACAGATGTTTATGGGGGGGGGGGATAGAATTAAATTTTTTATTACTTTTCTAAAAAAATTCAAAATTAAAAAAAAAAAAGTTTTTTATTATACGAACTCCATATATATATATATATATAACTTCATCTAAGGCTAAGCTGTTTACATCTTTAAAAAAATTTATCTATAGACTTCTGCTGGTCCATGAAACCTTATCCTTATTTTTGCCAGTCTGCGAAACTTTATCCTTATTTTTACCGGTTCGCAGGTGTGAAAAGGTTGAAGACCACTGTTCTAAAGCATTTGATAAGCTATAATTAATAAAGCTAGCATTATGAACATTGAAAGATTAAGGTGATTGGGGTAGATTAATTATATGGTAGTTATAGTTTTTTAATCAAGACTATGAGTGGTGCTAATGTCATATCCAATAATAAATTCAAGTCATCACTATTATGTTACCGAAAGACTGACCAGTAGAAAGATAGTTTAATATTTTAAGTTTCCAAAGATGTATTATTGAAGGGTGATATCTTTCTCTTTTAGGTGTATGAAACTACAGTTAATGTCAGTTCAGGAGCATAATAATCATCAGTTATTTAGCTTGTGATATTTAACTACTTCAGCATGGTTGCATACTGAATTTTTTGGTAAGAAATCACTCATATGCAGCTCAGATTTTAATTCTGGAATCTTTTGGATATAATAAAATTGTTTGCTTATTTATTTTACTCCAGTATTCATCATCTTCATTATATTATAATACATTTTGCACTGATGTGTGGCCATATACCCTGGTTGGAGTTACCATTATTTATTTTGCTTTGGTCTGCTATGCCTCCTGTATGTACTATTACTATATGTGTTTACCAGATTGATTTAAATTATCATCTTTGTTATTCTTTTTCTGTCTCACTTATTAATATATATTTAAGACAGTCATACTCATCTATAAATAGCTTCTAATAAAAATATATATCAAACATTGTGTAAGTATAACAATTAAGTATCAAACTGGTAGAAAATATTTAATCATTCAAATTAACACTCCTGAATTATACTTCATGGTCCAATAAGTTAGCAATTTATTAATTACTTCTGTTTTCATTATTTAGCTATGATTATTTAGGTGAATATATATTGAATTAATTTTTTTTATGGATTATTATAATAACAAATAGAAATGAGACTATATCCATATAAACAGAGATAACCTTTAACTTTTGATGTTGCCAAGAAATGAGCATTTAAGGCTAAACAAATTTTTTCATTTACCTATAAGACCTTCTCATTTTTATTCTTTATTATAATAACAATCAATGGGATATGATATTCTCATTTCTTTTCTTTATTATATATATATTAAAATAAATCCCCAATTATCAAGTGAGCTGAAGACTTAAATACCTAGATCTCCTATCAGAATTGATAACTCAACTTTCTATTTAAATATTCTGATTGTATATTGGTTGGTTTTAATGTGTTGGGTTTAGGCTGGAATATATATAAACACAAACATGTGTAAATATGTTTCTAATATTATGTTTATTACCAAAATAAAAACAAATAAACATACTCATATTTAAATTTTTTCACAATGACTATACTTCACCCGCTACTGTTGGCAAGATATAGTTTCTAGTTCTGAAGCGAACTATGGAAGAAAGGACTGCAATTGCCTTATAAGCTTCCTATCACTTCCAGCTGTATCTTGATAGCCTGACTAGTCCAATGACACTAATGGCTGTACTATGACAACTTGATTCTAGCTACTTCCAGTCCTGAATGTGGACTTGTCTGGCTGTGTCAACTGTTTAGCTTAGCTTAGCTGCTATTGTCTGAAGAAAGGAGATTGTCTTTCAGCTTTGTGACTAGTGATTCTCTGAAGAATGTGTGTATTGCCATTCAGACTCCATTAGTTCTCTGCAGAACATGTATGGAAAAATGTGAATTCTGTCTTTTAGTTTTGTGATAGTAGTTCTCTGATCCTACTTTGACTATTTATTACCAAATCCCCATCCTTAATGAAAACATTTGGATTCAGTGAGCATTATCACTTACTGGCCCATTGCATTATCTATCTGTATATGAATAAACTCATGATAATGAATGTCCAATCTGATCTAGATAAGATGGAATCTGGACTAGTCCATTATTCGAAGGTAACGTGAGATGACAATGTTTGAATACATTCATAATCATCTATATGTATATAGTATTAAACCTTTTAAATGTAATATAAATATCTGCCTAGTCATTCTTAAAATTGTTCAGTTTTCCGGCGGAAAGAAAAACAACAGCAGCAACAAATAATATTTTAAAATACAGACCACTGTCAAAATGTCTAAGATTATAGTCAAGCACTTACTATCCATAAATGAGTGTATATGCATGTATAAATGGAATGAATTCTTAGTTTAAAAATATGGAGTAAAAATTTGGTCAGTACAATAATTTTTTCCCATCTCTTTTCTTTTCCTATAACAAGCAAACGCAAATCTTTTTTTGTGTGTAAGGAATGAAAATTAATTAAAATAACTTAGATAAGTGAGAATTTATCTGTATTTTGTTATTCATCGATTGGAAATGATAAGAAACATAATTTGTATTGGAAAATGCAAATAGTAATTTTAATTAAGGTTTTAAGATGAGAAGTGTTTTTTTTTTTTTAAAAAAAAGAGAACTTTGTTTTAATTAAAAATTTTTTCCCCGTAAAGACTGATAACAGATGATAATTCTTAATTAGAAATAAAAGAAAAAGGAAAAACACTCTCATTGGAGGAGTGGATAATGGTATTTTTCATCACGTGACGGGCGGTTATAAGACTTTAACTTAAAAAATCAATTAAAAAAAGAAAGAGGCCCTGAGGAACAGGAGGGTGACCAGCGGAATATTTAATATACCAGTCTTCGATTTAATTAAGAGTCTTATAGTGTCTTTGACTGTAAAATTAATCAGTTTAAATATACAAAAGTATACTGTAGTGGGAGTAAATGCAAATTTAATAGCAATTTGCAAAGCTCAGAAAGTAACTTGTAAATTCTTCATGTGTTTTATAAAAAATAAATACGAGGCTGGTTAATTTTAAAAATGACACCCATTTTAATCCTGTATCCTTGAAAAGCCTTTCAGTACCAAAAAATTGCTGCCTGAGAAGAGTACCATGCCTAAAAATTTGAACTAACAAGCTGACTTTTAGCGCCACTATGAACCTGTGGTAAATCTAATGTCTTGACTGTCTGCTATTAGATTTAGAATATAAATCTGACAGAATTGTATTTTTTTTTTTTTTACAAAGAGACGGAAAGGCACTAGTGAAATTCACTGTGTAGAATTGTAATCAAGGAGAAAAATCCTTTAGAAAAAAAAACGCATTTAGAAAACAATTATTTTAAATAAACCCCTAATCCTTTAGAAGAAAAAAATGCATTTAAATTTAAAAGTTAATTATTTTAAAACCCCTTTTTAATTAAGGGGATAAAAAAGAAAAAGGAGATAGCATGATCATACTTTAAAAACGGAAGGTACACAGAAATCGCGGTATGTATATATTTCTTAAGGGGTAAAAGCCGTATTAATTATATATGTTTTTGATATTTAGTGAGTATTTAAATCATATTAGTAACTATTTGATTTGATGAATTTATTATAGGGCAGTTCTTTATTTGATATTATTAAGACATTCACATTTTATTAACTGTTCATCACATTTAATATTTCAATTTATATGCTTATTTGTTCTTGATAAACATAACTATATTCAATTGTTAAACCACTAAACATCACATGATCACTATAATTGTTATTAAACAAGGCAAAACTCTCTCCATACAGTAGTGCCACCCTGTGCCAATCAGAGTAATCAATGGATGCCAGCTTGTACATAAAATCCCTATCTAGTGCCTACTCATCCAATATTCCCAGACTAGCTTGTAGCCATTATCAGTGAGGAGCCTTGGATCTGAGAGCATTGCACCTAGATCTTAGGATCTAATGCAATCCTCCAGCAACCACCTTTTATCTCCACGTAACTACAAAAACTATGAGAATGAAATTGAAAACACAATAATATTTTCAATCTAAGCTCAATAGCTTATATAGTCATATGGATCTGAACTCAATTCAGTACACATACATTTTGGTGGCTTTGGCTCTTTAACAACCATATCCACCACTATCCTATTAGGCAGATTTGGTGTTAAACCACTAAACATCACATGATCACTATCTCATACTAGCACATAATTGCTATTAAACAAGGCAAAACTCTCTAGTAGTAGAAACTAGTCTGGGGATATTGGATGAGTAGGCACTAGATAGGGATTTTATGCACAAGCCTTCTGGCATCCATTGATTGCTCTGATTGGCACAGCATGGCACTACTGTATGGAGAGAGTTTTCTTGTTTTATATTCAATTGTGTAATATTTGTAAATAATCTGTTAGGGCTCTATGTATTTATTGCCTGTGAATGTATAATAAATATAATTGATCTCTGCCTTTCTTTTCAATCTTATTTAATGTATAGGATATATGAACACAAATTTTTCACATGACCCACCACTCTACTCTATCTTATAACACTGATACACTTGAACACATATATGTTGAAAAGATAAATAATCACCAATAACCGTATTTCATGCTAAACCAGCAATCATCAGTTGGTCCAGATTATCATCTCTACACATATATGCAATAAGTGCTCAGATATATGTTAAGATAGCCATACTTCATACTTTAATGGTCAGGCTTCAATCCACTTCACATTCTAACTCTTCAACTGTCTATTCAGATGAAAATCTGATGATGGAATGCTCAAAGGCCACCCTGAGGCTGAGATTCTTGTCACACCCATGTTGACCTAAAGTCAATCTAACCCCTCACATACAGGACAATCCATTTAATACATATACAAGGGATGGGCAGATAGAGTGGAGAGTGATGGATCGTGTGAAAGTTTGTGCTCATATATCCTATATATTACATATATTGATACTGTAACAGTCAAGTTTGTACATTTGCGTAACAGAATTCAGAATCCAAGCAAAAGAGACCGAAGCTGACCAGACTAGGACTGTGACATCCCGAGTCCGATCACACTTCAACTCGTAAGCCAGGATTCCAAGACTCAAGACCCTACGAATGACCACCTTGAAATTACACGTAGTATACCTCTTTCCACATGGCCGACATAGGTCACGGAGAAGCAATAAGACTGATAATTAAAAGAAAGGTTCTTAATTGACTAAAATATCACTAAATTTAATTTAACTTAATGCATAGTTTTCACATATATAGACTATAAATGATAATTAGAATTGGATTGAATTAGATCAATAACGAAACAGAGAACGAAATACATTAAATTAATTATATATTTATTTACAATTAGCATAGCTATATATTACTTATTTACAACAGCATTCAGCGTAGAATGTATGCAAATATTTGGTAATTACGAGAACACATTCTCCTTTTATATACAGTTCAAAATAGCTTTATATAAATACTTTCATTTAATTTTCATAAATGGGTTTAACATGTGCCCATCTTATGAGTTGCTTTTCAATTAATACATAATCAATCACTACATTATGCCTATAAATCTCGATAAGCCAAATCCTATTACATTTGTGGCTGGTATATAAATAATTATATTAAACTTTGATCATGAATTCATTTACTAAAATATACAATATAATTTAATAACGAGCGCATAAACCAGCTCAAGTAACGATCAATCGAACATGGCTTTCGAGAGAGAATTTCAGAATGCTGAAAGCGTTGTATAAAGGTGGGAGAGTTGGCTGCATAAGATTTTACCAATGCACTATGGCACAGGTAAACAATAATAGGAAAAGTCGCTCTGCGGATGGATGAAATAACTTCAGGGTTCTTGCGACAAACGCCGGTACCCTGTAACCGATCGCAATGCTGCGTGGAAAGGAACATGGTGTTCAGGAATGGCAGGGGACTTACGTGCTAACCTGGCCTTGGCTCAGGCTTCGCTACTGCTCTACCCTATAAGAGAAGATGTGCTGGCAATGCCGTGGCTCCATCTTGAGATACGTATATTACGTATAGCAGCAAAACGAGAATATTTTTATAAAATAATATCACATCCGCCAAGCAAAGAATAGTATATTTCATACTATGCAATACGAGTTAATAGCATATTAGCTCTATAAAATTGGGACCAACTCTTGCATAGCCTGATAATAAATTTCTATGCTACTAAAAGGAATATTACTACATCTGTACTTTGACATGTTCGATCTATTAAGGTACTTATAGATAATAAATATTTAAGGAGGGAAAGTATATTTCTATGGACTTATGTCAAATATACTTATATGATCAAGGCTAAATTTAATTCTAAATAAACTTATCAAGTTAAGTTTTTTTAAATGGTTGATTATAAAAGAGCCACATTTCACATATTAAATCATTTAAATAATAAAAAAAAATAGGATTTCGAAACAGCGTAGAAAGTTGATGCTATAAATAAATTACGCGATGATTTTCAAATAATATCTTCTTAAAACATACATGAAATTAAGTGCTCACTGTTTCGAAATTTTGGCATATAAAATATAATAAGCATTTAAAATAAGCAAAGAAATATAGACACAACCGCAGTGATATAACTTTAAATTAGACACTTATAATGTACTTTAAATGAAAGGAAAATATAAATGTCAGATTATTTAAACTTTAACACATTAAATTTTGATAGCAAGTGATATATTTAAAATATTAAATGGATTTTAAGTTTTGATTACATTTTAGCTTTATCATTATTTTAAAAAGAAAGTTAGCTAACTTATATAGATATATTTACATAAAGAATTACACAGAGCTCTGCGGTTAAAAAGGCATTTGCTGGACTGAGTTTCTTGTGGCATGCATCTTTCCCATTATGTTAGGCTGTTCTTCTATCAGCATGATGGTGGTTTAGGCATTTCGACGAGAGAAACCCCGTTCTCCCGCAGAGTAACAGCAACAAGATGCCCGCTTTTAGCCGGACATGTTAAGCATTAACAATTGTGAATACTGGCTGCAATTCTCACTAACAATATGGCTCTCTATCCCTTGTTAAAAAACAAAGTATTTATATGTTTTCCTTATCGGAATCTCCCGCCTCAAGACTCACTAAACTCAGGAATTTAATTAAATATTTTTCAATTTATAATCCAGATCTTAGATAACTTATGTTAGAAACATTCCATAAGCCATTATTATAATTAAGATTTTTCGTTGCAAACAATTGTCCAATTTAGATTTTAAAATAACTTACTCTTATCTAAGGAGATTTTAATTAGTAAATTTTGAACTAGTTTTACTTTTTACGAATTTCAGGTGTGGTCGTTAATGACACTTGTTTACAACCAAAAATCTTTTAATTACTTGAACAGCTTTTATTTTTAATCTTACATATAATAGAAACTTTTTCTATTTAAAAACAACCTTTTAACATTTTTTTAAAACAAAAACATTTTTAACATATTTATTAAAAATAATTTACAAACATATTTTGATATAGCTTTTAAATATATTTTCGAGAAACTTTTCCCTGAAATATATTTAAAACAAGAAATCTTTTAACAATTTTTAAACATATTCAATATTATTTTTAGATAATGGCTTTTACATATTTTAAATCATGTCTTTCTTCTATATAGCACAGATTATATATCCACATACGAAATTACAATATTAAACAACAAAATTAATAAT
Source organism: Epiperipatus broadwayi (assembly GCA_028023455.1). NCBI lineage: Eukaryota > Metazoa > Onychophora > Udeonychophora > Euonychophora > Peripatidae > Epiperipatus > Epiperipatus broadwayi. Next base: position 3,147,806 of record JAQFVV010000134.1, on the reverse strand, counting down.
TTACTCTTAACTTAAATAATATAATAAACATTTTTAGAAATATTAAATAACTTTAGTACGCTATAATTTTACTAATCCTATCTAATTATAGTGTTCGTTCGCACGTAAATATATAATGCTGTTTAGACAGACATGAACGAATTTTAGATTTATTAACATTTAAATAGGTTCGAACTTAGCACAGATGAGAGTGTCATTAGGTTTGATGGTGAAACGATAGGGGCTTGGAAAGTTATCGTTTCAATACAGGTACATAATAAGCCTGTATTTTAATCGATCTTATTTAAGTAAATAATAATTCATTTTACCTTTGGAGAAGCAAACTCACAGACAGATCTTTAGTTGATATGTTGATGGAAAATTATGATGGTAATTGGACAGTAGCTGATCCAGAACAGCCTTTTCTAGGAAAATAGTGTCCGCATGCTCATGTATAGTATAAGGTATTATTGATTATTAATAAAATAGAAATAAAGTTATATTTTAGGATGAGAAAGCATTAGATAGATCACTGGAAATAACTGTTGGGACACTATCCCAACTTATGGGCTTGAATTTGTTTGAACCCTAGTTTCTGATATATAATTTGGCACTAACAGTTTGAGATCTGATTTAGACAAATCCCTGGGAAGAAAGAGGATAATTGTCACCAAATAAGAACAGCTGGAAAGAAAAAGCATAATAAATAATAAAAGTTAAAACAAGTGAACAGCATGATATAAATAAATAAGATAAACATGAAGTAATGTTAGACAAGCAAACACAGCGGCTATATTGCAAAAGAGTTTAAACTTGATAGATGATTTTGGGCATTGGATAGGGTTGCATGGTAAAGGGAAAAGTGGATACATTATTTAGTAAATAGATAACTATATTACAAATGAAAAAGGTAATACTATTAACGACTGTACCAGTCGCTTGACGGCACAGGTGCTACTCAAAAACAGTTAAGTATATCATTTTTGAGGCAGTCAGTAATGCCTTGAAGTGTGTTATGCTAATTATCTTGTAATTCACACTGCTTTCAAGTAGTCTGTTCTTACCCTACAAATGATCGGTATTGAGTCTGTGCTATCGTATAATTTGAGGGTGTGTAGATTTGAAGTCAACATAAAATTTGAAATGTCATTTAATAAAGTATTATATTACATTTAAATAATGCACTATGATGTCCAAAAAATTTTCAAACTGTCTCGGTGGTTGTGAAGACTTTGTAATGGTTTAAAAATAGGGAAAATTTTGTTATAAGTGCAACTTCTTAAACAATCACGGCAGTCGTGATATCTTTGCGAGACATTAGTTTGTTAATGTATTGATTTATTTTTGTATTTTAATTTTGTTTAAATGCTTAATTTACTATTAGAAGAATAACATATGTATATTAAATTTAATGTAAAAAAGGTCGTAAAGTTTTTTTTCTTGTTGTTCAGCCTGATTAGTTTGTTTATCAAGTAATGCATCTTTTGAACGATCTTTCGGATTGTCAAAGACATCGGGATCCTCCCATGCCTATTCCAGTGCTATGCACTGACATTTTAATGTTTTTGTTGTTGTTTTGGTGTTGAAAGTATTAGAAGAATAACGTATATTTAATAAAATCTTAAAAACATCCTAAATAAATATTTTGTTATTGTCGTTGTTAAAAAAGAATACATTTTTTTTACAAATGCCGCTATACTTGTTGATCTTTAAAAAAAAATACATTTACTTTTTTAATGTTATTTAACAAAAAAAAACAAACATAAAAATGTCAATTAGTTCTTGTTATTGTTGTAGTTAAAAAAGAATACATGTCATTTTGTCAAAGTGATGCTATATTTGTCGTTATTAAAAAAACATTTAGTTTTTTAATGTTATTAAAAAAAAACAAGTAAAGGTCAATTAGTTCTTGAAAGGTCATGGCCAGATAATGTTATATTTCATTGTTTTACATTAGTAAAGCGCCATCAAGTGAACGGTACGGTCGTTGATACTATTATCAAAAAAGCATGACCGCAGATTCACAAGAAATAGAATAATAACTGAACAGTTATTATTTAACACACATTTAGAGTTTTAGAATTCATTTATATAAAATAAACAAGGTTTACAGATATTATTTTATCAGAATTTTAAATTATATTCTACAGATTTAAATTAGCTTTACTTATCAGAAAATTATTACAATTTAGAAGTTTGTGCACAATTAAACAATAGCTAGCTTAGGGAATTATGATATTAAACTTAATTTTAGATGTAATTTTATAGAGTTCTATGGAAGGTATGTTTACCGATAATCTTCTAGCTGAGACATGTTCATGGTGTCTGGCACTGATCTCCACTAGGCTGGTGTTCTTGGTCTCCTTCCATTTCCATAGACTGGTTTTCTCTGTAAAGAAAGTGGCAAGTGGATGCTTCTAACCCCTGGTTTCCATTGTAAACCTGGGCATAGTACTTGGATACAATTGATTTTAAAAAATGTGATGAAAGAGAGCATGAATGATCTTTTTTCACTTAAAACTGGGGTTTTATATTAACTCTTCCTCACCCCCCCCCTCACAAGCCATTAAGTTGTTTACAACTTTAATTCTAAATTTTAAGTTTTAATAGCTTAATAAATTTTTAGCAAAGACAAAAGATCCAGCTGTAGTTATTGACAAGCTGCATCAGGTTAATGATTTTGTCTTTGTTTTTTTTTAACTTTATTTTTAAATTTTTGAAATTTCAGTTTTCAGTTTACAATTTAATGAGAGTATTTCTGAGAAACTGATAACCTTTTATTGTCTTTTTTTAAAAAAGATATTTAAGTTGTCAACATTGTGCTATATGCATAAAACAGTCATTCCTGGATTTAAGATTTATATGTAAATGTAAACAAATTTATAAATTTAATAATTTAAAAGATATAACTTAGAAATAATTTAGAAAAGTTGTAATATTCATTAAATCTATCACATTACAGTTTCCTTTGCATATATACATAGGTGCACTTCTGCATATACAATGTTGTCTACAATTTACTTTAATTTGTTAATTTTAAAATATTTCAATTGATAAGATAAACAATATGCATACAGACATTACTAATAGATGTGTGCACATATGCACATATACACTTGAATATGCACTATCATACATCAAAATACATTATCATAGGATTATATATGTGGACTGGACCAGGTTTGAATTAGGAAAAGACTACTATGGTACATAGGTAAAACAAGATTATAGACAGATACCATTTTAATACCTGCATATATACATGTTTTTATATACTTCTATATATAATTTTAACCCTTTTATATATAATACATATTAAACTTTTTTATATTTAAATTTATCAGTTAATACTTTCTATAATCCTATGTAGTCTATTTTTTTTTGTTTCATTTATTTTTTATTATTTTATTATTTTTTTTAATATTATATATTTATATTTCATTTTATTATTTATTATATTAACATTCAATATTTATAATTTTCTTTAACCTATAATATTTTTTCTTTTTATCTTTCAATCAGTAAATTATTTTAACCTATTTTATTATTTTTTTATCATATTTTATACCTACCGTCTACTTATATTTTAAAAGGCTGAACTATTTATTATTCAAACTTTAAAATTTTCCAGTTATACCTAGTAGTTCTCTCTATTTTTTATATAATTAAATCTATTCTTATTTTTAATTATTATTATTATTATTATTATTATTATTATTATTATTATTATTTTATGTCAATAAATTTTCAAGCCCAAATCTCTATTTAATATTGGCTTAATATTACTAATATGAATAGCTTCTTTTATTTTTATCTATTGATTTTTATTATTTGTAAATTATATTATTTTATACAACTTTCCAAACTCATGTCCTGTTTATAATGTATGTAAATATATAAGTGAATTTCTATTTATATTTATGTTGCATTCATCTTCTATATATTGAATTTTTTGTTTCTCCTATGTAATTTACTTTTATATTATTAAGTTAACTTTTTACAAGTAATTATATATATTCCATTTATTTCATTATTTGAATTTTTATTATAATTACTAATATATTTATTTTCTAAAACATTAATCATATTTTTTTCCTTTTTTAAATATTTTACCATTTTATAAACTTTTTTATTGCTTTTACCTATAACTTTATTTAAATTTTTAACTACATCACTGTTTACTGTGTTTATACCTATATAATTAATTTTATTTATATTAATATTATTACTACTTTTATTTTCTTTATTATTATTTAAATAATCTATCTTATTTTCTATTAACCTAATATTATCATTTATAAATTTATTTGGATAATCCTTATTTATAAATTTTTCTTTTATTAAATTTATTTGTTTAACATAATCTTCTTTAATTAAGCAATAAGTAACTGCTCTACAAATTCTAGAATTTATTGTATTTATTTTATATTTATATTATTGTCTATATTACTTTTCTTGCAGAATTCATGTTTCAATCGTATATTTCCCTTTCTCATTTGATTTAATCAACTTTATATCTAAATAAATCAATATATTATTCTCTTTTTCTACAGTAAATTTAACTGTAGAAAAAGAGAAAAATATTATGTTTAACAAATAAATTTAATAAAATAAAAATTTATAAATAACGATTATTCAAATAAATTTATAAATGATAATATCAGGTTAATAGAAAATAAGATAGATTGTATAAATAATAATAAAGAAGATAAAAGAAGTAGTAGTAATAATAATATAGATAAAATTAATTACATAGGTATAAAGACAGGAAATAACTATGAAGTTAAAAAATTATATAAAGTTATAGGAAAATTTAATAAAACATTTAATAAAATAATATATGTTAAAATAGTTAATAAAAAAAGAAAAAATATGATTAATATAACTATGAAGTTAAAAAATTATATAAAGTTATAGGAAAATTTAATAAAACATTTAATAAAATAATATATGTTAAAATAGTTAATAAAAAAAGAAAAAATATGATTAATATTTTATAAAGTAAGTATATTCGTAATTATAAAAATTCAGGTAATGAAATAAATAAAATATATAAGATTGTAAAAAGTCAAATTAATAATATAAAAGTTAATTATGTGGGAGAAACAAAAAATTTAATATTAAAAGACTATTACAGCATAAATATAATAGAAATTCACCTATATATTTACATATATTAGAAACAGGACATGAATTGGAAAAGGATTGTATAAAAATGATATAATTTACAAGTAATAAAAAGGGCAGAAAAATAAAAAAAGCTATTCATATTAGTAATATTAAATAGAGATTTGAATCTGAAAAAATTATTGACATAATAATAATAATTTAATTTATTTTATTTTTCCATAACAGTTTGAAATATACAAAACATTTACAGGCAGATAATCTAAATATAATAAATATATACAGTCAAGCTAAAATGACAGTGTAATAATAATATAATAAATAAAAAATTACTATTTCTTATAATATAGATTTCATTATGTTTATAAATTTATCTTTATCTATAGGTAAAATGTCTATTTCCAATTTATTATCAATAGTATTGTATAAGTTGCTTATTTTTTGTAAAGTAAAGTGTTCTAAATATAAAGTTTTAATAGTCAATATTTCTATTTTCTCATAATAACTCGTGTTTTTTATTAATTCTTTAAATTTAATTTGTTATACAATTTGATAAACATAAGTTCTCATGTATATTATATAATATTAGATCTTTTACTTGTCTTTGTTTTATAACAACAACAACAGTAATAATAATAATAATAATAACAACAATAATAAAAATAATATATTTAATTATATAAAAAATAGAAAGAGGGAGTTGTTAGATATAACTGAAAAATTTTAAAGTTTGAATAGTTAACAGTTAAGCTTTGAAAATATAAATAGAATGAATAATGTATGATAAAAAAATAGATTAAGATAATTGGTAAGAAAAAGATAAAAAGAAATATTATAGATGAAAGATATTTATAAATATAATGTTAATATAATGAATAATAAAGTAAAATATAAACATAATGTTAAAAAAATTAAAGAATAAAATAAAAAAATATATATATACTGTTTATAATTATAGGAAGTATTAATTGATAAATATAAAAAAGGTTAAAAGGTATATATATAAAAAGGTTAAAATTATATATAGAGGTATATAAAGATATATGTATATATGTAGGTATATAAAAAGATATAATTTATATATATAAAATTTAAAATTATGTGTTCGTGTATATTCATGTTTGTTATAGTTCTGGAGATTGCTGGGACAATCAAAACTGTCAGTAGTGGGTTATAATTATATAAAGCATGATATCATTGAATTCTTGTAAAAACAGACTCAACAAAACAGCTGGCTATTAGTTAGATATCTATGATTTGAAGACTATTGTGATCATTGTTTACAATCATCACTGATCTGAATATATATAGTCTTAATTTTTGTAAAACCTTGAGTAAAACTAAGATTTCTTTCTCAATAGCAGTATAATCAATATCCAGGCATTTCAACAAATGACTTATAAAATAGAGAACTATCATTTGGTTGTTCTCTTGGACTTGGAAAAAGTAACTCTGAATCCAAACCCAATGTTATCTGTTTGGACAATACAGGTTTACTGAAATCAGGGAAGGCAGGTGTTACCTGGTTTAAAAATCTTACTTTAATTCTTCCAAATTTATCATCCTACTTTGGAGTCCATTTCTATGGTACATCTTTTCTTAGCAATCTCAATAATAACTCTATATCATGAACAAATTTCTGATAGAATATGCTATAGAAATTGCATAATCCTAAAAGTGATCTGACTTGTCTTTTAGTCTTCGGCATTAAGAATTTTTTTAATTGCTTGTCTTTTCATTGTGAGATCTTATACCTTAACTCACAAATAAGTGGCCTAAAAATAGTACCCTATTGGTAGTGAGTGTACTTTTCTTTACATTTATATATTTTTACTTACAGTCTTGGAAACATTTCTAATGTTGCAAATACTTGTTTGAAGATACCACCAATAGATAATTTATACACATCATTACAGTCGAATTTGATTTCAGGGGATAAACTTGAACCAGGCTCTTTAGTAGTCCAGCACCACTATTAATCCACTGAAAGCATTTGGGTTGAATTGGTCTGTTGGATACTTATGATCTTCTTTGTGAAGTTCAATCTGCCAGTAACCGGAGATTAGATCAAAAATAGGAAGATTTTCCTTAAACCTCTTTAGCAACATTTAGATGAAGGGAAGATGTTCCGATCAGGTATGGTTATATTGTATAACTGCCTAACATGCAAACACAATCATATGGATTCATCTTTTTTCTTTACCAATACAATGGGATTACTGTATGGAGATTAACACATCCATCATCCGAGTTGTTTTTCAACTTGACTTTTACAGGGGTGGCATTGGATATAATCTGACTTGGTAGGGTTGATTTGGTTATGATATTCAAAACTCTTGATTATCTCTAGTACTTCAGAAAACACATTATGAAATTTTTCTAGAACTGATTGTAACTTGCTAAATCATTTGTCATTAATTTCTCTTGATTCTCTATCTTTGCTATTATTAAATGAAGTACTGGTTTTATTAAACAACATATCTTTATTGAATTATATAGACTGGCAGATAAAAATTTAAGTCTCACCAGTACAAGTGACCAGACTTCGTGCATAATTTAACACACAGCCAGTCCTTTGCAAAAAACCACATTCTGATATCACATCATGGATCAGATCCTTCAAAATCAAGAAAATACGATTTAAAATTTTTTATTTCTAATTTGTAATTGAATTTAGATCTCTTAGTAACTAACTTTGCTTTATAGCTTTTGCCAGTTACCCCCACAACATTCAATGATATGTGTTGGCCTGATTAATTGGGCTTCCAGAGTTCAACAAAGCCTCTACAGAAACATCAAATATAATTTAAATTTTGGGGCAATTCTGATTAATGTAATAAGTTAATGATGTTCATGACAATTTCAGAATAGATTTAGTCATGATTGCTTTTCTAACCTGCCTACACTTTTCTGAACCTTGAAGAGAGGAACATCAAGGTCCCCTTTATGTTCACATTCTTCAGTTTTGATAACTTTTCAGGATAATCATAGTAACAGTTTGCTTTGGATTACACATTTTGAGACTCATCCCAAAAGCTTTGTTTTATCTGAGTGTCATTATTTGTTCTGTGAATTCATTAGTCCAATTTTGAAGCCCCAACTGATTGATGTCTTCCTTTCCCTTGTGGATTAGCATCACCATTGATTCTCTTTTTCTATATTTACAGTGCATTTGTCTGTGCATGGTTCCAATTATTTTCCAATTGCTTATTTGGCTGGTTATAAAGACTCATGTCTATTGCATTTAGAAAATTTATACCTGCTCTATAGATTTTCTATCAGTGTTCAAGATCATCTGCTAGCTTCTGAAAGACAGATTATGATGAATTATTCTTATAATCTAACCCTCAGTCTAATCGCATGTATCCAATGTTAGTTAGGTTGTCTACTAAAGAACTGAGAATCCTGCCACATGCTTAGAATTTCTCCTGAACTATTTAGTACCTAATTTCCTATTGGAATTCTTCTGTGCAGAAGTTGATCAGGCTGTTTAAACAATGAGTCCAAGCAGGTTTAAAGATCATCTTGTAAGTGGTTACATGCAATGGCTTTTTCTGACAATATATTAAGACTAACGTATCTTTGTAACTTATTCACATGCTCTGTCAGTTACTAACCAGCTCAGCCTATGAACACTTTTGAGAAGTCTATTAATGACAGCACACAATTTCTCCATGACAACAGCTACTAAATTTCAATGCTTCAGATTTTTTTTACCTATATTTTAATCACTATATGTGGGATCATTTATCATCTTATATCATTGTGTTTTGCAGTGGTTTCTGGTTCTGCCTCCATTTTCTCTGTATGGATGATTAATACTTTAAATATATTAAGATTGTTATTTTGATTATTGTCAAAAGCCATTTTCTCACAATGTTCAGGTCCTTAGTCTTTATGATTAGTTAGCTCTGTGATATATTATTTCCCATCATTGATCAATCATTTTCATTTTCTACCACTTGCAAAATCAATTTTTCTATTCTTTTTCCATGCTCCTACTTTCTTTTTCACTTGATTAAACTTCTTTTCTAATCACTTTGCAAGGTTATATATTTTATTTGTATTTTCTGTTCTCATCCTTATGCATTTCTTTTATCACCTGCTATGTTTCCTTGAATCTTTCCTCACATTGCATGTTATCAAACCTTTCATCACTTTTTCATTGCATCTCTTTTAAGTAAGCTGATTTTCATTGGTAGTTGTATATTCAGTGTAATACTACACTCGCTTGATGGCGCTGTTGCTTGCAAAAGCACAGAAATATGCCATTTACTTGGCCCAACTTATAGCCTCTAGAACAGTTCTTTTCATATTAGCCCTTAGCAGGCATAGATGCCATTGCACACTGTGCTTCGCATCACTATGGACAATAGCACACATTTCATAGATCATTGACATAGGATGTGAGGGTGTATGGAATTCAACAGGCCATAAGTATTTTTATGTGCATTCGAATTGACGTACTATTACATACTAATCATTTTAAGTTCATCACCCCATTTCCCTACACATTTTTGAAAGTGAAAATAATTACAAAAGGGTAGGTTGTTGAAATGTTTTACATAAATCATGTGAAAAGGCATGTTTGTGAAAGAACAGCTACTAGAGTAATACAATGGCTGTCATTGTCCATTGTTTTTGAAATCATAATATTTCACTCAGACTAGAGCATGTATTGGCTGCTCCTTCAGCTCAGCAAAATCATCAGTCCCCTCACTCGCACATTCCAGCACTGTGCTACCAGCTCGGTTCACTCAGACTAGTGCATGTATTTATTCTAATTTGCAGTCAGAAAATAATACACATTTTCAAACTCCTTGTTTTATATATTTTTAAAATGTAAATTCTATTAAATACCATTGGAATTTTTTAAAAATACTTTGAAAAAATTGGCAGAGACCAGAAAGCAAAAAAATTATCAGCCTGGTAACATTACAGTTCATTATTTTTGCAAGCAACAGTGCCATCAAGTGGCCGCATGACACGGTCGGAACAACTACCTTTTCATTAAACTTTTTGTCCATCTTTTGTTGCAACTTGTCAAATCTTCTATCATTTTTTGTTTCATCTCTAAATTCCTTTTACAACCTTTGTCTTATCATCTCCATCACATATGTCAAGCTTAATCTTGCTAGCTAATACTGTGTTATATTTTAGGTTCATCCATCTGACTTTCCATTCTTCTTAATGTAGATCTGGTTATCATTGATTTGTAACTCTCAATATTGCAATTTTTTTAGTTAATACCTAAAATTATTATTCTTTATATATTTTTCGTAGTAATAGTATCAATGACCATACCGTTTACTTGATGGCGATCTTGTGAATTGCAAGATAATTAGCAGAATACACTGCAAGGCATTATTGGCTGCCTCAAAAATGGTATATTTAACTGTTTTTGAGTAGCACCAGTACCATCAAGCGACTGGTATGGTCATTGATACTACTACCCTTTTTTATTTAGTTTATTTTATATTGTTTCCTATACTATGCTATGCCTAGATCAGAATGGAGATTGATTCTATGAATAAAATTAGGGGAGAGATGATTAGAAGCTCTCTCATAATTCAGTAATGTTGCCCTTTATCACACACACACAAATCTCTGCTCTTAAAACAAATATATTTGTTAAGCTATTATGTTTAGCTTATTATTGTAGTTAGAATCAGGTTTGCATATTAAATGACTATATTTAGTTAAGTAAGAACAAGAATGATATTTTAAAGCATGTTATAAACAATTGGTTAAGTCCCAAAGAATCAGGTTTGCATATTAAATGACTATATTTAGTTAAGTAAGAACAAGAATGATATTTTAAAGCATGTTATAAACAATTGGTTAAGTTCCAAATATGCCTTATTCCTCCTTAGTTTATTTTTATGAACTATGTGGATTATTAATAAACTAGATCACTTATATGTATCCCTTTTAGCATGATTTAAGTATGCTAATTTACGACCCAGTGTATGGTAGTTTTGCAGATTGAAACAATAGATTTAGCACTTTAATAATTTTTAATATTTGATAATTTAGAATGTGTTACGAATGTGTCCTTATGAAGCATGTTCATGCTGTACACTTTGCTATAAAGATATTTCTTAAAATGGGCTTTGGTTTTAAAGGCCACTCCATTATTCTTAGTTAGGACAGCTCTCTTTTAGAACTGGAACATGAGGGTCCAGATTGTTATATAAGCTGCTTCGATCACCTAAACTAAATGTTCTTGTATTTTATGATAGCAAGTCATATGGTCCATGGGAACCGAGAACTTGGTACTGAATTCCATGAATAATTACTCATTCGGGTCGCAACTTTTACTTAGTTATATAATGCCATGGTCTCAGAAGTCACACTACAAATCACCAGTTTGCCTTCCATTATAGTATTCATTCAGCATTGATATGAACCCTTATCTAGTTACGTGGAGCAATCTGCATAGAGGGTGTTTATTGTTCAGGATATAATATTAATGTATTAATTATACATATCAGTTATTATTCTGGTAATATTTAGCTATTAGCAAACTTTAGGGATGGCATACCATAATTAAAGCCTGATGGGAAACCATAGATATCAATTTGTAACAAAATATTAAACCTAACTAAATTCAAGTTCATATTAAAACCCATTTCTCATTGTAAACACTTGTGTGGTAAATTATATTGCACTTATGTCTATATTATTTATCTTATATTTTAATGATTAAATATTTAAAACTCATAACTATTTAGTGAGTTATTCGCAATTCATTACCAAATTCTATACAAATATATTCTCTTTAGCATTAATTATTTATACATGCATTACTTAGTCAACTATATGTGTGTGTGTTGTATTAATTTATTGGTAATTTTATTATTACTCCCCGAGTCTCATGTTCCACCCTTTGCTGACTGCCAGAATGTGAACTAAAAGAGTCTGAGAGTGGCTTCATATATGTCATTCATAGGGTAGTAAATCTTGGAAAATTGGTGAAGGAGTTGAGGTGCGATTGGATTCGAAGTCTCAACTCCGCATCTAGACTTGATATAATTTGCCAAAACTCTGGTTTTTGTTGTGTGAATGTACAAATATAACCATTACAATATATAAATATTGTTTATAAGATAGAATATATATATAAAATTTAAAATTGTGTTTATGTATATTTGCATTCATATATTTGTGAATGTTATAGTTCTGATGAAGATTGCTGGGGCAATCGAAAACATCAATAGAGGGTTATAATTATATAAAGCATTGTAAAAGTAATAAAGAAAGTAATGATATTAATATTATATAAATTTGGCAATGCAATAAAGATAAAGTTATAACAATTCAATGATACTGTAAGATATTGTAGAGAAACTGAGAATGTAGTAGCGTATATGCTTGCTTAGTCACAATCCAATTTAGCTGGCTCAGTAACATTTAAGTGTTTTAAATGCATTTATTACAAACATAAGACTGGCTATTGGTGAGGCTGTTGAAGATGATTTAAAATAGCTTTTCATCAATTAGCAGTAGAATTTCCAATTAATACCAATGATTAACCATGTTGAAAATCAGATAAATTTACCAGATAGTTAAGCAAAAGCATGGATATAAAATAGAAGAAATGATGGTATATAAAAACAATGAATGAATGGAGGATGGTGATTCCTTCAATATAAAAAATATACTCAAGTGCATTCACTGCTTGTATAGGCACTATGGTGCTCATAAAACAGAATATTTTTTGAAAACCTGCTTTTATTGGCCACAGCTATGTAACAAAGTTTTTTCAGAATTAAAAAACTATAACATGCCAATATATAAAATCAACAGATAAAAGTTACATTGATCCTTTATAGTCACTCGTTCCAAAGAGACATAAGAAAGTCATAGTTCTAAACTTTTATGACTATTTGCACCTTTAAAACAGAATAAAGTACCTAGTAGTTGTTTATAATTTATTTTTAAAATTTGTAGTAGCTCTTCCCATATATTAGACAAGATATTTTAAGCACTACACAATTGTGGGAAAGCCTGAGGTTCTAATTTTAGACTATGAAACACCATTTGTATTAACGGAATAGAATGAGTAGTGATTAAACTAAATATAAAATGTAATTACAATCAGAAATCCTAAATTCAACCATGTGAAGATGTGACATGAGCTGGGTTACCTATTTAGAACATACTTAAATATTTGCAAATTGTTGGAGGGTGAAGCAGGTTCAGCAGGTGGTTAATTATATAAATTGATCTGTAAATGAGACTTGACTTTGTACCTGCTCATTTGCGTCTAGGCAAACATTCAAAGCTTTTTAAACCTATGTTTCTGATGATTTCTTGAGAAACCTATTGACACAGAATTTAGATAGAATTAAAGGCCATCAAAAACTAGTACATATGGAGATAAAAAGAAAATAGAGGGCCAAAAGCCTCATCTACAAATTTTCCTCCAGTGGGGATGGTGCTGAAAGGTTCACATATAAGATCTTAAACTTTATGTGAGAATCATTTTACTGTTATTGATCACCTGGGTGATAATACTTTCTTGGTTTACGCAGGGCAGTGTATAAAAGGGTACCCAACATGCCAGGATGTTGAAATTATTTAATATTGAAAGTCAGTTTCAATGAAAGTATTTATGTCAAACTCTGAATCAGCAGATAATATATGGAGGTAGTGTTGTGATGTGTTGATAATGGATGGATATCTTTGTATAAAGTTGTAATGACAGGTGTGCCAATTTGCCAAGGATTTTATTGACTAGGTGATATATCACCTGCATTAATTTTGCTAAAAGAGGAATTTTTTTTCATTTAGTAGATAAGATTTCAATAGAGTAAATCCTGAAACTATCTATGATTTTAGTCAATGAATCCTTGTATTAATATCAATATTGTTTTTATAGACATACAAACATCTGTTTTAGAACTTTATTTGTGGCTTAGTTTGGTTTTCTAAAAACTGTTAATCATTAATGTATACGTCAGCAAGTATCTTTCTGTCTCATCTCTTGTGTGTGATAGATTGCTCACTGGATAATGTTGCAAAATAATTATATATTCAGCCAGTGATTTGGGGGAATGACACTAGTAGGGCATTTAGAATTTTCCCATATATATAATTAACCTTGGTGAGAACAACAATGGATAATTTCAAAGGAATTATAAAATAAAAATCTAAGACATTTTTTTTCTTCTGTGAGGAGAGTGTTACAATGCATGGATTAAATTCTGAAGATAATCATACAATAAACAATACATTTTTTAAAATTTGAATTTAGCAGTTGAAGTTAGGAGACATAAAAGTTCTGAAAAAGCTTGCTGAGGCAATTGAAACTGTAAAAGAGTGTGGTAAATAAAACATTGTGTAACGGTAGTAAAGTGCATGGGTGATTTAGTCATTTTGTTATATTCTGGTAGGCCTTTTACACACTATAAAGTGAAAGTTAATCAAGCTATGGTGAAAAAAAATATTGTTCCTATTTCCAAAATTATAGCTATATTTCCTGATTAATTGGCCTACTAATTATTACGACCTATGCTTCTGGCAGAATCAGCTTTTTATTTATTTTAATACTGGCATCAGAATTCTACAAGAATTCGCTGACCTGTCATGTTGCATCGCACACCATAATTTAAAAGGAAATTTATTATGAAGGAAATTTATTATGAAGATCAGGGTCTAGATTTATTGTTATTTTAAAGATCTCTGTGAATCTTTTCTGGGGCTAAACTATTAAATATAATGGCAAAGGTAATTTCTTCAATTAAATATTAATAAACTAACATTAACAACATCTAATATTCAAATTAGGAATATACAAAGAGAGTGCTAAATTAATACTAAATATTTTAATATACAAAATTAACAAAGCGTATGCCACACTTGAATGAGAAGCTATAAAGATACACAGAAATTATTACATGCTAAGTGCTTTCGAGGTCTTTTGCCTCATATTCATAGCGGTATGAGGCAAAAGACCTCAAAAGCGCTTAGCATGTAATAATTTCTGTGTATCTTTATAGCTTCTCATTCAAGTGTGGCATACGCTTTGTTAATTTTGTATATTAAATTATCGAATGAGAAGTCTTAAAATCTTTAATACTTTACTAAATATTTTATTAAAATCTATTTAAAATATTTATACAAGAATTAGTAAAGAAAAAATTGGAAAAAAAACATACACTAATCCAAATACTATTAATCAGATGAAAAGTTCTTGTTCCATTTCAATTCTTGTAGCTAGTTCCTTGAAACATTGAAAATCAGTCACTATCAGTATTATCATTCATGGTTAATGTTAATTGGACAACAATTAAAGTCACAAATTGGGATTAAATAATCTTAACTTACCGGTAAGCTTGTGTCAGTTTTTATAATATACTTGTCTTCCTTTGGGATCCCATGCTCCTTGAAATTTAATTGATCTCTCCTGCCAACATTTTCACATTCCTAGTCCATTCCATAGCTGGAGCAAGAAGCTCAGTTGCAATGACCTCTTCGTTATGAAAGACTGTGTTCACAAGGCTTCGTTTTCATTCTTGCATGACGACTTCATTCAGCAAGTGAGTAGTGTCCATGTGCATACACATTTCACTGTAACAGGTCATTCTCACAGAAACCTCCAACTCTAAAAACACATAACCAGAAGATAAATGAAAGACCTTTTTATACCTCGATCCAGTTTTCAAACTTCTGCGCAGGTTATTATCATGATGCTTAGGTTTATAATCTTATACATTTATTTTCTTTTTCTGGTACAAAGTTCTTTTTTTAATAAATTATTTCCGCCATCTTTAATCGATATCCTAAAGGTTTTATTGATCGTAATCTTTGTACTTTTGGAATTCTTTTTGTTTATCTGGATTAGTAATCTGCATGCCTTTTTATTCTTTCCAATTTCAATCTTTATTAAATTACAGATAAATAATTTGAAACAAAAAAAAATCAACTCTCATTGTATGTTTTAAAAAAATAAAGTATACTAAGGAAATTTGCGTCTTTTTACGTGATCTTTAAATTCTACCCCCCCCCCTTTTTTTTAGCTTCTAAGTATTTTCAAATGCCAATATATTTGGACCATCTATTTGTAGATGGTACAGTATTATATGATGATCATCATTCAGACAAAATAAAAACACATATTTTAAAATGTAAACAATACATAATGCCTGAGATTATTACAATTTAAATATTTGATTGTCCATGAGGGTGTGTGCATGTTTAAATGGAGTCAATGTTTAGCTTAAAAATATATGGTAAAAATTAAAATTTATCAGCATAATATTTTTTCTTCTTTCCTTTTCCTGTAAGGAATGACAATTAAACTAGACAAGTAAGATTTTGTGTTTCATCCAAGAATTTTAGATATATACAATAATAAACAATATAATTTGTATTGGGAATGCAATTAATATGCATTCCAAAATGCATATGTTAATTTTATTTATGGTTTTAAGATAAGAATAAACTTTTAAGATAAAATTGATAAAAATAACTCAATATTCTAATTAATACTGACTTCATATGTGTGCATATATTATAGGTTAATGAGAAAACTTGTTTATCCTCAGGGACATGTTAATTAGTAATAATTAATAGTTTCTTGGCAACATCAAAAGCTAGGTTTATGATGATGTATATAATATGTTGAACTATTTTCATTATCTATCATTAAATGTTGACTGTATAGAAAAATTTTAAACATTTTTCAAATACAAACAACTTATTAATAATAATATTCAAATAGACAACCCAGGTTATTAATTATATGATGTTTCAAGTAGTAGTATTCTCCACTCTTCTGCAGGTGTTGCTGTGCTGATCAGTTACGATATTAGCATGAGCCAAACTTAATGATAGATGTTGAAAACAGTTCAACATATTATCATAAGTTATAATTTCATTTCTATTCTTTATTATAATAACAATCCAGGGATTATTTATTATAATAACAATTGATGAATATAAATATTCAAAATTATCCCAAATTCAAATTCAACCAGACTAGCCAAAAAATAAACTCTAAACTCAACCAATGGTTTCACTGCTACAAGCAGATTTCTCGAATGTTATTTTGTAGTTGTTTACACTCAAGAAGTCTGCTTGTGGCAGTGAAACCATTGATTGTGTTTTAGAGTTTATTTTTTGGCTGGTCTGGTTGAGTTGTGAATTTGGGGTAATTTTGATTATTTATTGACTAGTTTAGCTTTATGCTTCTAATGTTTATATATAAATATCTATTGATATCCTGCATGTCCTCAGATATAAAGATATATAACAGGAAAATATTAAAATTTGAATACAACTATCAGAAATTAAATATTCTCCTATTTAAATATTATAATGGCAGATTAAATGAAATTTTATTATCAAAGACTATATAGTCAATAAAATAAAAAATAGAGTCATATATCACATGATTCCACTTCTTTTTTATTAAGCTTGCAGGATATAAACAAAGAGCTTTGCTAATTGCTCAACAAGCTTTCAGATCTCAAAATATTGAAATGCTGGATTTATCTGATTAAATTTAAAAATGCCTTTTCATGAAATATAAATATATTTTTTGTTTGTATCCAATGCTGTAGATTTTTAACGTTTTATTTTAATTTAATTATTTGCCTGCATAAATTCAATAATTTCCCAGTTTAAGTAATTAACAATCTGTAGATTTGGCTAATGGAGCTTCAATGGTCATTTTCTGAATACAGATAATTTAGGCAAAAGCATAATAATGGAAAAACTATCTTCCAAGCAGGACCTGTCAGAGGGTGATACAGGAGGGGTAACTGTCCCAGGCCTCACAATATAGGAGCCTCAACTTGGCAACTCAATATGTTAAATAAAAATATAGAAGGCAAAACGATGTCACCTCTTAGAATAGTCTTAATTTTACAGTTAAATTCCCCCAAAAATATTCGAGAAAAACTTTTCCAAGCAGGCATACCACAAGTCAAAAACAAACCACTTTAGGGATGAGGTGCCAATTTGATGACTCTGCATGAAAGTGACTACAATACTTGGTGACTGGCAGAACTAATAGTCCTAGCCCCTGTCAGTCAGTTCTGTGCTAGCAGTGTTTTATGATACTAACAGTGTTAAAGTGAATCTACTCTATCCATGTGCTATCTGCATATGATCTGCTGGCTTGTTTCTGTGACTCATAACTAGTCCTGTTTTCGGCTCTGTACATAAAAACTCATATTCTCCCCCCCATGTTTTAAATTTAAAGGGCTTCTAAACTATTAGTTGCCCTGGGCCTCACATTTCTGAAAGGCCCTGCTTTCAAGCGTTTACTTGCCAGTTTAAGTAATTTGTTTTCTCCTAGTCTTTCATAGCTTGGTTCAGTGTCACATTCAGGATATAAGATTATTTAGCTTAACTGTTTTATTGCATTTACCTTTTTAAGTATTTTTTAAACTATAAAGGCAATTAAAATAATTATCTTAAATAATCTAATTTATTCTGATTTTTATAAATTTACTTGAAAAACACATTTCATTTGCCAAATAGTAGATGTTTTGTCCAACAACTTCATTTAATTGAATCTGTTTTCCAAACTAACTAAGTAGTATATAATGTGCATTGTGTGTCAATTTAATAATTGTTTTTAATAGTTTAATTAAAATGACAAACAACCAAAAAATACAATTATTTAAATATTTGAAATGATTTGATTTTCCTTTTAGAGTTATGATAATATATATAACAGTTCTATTATATGGCACACAATAACATAGTGTGTGTGCACAAATATATATAAAGTTAAAAGGAAAAGTAAAAATAAACAATCATAAATTTTTGTAGATATTTTTCTACATTTCCTGGAATAATAACAAGTAAAGGGTTAAATAATTATGAATTTAAAACAGAATTTTATTATAATTAAACACCTTAAAAAGGTGTAAATAAATATTAATATTGCATTATTAGTATTCTGATTTTGAAATTTTTTAAAAAAACAAGCATGTTTTATCACAATAGATCTGATAATTGTAAAAATTTACATTTTTTATTTTTGAAATCTTTTAATTAATGCTTGTATACAATTCTCTATCTAAATAAAACATGTAGATCACATCTTTGGTAAAATTTCAAAGTTGCTTTAAAAAGTAGCTTTTAGTAAAAAGTGATTTGAAATGATTAGATAAAAACAGTTTTTAATTAAATACAATGTGTTTTTATCACACCAATCCAAGACTATAAAAGGATTGGATAAAAAGGTTATTTTAGTTTGGCTTTTAATTTTTGTTGGTGGTGGCTATTTTGTTGGTAACTTAACAAAGAATGGCAGCAGCAGAGTTGACTAGCAGAGCTATACAGAAAGCTACCCTGAATCAGATGTAGGAAGGTAATGATGTAGCTGCACTATAGTTCTACAAAGTTTTGATTCACCTGAAGCCAGGGTCACTTCAAATAAATTTTTAGTCTGCAAAAACATGGACAAAGTCAGTTTTCTGGCCTGAAATATATCAAATTCTAGACAAAGGAATCGATTGAATGCCAACATACCTGATTATGCCTTTCCCAATACTGACAATTACCTGGATTATATGTATCTCGATGAGGATTATAAACTTGCTCACAAAGAGAATACCATCAGTTGATGAAGTTGTTACATATTTGGCTGTTTATGTATGCAGAGAAGCACAATTAAGAATATTTATATAATGTGAGTTGTTTTTTATAATTCCTTAAAATAGCATTTAAAAATATAACTTAAAATCAAGCAAATGATTTTGCTTAGATTAAAAATAACAAAAGTAAAAAAGTAAAGGTAATAGACAATTCTATATTCTAAGAAATCATTTAAAATCTATGTTTGAAGACATTATAAATAATTAATCAATAAATACCTGTCAAACAAAAATTGATTTTATATTTTTAAAAGAAAAAAAAGTTGATAGTACTCTTAAAGAAAATTAATTGATAAAGAATAGAACTTATAAAATAATGAATGAAATTTAAATATTTTCAATATTAAATTAATTGTGAAGAATATAAATTTTAGTAATGTATTTTGTTAATTAATATATAATATAAATGGAATATGCATATACATTCCTATGCGCACAACATATATGTTAAATCAAGAATTAATTAGTATTGTAAAATTAATAATTTTATTTTGACAAAAATGAAATATATAATATAGATGTCAGTGTGTACCTGCAATTCAATTTGCACACACATGAATGTTAAATATGTTATTTAATCATGTATTTTTATTTTTTGGAAAGTCAAAGATGTTCAGGAATTATTACCACATGTCTGTATGTGAATGGGTTAAGTAAACTTATTGGAATATATATGTAGACTACAATATAATAATTTGAATTTTGTATATTAATCATGTAAATCACAATGTGATATTTTTTTATTTTGTATATTAATCAAAATCAGAAGACTTATGTGTATAGCCATATTGTAAAGACCTTATTTTTATTTTTTTATTCTTATTAATAAACTTGTATTCAATTGTTAAAATTATTCCAGTGAACTTAATTCTCTTGGTTACAATACACTAATAGAGCTTATGTTCTCTGAGCTAGATTCATGCATAGTGGTCTGATATATAAAGGAGGATGTATATGTGTTTAGGGACATCCAGTTGACAAAGAGTCTGGTTGGTGCAAAAAGAATATTCTTTAAAGCCCATGCACTACAATTTATTTTAATTCAGTCCTGATTATAGTTGGCCAGTATGTTAATGGTACTAAGTGGCCAGAGCCTTGATGATGATCAACATGTTTTAATATCCCAGCATTATGATTTTTATGGATGTATATTTTAACAGACGAGCACTTAAGGTGGTGCATCCAAATTAATGGTTCAATAATTTTTCCCAAACTGCCAAAGGCTCAATATTTAGCGTGGTCTACAGTAGATCCATTTCAAATCCAGTCACCAGATTGGCTGTTGATTTATATTTCAAATTTAATCACAAGAGTCACTATTGATTTATTTTTCAATGTTGGTCATTCATGATGATGGATGATTATCACTATTACTTACTTTTACTTATTTAATGCTGGTTGATATATAGTGAATTATTTTTATGTTTAAGATAATTGCTCTAAGGAGATAAATGGGCCGATCTCTCAGAGAGATCTCACAAAGATTTCATGATCTCATGCTTTCTATAATATATAATATTACTTATATTTTTTGGATATTAAACATTACTTTAATATCTGTTTACTTTAATATCTCTCATATCAACATTACTTACACTTTATTAGATCTAATATCTTACTTTAACATTATATAATATTGTATTATGATGATTTTCCATCACCCCAGATTCACTTCACCCTAATTCCCCCATCTCATTATAATATATATCATATATATATATATATATATGCTTTATGTATATATTGTTACCATTAAGTTGTAATTCTAAGACATTTAAAAATAATGTGTAAAGAAATTTAAATTTACTATAAAATTTGGTTTTATTACTCAATTTATTGTTATGTTGGAGTAAAGAGAGGGGTTTCAAGTTATCAAAGAATGTACAAATTAAATTCTAATTTTGTAATTTTTTAAGAGAAAAGATGATAAAATGTGTAAGTACTGGGGAATTTGATAAAAATCAAAGACATTCGGAATTTAATTAAGAAATGCAATTAGTAAAAGAAAATTTAAAATTAAACTAGATCGAGATTGCGATCAGCAAGATTTTTTTTTAGATAGTAAAGAAAATAATTTTCTTGTTTAAAATTAATTAATCAATTTGAAACATCAAATGTCTTTGTTTTTGAGAGGTATATATAGGGGCAGGGAAAAAGAATTTTAATTATCATAAACCTCTTGTAAAGTTTTTTTTTGTTAAATATACAGTGACCAGTGAATAGCTCACTGCAATTTCTCTGACCATCTCCATGAAGCTTAGTATGGACTCTTATGGTACTATAGAATGTGATGCCATTAAAGTCCCTACCTACAATTGACAATCCAAATTGCTGACATATTATGTCATCGCTGTCAATAGAAAAAGTTCAGTGTACAATGTCACAGCAATGACCTTCCAGCCAATAGCCAAGAACATTACTCCATAAATCCTAATGAACTATTCCAGAAAGTTCAGCATAGTGTTTGACTGTATATCAAAATTCTTCAAAGTCTGTTAACATAGTAATTTATTTTAACTTCGTAATTCACCAGGAAACAAAGTCTTGCTTAAATAATTAATATTCTGTAAAATATATTTCCTACTGTATTATTTAGATATTTTATTGCATTATTTAAATATTTTCTTATTATGTTATAACACACACTTCATTAATTGTACACAGTAAGGAAGATCAACTATTGCAATATATACTTGATCTTTCTTAAATTTGTTAGACTTATTGTTTAAGAATCAGATGGTGGTAAATTTAGTAAAATATTTCCGTGATTACAATATTTGATGTTATCTAAAGAAAAGTCCAGTAATTAAATAAAAGCAAGATATTTAAATCCCTCCTCACTTATTCTAATTTGTTTTTTATTATTTGCTAGTTAAACGTATCTATTCAGAATCTATTATTTTAAATACGTAATCTGAACCGTTAATGCAATTATGAATGGTTCATAAATAATTTTTGTAAAATAAAACTGAGTTTTCAAAATAAAAGTTAAAAATTTGTTTTTTAGAAGGGACAAGTATATATATACTGTGTACATTTGATTTATAAACAACTTGCAGTTTTAAAATAAAATTTGATGTTCGAAGTTAAAAGTTATATGCATACTGTATGATATGATAATTTATTCTCTAAAACTTTTAATTTAATTTAATATCTTATTATTGTAAGCTATCGTATCAATAATTCCTTAGATATGTAAGATCTATGGGGCAGATGTCTAATTAGGCAGGGAGTAATCTCTTTATAATTTTTAAATATTTTAGTAACTGTGTAGGTTGTGATTTAGCCTATATAATAGATGTCTGCATATTATAAACTTATGACATGCCCATTTACATTTTATTTTATATAGATTTAAATTTTAAGGCCAAATATTCATTATATATAAATATAGCATTACTGGGTTGTCTAATTTCATGTTTGTTTCATTGTGCTCTTCAGCAGGCATATATCTCTATATCCCTGCTTTGGAAAATTTAATTTGATGGGTTCATTCTAAATAAGTTCCACACAAATGTGGGGACATTCCTTTCATTTTTCAGACCAGAAAGTTTTATTATTTCTTGTTACCAGTGCAGTAGATCTGTTAATGTAAGTTATTAAAGGTTATATGAAGATGCTCATTCCTTCATTCCATGACTCATTTAATTTTGCAAAAAGGAATATATTCCCATTGTTGCTTTAGTGTAAGTTTTAGACATGACATCATGGAGGTGATCATATTCCAGTTTACCTTATTATTTAACTGTTTATTACTTTAGCAACTCAGTACAACCTTTCTTATTCCTTCTGTATATTAAAGCCTGATATTTCAGCATTTATTGGTCATGATCATGAGAGTTATGCATTTATCTATTTAACCATATTTTCTAGAATTAATTAAACTTACCTTGCTTTATTTGTTATTATGTACCTGCTTGAGGGACATCTGCTCCAAAGATCAATATAGATACATCTCCCAAGACCCCTTATTTATATATGTTATACAGTGAAACTTTTACATATGTAATCATTAATTAATGTAATTCCCACTATCTTAAATAAGTCTAGTAATCAATTAAGTGGTAGGTATTTTTTTTGGCTGTAATTTTATTACTAATAAAGGGTTTGTATCTTATGTATACATTGCATTGGGTGTCTTGTTTGTCACAGGAAAGTCATATATTTGTAATTTTTAAGAGTCTCTACCTCTCCCTCATCACTGAGCTTAAATTAAAATGAAGTGGTTGGAATGAGTTGTGGTGGTCTAAGTCACCCTAGTGGTGGTTTATGTTGTTGTCCGTTCATCCTGACCATTACAGTATATATATTGAACCAGGTACTTCATCTGCTTCAAAAGCAACTATTGTGAAATCAAAACTAAAATGTATATTTATAGAGATTTTAAAAGAAAAGAGAAAATTGTGTTTAAAAATTTTGTATTTTTTTTTTTTTATTATTAAGATTACATACTCAATTATAAATTGAAATCGTAAAAACATTTTAGTTTAAAGGAGTTTTGATTGAGATAACTTTTTTTTTGTTTGTTGTTTTAATCTATTTTAAAAGCTGAAACTCATTTTCTAATTTATTAAAAGTGGTATTAAAAAGAAAAGTAAAAACATAAGATAAAAATAAAAAGAGCCCTGATTAAAACTTTTTAATTAAGATCTAATAAGAGATAAAGAATTAGTTCTGGCTAAAACTTTTAATTAAGATCTGATGGGAGATAACTCTGTGTTTTTGATTGAGGCATATAACTTTTATATTCACTAATGGTGGACTGCTGATCTATATATTTTATATTAGCTATTTGCAGACTGCTGATGTGATATAATTTTATTTTTGCTAATCTTGGAAAATGCCTATTTTTATATTCGCTAATCTTTGACTGCAGATATATTTTATATTGGCTAATTGAGATATAGATTTTTATATTTGCTGATTGACAAGGAAACCATTCACAATGCAGAAAATAGCCACCTTCAAGAACCCTATTAAAAGTATGCAGTGCTAAAAATATTTCAAGATGAAACCCAGAGCTCAAATTGTGCCATCATGAACATGTCCTAATTGTTTAGTTTGAAACTAATCCTGAAGCTTGCTCCCATACAGCATGATCTGATTTATGGAGACCAAAAACTATAATAATGTACTCCAGATAGAATTAAAACCTTGTGCAAACTGCTGGAGTCAATCAGATGGTAAAATTGAAACTGGGAAGGTAACTGAACATTGTTCTATTTTAACCAGGGCTTAAATCTTTTTAACTTTAGACTCAAAGAAAGAATACAAAAATATGATAGGCCTAATGAGTAAAAAATTTGGTATTATTAGTATTTCTTTTATTCGATGTATTTATTTAAAACCTATAAATTATAGATAATTAAATTAATATTTTATTTTGTCACTTTGTTGGAAAGTGTATTGCGAGTTAATATTTTATGATCAGTTTTTATTATTATTTGTTGTTAAAAGCATTGGCAGATAATAGTAGTTTTCTTTTTATCTCACCTGTTCCCTATTTGAAATTAATGTAGTTAATGTGCGTTTGCATTTCCTGCAGACCATAGATCTTTTGGCTAGGGTTTTATCATTTATCCATAGAGATTTTGAGATTTCCTTTTTATTAAAGATTAAGAAATTATAATCTTTTCTTTTTGCTTGTATGGAGTTAATCTTAAGGGTTGTATGATAATTCAATTTCTTATGAGTGGTTTCAGAGCATATGGCATCCTTGTTTGTACCATTGTTTTTACAGAGTTAAGGAAAGTTTGTTCTGCATTGTTCATTGACTTTTGTTCAAGATTGTTTTTATTAAAATCTCTAAATAAAGGAAAATAGAAATTGAAGAGTAGATAAATCGATATCAGAAAATCATTATAAGCCCTCTAAACTTAGATGAGAAAACAAAATTCTCTGCGATATACTGTATTATTTACATACACTCTCTGACAAAAAAACTTGGGGAATTTTGGGTAAACTTATATATTTTTTTGATGAATATTGTTTGAATTTAATAAAACTTAAAATTTATTAATAATTTTTGTTTTGGCTGACATTTGTTTCTGTGTCCTGTCCCTCAATTGTCTGAATAATGTTTAAGATCTCTTTCTCTCCCTGGGTTTAGCTGGCAGTATTTATATTCATCATCATTAACCTTTTGAACACTGTCAATCAAATTTTCTAGGTTGACAGTGGTCTAGTGGGGCCCTCAGTGATAAAAAGGTGTGGAGGGTGTGGTACAATATATATGAGCCCCCCACCCCTCAATGGAACTTTGCAATAAAAAATTGTGTATTTATTTTTAAGTCTTACAAATTTAATCTCCTTCAAAATATTACCCATTTATACAATGCACTGATTTAAATGCATTTTTTACTATTTGAAGTAGTCCCAAAACTCTTGCAAAATGATGCTCTTTAATGCTGCCATTATTATTCATCATTCCCAAATCTGGAAATCATGTTTTTGAGGCATTTTTTCATGCAGTGGAATGAAAAGAAGTCACTCAGAATGAGATTGCATGAATATAGTTTATAGATAAGTTGGGTCATATTATTTTTAATAAAAAATGGTTTTACACTCAACATTTTGTGAGCAGACATGTAGGCATGGTGAAGTTTACATTCCTCACTTTGCCTCAAATAAGGATGTTTTTATTTCACCACATCACAGAAATGTCTCAGAACTTGTTATAAAGTGCCCGATCATTGGGAATGAATTCTGAATGAACAATGCCATTTGCATCCAAAAAATTCAGCATCATTTTAACATTGGACTTCATTTTCCACACTATATTGAGATATGATGAATTTGACACTGCCATTGAACCATTTACAACTTGTGTTTTCCCCAGAGCAACTTGCTTGTAAACTGATTCAAGCATTATAATAGTTTCCTCTGCCATTTTCCCTAACCGAAAACAGAATTTCACATTGTTCCAACTTTTAAATCATCACAAACTTCAACAAATAAGTAAGATGCATTTTACAAAAATATTTGCCAAATGTGACCTTGATTTCACCCAACAATGATGATTAGCAGGCTAATTCAGGCAGTTCCTGCAAAAGGCATCAAGTGGGAGACACCTGTACTACAACATGCTCACCCTCCAGAGAATTATTCCGGTTTCTTTTGAGTACTCCATTTTATACATGTTATTTAAATTATTTTGCATAAGTATGTGATTATGCTTTATGAAGCAATTTTTGTTTCTTTTCTTAATTTAGTTGAGTGCATTTATGATACTGATCACTTAAAGTGTAACTCCGCTAAATTAAGAAGAGAAATAAAAACCGTTTTGTAAAATATATAGACATATGTATGCAAAACAATTCCAAATACAAGTCAAGGAAAAATTAACATTATTTATATTTAATATTAAGTTTAGTATAAGCAGATATATTTTTTATTTTTTGACTTAGTCAAAACTTTTAAAGAAATTATATATAAGTAAAAAAGAAGCAAAATGAAATTACATATCTTCAAGGCTATTTTTTAATAATTGAACCCAAGGATTAGTTTACATTAGAAAATGCAGCCACATTTTCTGTCAAAATCCCATTCTCTGGTTGAATTATTAAAAACAGTTATATAGATGAGTAATTTTAATTTGTTTGGTTTTATTTATAATATATATCATTATTAGGAAAGTATATATATATTCAAATCTATACTAATGATAAATAGCAAACTATGTGAAAAAAATAACTATTTTTATTTTGTTGATGTGGTTTAAGTCCATAACAATATTGTTATATTTTATTTGCTGAGAAGTGCATACTAATTAAAGAGAAAAAAAAAAGGTAATTTGGGAACAAATTCCATCCGGATGTCATTATATTGTGTATAATGCTACACTGACAAGGATATTGCCAAAAAGATTTTCTTCATAAAACAAGAAACTATTTGTTACTAGATAATTTTTTTGATATTATTTATATACAGAACTTTATATAACTAGGTAATTATTTGTTACATATATAGATTTGATTAATATTTAATTTTATTTGAGTTACTAATAGCCAAATATCCTCATGTTACTGCTGTTACATAATTATGTTTACTTCAATAATTTCACAGGCAAAACTCCACACAGTAGCACCCCTCAGTGCAAGCCAGAATAATCAATGGGTGGAGGAAGGTTTGTGCATAAAATTCCTATCTAGCTTATAGTGTTAAAAGTAAAAAAACAAAATTTAAATGTTAAATGATATTTCAATAGACTCCCACTTTCGCCAGCATGGTTATTTTTAGCTTAGCTCCTTGCCATTAGAGAGGATCATTAAGTGATTAATTAATTTGTTTTTTTACGTTTAAAACTATAAACACTTGCTAGGTTGGGAGAATATTTTTAAATGTATATTTTATGTCATTATACTTTTTGCGTAAACAACGGGGGGGGGGGGAGGACTAAAAGAACCACCTTTGATTAGTTTACGAGTTATGCAAATGTTAAACTAGTTTACTAGTGCAATATTAATTCAAAACAAATCTATTAATTACATATATTACTTTTATATTTCATTATTCTCACCCATTTAAACATGTATATTTTTCTTAAAGCACACTTTAGACTTCATTTTATATTATATTAAACATATGTGGAGTTTTATTAAAGAAATGTAATGAAAAGGGGAGGGGATTAGAACTTTAGTTTATGTTAAAACTTAAAGTATATTTTTTAATAATGCCTTTTAATTATGTTTAGTAAATATGATCATACCATTATTTTTGATGTTATTACTATAGGTTATAAGCTTAGTTCCATATATATTTGACTAGTTATTAGTCCATCCAAAGCATTGTTAGTGTAGGCTATTACTCCTTATATTAAGCTTTATATAGAGACATGCATTGGAGCATCCGATTCTCACATCTTCATTTTAAGTCATAATCGGGGCAATGAATAATCCTGGACCATCTACTCATGTAACAAAAGCAATGTGTGGAAATTCTGGCAAAGTTCAGCCCATTGCAACTCCGTCCAACATCCTTAACTCAAAGAAACTGATTCCACAAAATGTGAGTGTGGCAAGTCAGCATATTCTTTTTATTTCCAAATGATAAAGCACTTTCAAGAAACAGATCCACAAATCTTATTCAGCCATTATGCTAACACCGCAACAGTTCATTATGTTATATTCCTCCTTTAAAAAACTTAAACCTATAAATATCTATATATCTGATGTTATGGTCTAAGTAAATGTATTTCGCAAATTAAGTGATTTTCTATTAATGTGTCGCATTATGATTCTAAATATAATAATTTATAGAAATACTCCCACATACTTTAATCAAGCAAATAAAGTAACTAAATCTTTATTAAACATATTCCCATTTGTAATAAACTTATGATGACTTGGTTGGTTAGTTAACCGAGAATTATGTAACTTCTCATGGATTTAGTCAAGGTTGTGATTCTCTTCTATAGATTGGATGAATCATCATGTCTGTACATTATATAATTTCACTAGATCCCATATTGAAATATAACACCACATCAAAAGTACTAATAATATATATCAATTTACTTGTAAAAACCTTATTTCAAATGCGAATATGCACAATATAACTTTTTGTAATATGAGGCAAATCATTATTTAATATAATTCAGATGTATCAATGCATTATTTTTAATTATGTTCATTATTAAATCTAATCTTAAAATCAAACATATCTGATAATTGCTAGTTACTTATTTAACACATTAGTTAGATTTTAAATTAGTTATTAAGGTATAAATGTCATGATTTATAGAGTTATAAGATCCCAATAAGGTTAAGCATCTGTGCTTGACTATAATAATGTATACGCAACCTTGCCATGATTTCCCCTGAGTATCTTTGTTTCTCCAATGTGTGATATTGGCCAGCAGTAAATTAAATATTCTAGTATCATTGGAGTTGCTGCTCATAAGTAATTGAATATGAAATCTAGGCATCAGGGCAGAGTTCATGAGTGTTCATGACATATGTATCTCATGCATGATTGGACTTGAGGTACTTGTGTTGAGATTCTAGATCGAGTTGAGTGAGTATGCGAACCGACTGGTACATATATTTTTTCCCCCAGGTTTGTATGCTCAATCATGGGGCCTGTAAATTATTTCCACTCATGTAGACATCATGGAGTATATACGTATAAATTTTTTTTCCAAAATTAATGACTCTGAATCAAGATTTGTTTTTCTTTAAAAAACGAAGTGCAGTGTTACTTGATATGTGTTATATGTATATATACTGTAGGAATAGAATCCCATTCCCGCACATATATTGTTAAATCAAAGAATTTTATATATATAGATTTTGTGGGTGTGCATCTTATATATATTCTCTTAGTTAGATATTATAAGAGATAATTAGTTGCATTAACCTCTTATATTAAATAATGCAGTTTCGTTATATAGCTTATTTTTCTTAAAAATAAAACAGGCTAGACTAAATGGTTTCAGGGGTCATATCTATAGATCAACAGCTTAATAGTCTGAAAAGCACATGTGTTTTTTAAAAAGTCAGTGTGAATGTGTAAACAGAGACACAGACATTTTTTTAAATTATACATAAACTTTTGATTTTTATTCTTTTTCTTTTGTTGTTTGAATTTTAAATTGTCAAAAGAAAAGTTGTTTTGACATATAGATAGAGACATTAATTTTCTTTTTGGTTATTTGACCATCAATTGACATCAGTTTGGATTCTGTTATATTTCTGAAATGACAATGTTTTTGATGTGAAATTGTCTTTGGGATGACTTATGAAAAAACTTTGAACTCGCAAGCTAAAGGGGGTTACAGAAAACAGATATAAAAAGGCTGTGTGAGGAAGAGAGGGAGTCAGTCAGTCAGTCTCTTTCAAGCTCTCAGGAGCAGTGTTGATTTTTTCTTCAAGGTCTTTCACTGAGGGAAAAAAGTGAAAGCAAAATGTTGAAATATTGCTTTAAATAATATAGAAGATGTGTTGGTATATGAACACTATAGCAGTTAAGTTATTCTGGAGTGATCGAAGAGAGTTCACAAATTACTACTTTGGAAGGAAAATGAATTCAGTGTTTATCTATTATTAATTGTAAGAAAAGGAAAATAATGTGTTAACTTGAACTATTTTTGTCCCCGGGTCTACTATCATGAGTTGATTGGTTTGTCTGTACACTCATATATATATATTTCTTTAATACCCAGAGAATGGCTGTGTTTTAAGTCAACCAAGCCAAAAACACATGTTGTCTCAGAGACTTCTTTTTCATCCCATGGCCTAAAGAGAGGGAGAAGAAAGATGTATATAATCCACACATCAAGTCTCAGCTAATCTATATGTCAATTTTTTAAAGGTTTTTTTTATGTTCATCAAAAGTGCCAGAAATAAATGTAAAATGGTAGAAAAGAAGGGAAAGAGTGAAGTGCCAGAGCTATGTCACCTCAGTCCGTATAGACAGGAGAGCAGTCTGTTGTTTCAACTTGGACATTAGTAAGAACTGAAAATGGATCGGTAAATTTAAAATTTTATTAAGCATTTCTTTTTACTTATTAAAAGTAATTATTTGAAACTCCTTCTATAAGTCAAGCATCGTTTCTTTGTTTTTTTAAATACATAAACATTAAAAAGTTTGTTTCTTTATTTATGTTAATAATTATCGATATGCATAACATCACAAATACATTTGGGAATTATTAGATTTAATTTCATTAACTTTGAATATTATTTCTTTTATATTATAATGATAAAATATATTTTATTTATTACCATTTGTTGAGTTAATTAACAATACTTGAGCAACCTGTCAATATATATTTTGTAATGTTTTTTTTTTATCTTGCATATTTAAATTTGACATAAATGTTGCTTTGCTCAAGATTTAAATAATTTTTTTTAATATATATGTGATTTCTTTATAAATGAATAATATAAGGGGAAACATTTTAACAATATATATGCTAACATCACGTGTGTGTGTGTGTGACTCCTTATACAGACATAGGTCACTTAAGATAAGTCAAAATAGGTTAGACTAAATATATTATTGCATAATAATTATTTTTTAAAGGAGCAAATTAATAAAGTATGGAGTCACATGTTTGAAAGTGAACACACACATATTGCATGAATGACTTTTGGTATAGCAATTACAATATATGTAATAAAGCTGGGAGAAGTATTGAATAAGCATTCAATGGAATATTTTGTCTCTCTCTCTCTTTTTTTTTAAATGGGTAGGAATGTACACTTATATTTATTTTTCTTATTTGGTTACATATACAATATTTGATATTTTGTTTTAATAATGTATTATTTGATTGATATAATAATTGAAGTCAATTAGATGATTAAAAATTTGTTTTATTAAAAGGAAAGAATCTCAATAAATATAATTATACAATATTTGGCTTTCGCGTTATTGTTATTTTTAAGTTTATCATTTACTTATGTTCATTCATCACTAATGAATGCTAAGCATTGGATTGTTTATTAGATAGCTGTTTAAAATCTGATTGGCTGTCTCAGTTATAATTGCGCATGTGAAAGGCTAGCATACTTTCAATTTATTATCAATTTTAACAACATGCGATTTAGATAAATATTGTTTAATAATGTTTTATCATCATTGGTGAATATTAAAGCTAAAATCTTATGTTGTGAGCTTAGTTATAACCATTATCATCATTGGTGAATATTAATGGTTAAATCATAGTTTAAATATAATAATATTTTAAGTAAATAATTATAGGTTATAAAAAGTTAAAATTTTATGTTGTGAGATTGGTTATGACCATCACTATCCCTGGTGAATATTAATGGTTAATTCACAATTTAAATGTAGTAATGTTTTGGGTAAGTAATTATGGGTTTATAAAAAATTAAATTAGTTGCTGCGAGTTAATTGCAAAAGCTGTGGCTGCAATCATAATTGTCATCATCATTATACCATTATTCATAAATAAATTAATTAGACAAGTTTAATGGCCATATATAAATAATGGTCCTCACTATGTTTTTTTGTGAGCCATTAGCAAGAGCATCTAGGCATGTACTTGAGCTGAGCTGGTAACACCTGTGAAAGTATTAAATGAAAATTTATGATGTTGGGATCTCGTAGTTTTATTGACACAGCCAAATATAAGGATGTTGTTTTCCATTCATACAAGTGCATGTATTGTAAGGAATGTACCAAGTGAGTTTGAACCAAGTACACTATGAACAAAGGTGATATATCTTTATCTAGGTTTAGACAGCCTAGTGGCATCCAGGTAAAACACATGTACATAGGTAAACTGAATAAAGAGTTTGATTTCATTTTTCAACTTGATGATAGTTAATATTAATTTATTTTATATTTTTAAGTAGTTTACAAATAGCACCAATGTGTGCGACTATGAACGTGCTCTATATATGTGGAGAGCAGAAGAGATATTCTTTGTTGAAAGAATGTAGTCTTGGAGATAAGTGCAATTCACTCCATTGAGTTCACTATCATTTCTTTATTCAGTTGCAACAATTAACTATTTATTTATATAGTTGCAATGGCTAGTATATATTATTAGTTACAATGACTTTCCAATGTCACGAATACTCAAATCTTAAGAGAATTATGCCAGAAATTATTTTTATTTGTTTTGAAATATTTTATTGTCTTATAATTGTAGTGACTATATCACAATTATTTTGATAGTTACAAAATGGCTGCCCAATGTTGCGCATGATGCATTTATGGCAAGCACAAGTACTTTAAGTCTTAAGAGACTTATGCTAATATTTTTGTAGATAATAATTATTTTGATAGTTACAGTACTTATAATATACATGTATGTAAATAGAGAAAGATAGAAATTGTTACGAACTGGATGTATTTTATATAAAATCAATAGTAAATAAATCAATTATTTTATATAGTGTGATCTTTTATAAACTGTAATAGTTAAACAGCATTAACCTGTTGCACATGCGCTTTGCAGATTTTAACTATAAATGACTGAATACTAACACTTGATAGAATGAAAATGGCAAGTTGCAAAGGTCATAAACATGCAGAATTTTTTTTAATATTATTTATGTGAGCAACACAGATGATTTTTGTTTGTATATTATTTAACCAAATTTTTAAAGCACAGCTTAAACATGTGTGTATATACATGCAAAAATATGATAAAATAATGTAATAGTGGATCTTTACTTGCCTGGTAGTAATAACATTATAAATTTTGGCAATAGATGGTGATGTGAATACTTTAGATGTTATAACAATGATCTGAATTTGAAAGTGAACATGATAGAGAGTCATCCAACAGATCTATATTACTAATGAATCAGGTCTGTTTTGGGTGCAAAAGAACAACCATAACCCAAAAGAGAAAGCAGAGAAGAGGTAGCAGGTAGCATAATAAATTTTTTTATATTGTATTTGTTGTATAGCATAGGCATGGAGAAAGGTAGCAGGGTAGAATAGAGTGAAGAGAGGCAGGAGTTGAACAAAAGAGGGGGGAGGGTGCATACCTGTTTGCAAATATATAAGAAAAAACAGAAATTAGTTTATTTATTTTTGCTTGAAGGTACATACCCATTTGAGATATAGTGAATGACCAGAAAATTGTTTTTTTTTTTTCGTTGTTTTATATTTTAGAGAAAAAAAAATGGAGAGCCCAGAAAGCTGAGATACAACAAAGGTCAAATATTATGACCAGAAAATTGTTTTTTTTGTTGTTGTTTTATATTTTAGAAAAAAAAAATGGAGAGCCCAGAAAGCTGAGATACAACAAAGGTCAAATATTAGAAGTACCAAAAAGTAAAGAATTAAACAATGTAGACATGGCAGAAATATATGGTTTCATGCAAGATGTAAAAGCACAAAGAAATGAGATGTTACAAATGGTGGAATAATTGCAAAGAGAAACCCCTGAGAAATTGGGAAGCCAAAATAAAATAACAGATCACCATGTCACCAATAAAAGAGAAGGGCAGTCAAACCAGGCAACAAAAATGCAAAAGATAGAACAGATGCAAACCACATATATATGACTTCATGCAGAAAGTAAGGAGAGAATGGACTGAGATGTTCATCATGATGGAAGAGATATAACAACAAATCAGAAGAAATAAGCTACAAGAATCCAAGACTGACAGAAAGCCAGAAGTAAATGACAGTGAGAGATCCAGACACTAAACCCATACCTGACCTAAATTCAAAGAAACCACAGTACGAGAGTGACAAAAATAATCTTACCCATGTGGTCATCAATCAGAGATTATACCTGTTGGCACATTTTGTCCAAGTACAAACTTTTAAAGGAGAGCCAATGAAAACCCCATGGAAGATCTGGAAAGTGTAAGAGAATCATCCCACCTCCATAGAGCGAGTGATGATGAACAACTGGCCATTGCTGGCCACTATCTGAAAGATATGACCAAAGATGGGTGGGAATAATTCTGTCATATATCTACTATATTTCAAAAATACTACGAAGCATTACTTCGGAAATTTCCATTATGGATGAGATGGCTCAGTTCTTGGCATCAATAAACTATGGTAATTTAACCCCAGAGCCTAGAGTTAAACAAACCGATAATGTAATGCACATGAAAACATATGTACCACTGGATAGGGTAAAAGGAAATTACTAAAAAAAATGGACAGATACAAGACAGGACAGTAACAGAAAAAAAGTAAATCGGAAATGTAACCTGAATAATGGACAGATTTTAATTAGAGGGGGAAAAAAACAAAAGGGAAGAACAGAAAGTATCGGAAATGTTTTTTTTGTCCTTATATCTATAACAAGATGAATAATTTAGGGGAACACATTATGATGATAGAATAGGGCATGGTAAGCAATCCTATACAATTAGCATTCATCTAGATGTGGTTGTTTCTTTGTCACTTGGATCAGCAAGTAAGATAATTTTTTTTTTAAACATTTTTTATTATCTTTGTAAAGTTCGGGAAAATGAAGCGGTTAATCTGAGATTTAGATTATGCTTTACAGTCTTATCCAATGCCTCACCATCAAACCGAATTCAAATCCCAGTCATACACCTATATATGCACCTATATAGTTTATTTTCTCTTAAATTTTCTTTTAAAATAACCATTAATAAGAGATTTAATAA
This sequence comes from Epiperipatus broadwayi, assembly GCA_028023455.1. Classification (NCBI taxonomy): domain Eukaryota; kingdom Metazoa; phylum Onychophora; class Udeonychophora; order Euonychophora; family Peripatidae; genus Epiperipatus; species Epiperipatus broadwayi. The sequence continues at coordinate 3,112,003 of JAQFVV010000134.1, read as the reverse complement.
TCTCTTAACTAAATTAAATAAATGATAATATTTTATTGGGTCGTATGTAGGCATAAATCACATGTATTTATTAAAGGTGATGGGGGATTGTGCATAAATTAATATTTGTGTTTGTATATTTTATATTAAAGCATATTTAAAATTATATTATATTAAAATATGTATTTATGTAATGGTGGTCAGAATGATGCAATCGGCCTGAAAGCTTCTATAAACATTCCAAAGTAAAATCTATTCATATGTTTAAAATAATTATTTCTATGAAAAATCAAATCAATTTCCTTAACAAAATTTATTGTTAGTTTAGAACAATCATTTCAAAAATATACCAACCCGATTGCATTGTTTATACTAACTTAATAACAAAAGAAGAATTCCTTATTAAAACTTGATCTGTAGCAGTATTTTATAGCCTTGGGTATTGGAGCTTAAAAGCATTCTTGAGATAAACAAGAATCGTATAAATAGGGCCCGATTTCAGTTATCAAAAAAAAGAGTACTTAAATTAGTAAGGCGTCTGCCAAACGAATCCATGTCACTCAAAATTTCAACAGACGATTGTTGAGTAGAAAGGGAAAGATGCACTTTCTCCTGGTGATCCCTAATCCATCTCCTGCCAGTCTGCTGCTATACTGTTAAACATCCATAAAACTGATGCTATGCTGTAAGAACTAATCTGGAAATCTGCTACCTGCTTCCAAGAGGTAATGCTGTTGAAGTGGCGCCATTTATAAACTTTTAACTATCTTCTAATTAATTCTTTAATGTTTAAGAATCTAATAGTAATGACTTGAAAACTCTGTAATCCGTTCTATAATCAACTTTATAAATCTTAAATATGTAATCTCATAAGTGACTCTATTTTATTCTATAACTATTTTCGTTAGCCTCATAATTTAATTCGCTTTTAATTTGATGCGACAATCACTTTCCTAGTATGTATATTTTAAATGTTAAATGATATTTCAATAAACTCCAACCCTCACCAGCATAGTTATTTTTAGCTTAGCTCCTCACCATTAGAGAGAAGTACCAAGTAGTTAATTAATTTTTTTTTTTTTTTTACTTTTAAAACTGAATGCTTGCTAGGTTGGGAGATGATTTTTAAATGTATATTTTATGTCATACTTTTTGCATAAACAACAGAAGGGGAAAACTAAAAGTACCACCTTTGATTAGTTTACGAGTTATGCAAATGTTAACCTAGTTTACTAGCACTATATTAATTCGAAACAAATCTATTAATTATATATATTTTATATTTTGTTATACTCACCCATTTAAACATATATGTATATTTTTCTTAAAGCACACTTTAGACTTAAATTTTCTATTATACTAAACGTATGTGGAGTTTTATTAAAGAAATGTAATGAAAAGGAGGGAGGGGATTAGAACTTTAGTTTATGTTAAAACTTAAAATATATTTTCTAATAATGCCTTTTAATTACGTTTAGTAAATGTGATCATGCCATTATCTTTGATGTCTCCCAAAAAATCCTTTGAGAACACTTAGACTCTGTTCCCTTCCCAGCTAATAACAATAGAATGATAGACCTGCTGACTCACTAAACCAGGGGTCCCCAACCCTATGACCATGGGCACCATGGTGCCTGCAGACCATTTTACGTGTGCCCGCCACTATCCGAACATGATAAAAATTATTTATCTGATACAAATAAATTTAATTTTTAAAATTTCTTATAAATATTGTATTATCTTGTAATCAAATTGTAGGGCATACTATACTTTTAAGTGTAAAAGAGTCTATCTCTCGGTCCGCCAAGTGCGCTCTTTCTCTGCGCACTGCACTAGCACAGAATTAGTAAAGTTAACACAGACACCAATCTCTCTGCTTTGCGCATGTTTATAAATTGTATCTGTGCATATAAAATAAAAGCGTTTTTTGGTTTTACATACTTGTGTGAATCATTGTTTTAAACCAGGAATATCATAAAATCAAAATACAGATCTTGACTGAGTGACGAACATCTTAATGATTGCTTACGAGCAGGAATATCATCATACTCCCCTAATTATGAAGCAATTTCCAATGAAGTGCAGTGCTGAAGATCATACTGACTTGTAATATTATATATAATTTAGTAATTTACATAAAAATATAAATGTTAATTATATGTTAAAATTTTATTTTTGAAATAAATATTTCTTTGTACATTATGTGTATTACTATAAATTTACAATGAAAAAATAAATGGTGCACTGGCAGATATTATAGAATGTGCTTTTAAGTGGAAAAAGGTTGGGGACCCCTGCACTAAACCATACAACAACAACTCTCAGGATTTAGCACAACCTCATTTAACTTTGTATATATCCTTTTCAATTTGTACACATAGTAGTGTAACAGATATAAAAAATATATTGATAGATGATAGACGAAATTATTAATTATTAAAATATACGTTTGTAATCTGCGCCATTTATATAATCTGTCATTTGTAACAGTATGAATAAATAAAGATGAATTGATAAAAGGGTTGATAAAAGGCTGTTACTTTATAATTGATTACAATCTATATATTGATGAATGATAAAATGATAGTTGCTATAATTCAATAACTAAATATAACATTATAGCCCGATTGCAACTATCCTAAACATTAATTCTGTCACATTAATAATGAAATAAATAAATTATCTCATTTCTTAGTAGTTAAAATAACAACAGTGAAATTTAAAACTATCATCATTAAATATTTAATGATATTTAGATATTGGGGAAGTCATTTGAACAATAAAACATACTGGCCATTGTCATCAAATAAAAATAATATTAAATATAGCATCTGAATAAAATTACCCATTTTGAGATTCTTGGAGTGCATTATGCTTATCTCCTATACTAGGTTCTTTTAACAAAGAATCCTTCCTATTCTTCTTTCCAACCATATAAGACCATTCATGGTCACACGCACACACTGGTGCTATTTATAACAATGTATAAAATTATCATATAAACTTAATATCATTAAGTTGGAAAGGAATTAAATCACTCTTTATTCAGTTTAGCTAAGTGCAGGTGTTTTCCCACGAGTGCCACTAGATTGTTTTAAATCTAGATAAATATCTGTTTAGAGTGTACTGAGTTCAAACTCATTCGGTACATTTTTACTACACATGACTTGGATGACTAATGAAAAAAAATGACACTCTTATATTTTACTCATGTCAATAAAATCATAAGATCCCCTATATTACCAAAATTTATATAGATCAAGACTCTTATAGACATTGCTAGCTCAAATTTATGTATATTGATGAACAGACAAGTATAATCTTATTAATGGCTTCTAAACAAGCATCATGAAGACCATTATTGATATTGATGGCCATTTAACTAGATTATTTATCACAATATAAAGGTAATAATGATGATGATAATAATGATGATGATGATGATATCATATTAATAATGATAATAATAGTGACGATGATACCAGCCATAGCTTATTAATAAACTCACAACAATAAATTTATCTTTTAACTCATAAGCACTTTTTAAAATCGTCCCATTTCAAACTGGGATTTAATTATTACATTCACTAGCATTTATATAAGTTTATGGTTATTTACTAAAATACTTTAATAGTTAAAACTAGGATTCAATAATACTAGTGATGATAAATAATCATCATGAATCTCTATGCATGATATTCAACTTTCTATAAATCCTTATTTACTAAATATATTAATTATGTTAAACGTTAGATTTAATGATTATAATTTATTAATGATGATGGCGATCATAACTCATGTACAGTACCATGTTTAAAAGTTGTTTTAATCAATAATACAATATCTATCTTTGATGAAGATGATCAAAACTCATGGACACAACATAATTTTAGCTTTCTATTATTGAACCATAATCATTAAAACTTGTTTATTATCAAGCTTAATCCTTAAATAGCTAAATGTAAATCAACATTCTAGTTTACCTAACATTTTGCGAGTGCTTAATATTTGCAAGTGATGGCTCAATATTTACGAATGATGATTCTTAATATTTGTGAGTGATGATGATGATCATTTAAAATAATATAATTAAGACAAGAAAAATACAACAATATTTTTAATAAGAACTCGGAAACCAATTAAGATATATAATTATATTTTATTAATACTATTCTTCTTTCCTTCTTTAAAATCAAATTTACTAATTAGATAAATGGCTTATTATTACATTAATTCAATATAGAACTAATACAAAATTTTATATACAAGTTCGTCATTTTGGATAATTTTAAAATAAGCTGGCTTAAAATGACATTTAAAAAAATATATTTCATGGAATGCTTACTTAAGACTTTCCTAACTTATTATATCATAAAAATAAATTTCATATGTAACTTGGGTTTTATTTCACTTCCATTTATATGTAAGCCTTGCTTTATAATTTCTCATATTTAAACTAATTATGTATAACCTATTCTTTTGATGTGTTTGTATAAGCAGTTACACATGCACACATTCGGTAATGTTAACATATATGTTTAAAATGTATACCCCTATATTAGAGATTAATACATAAATTACATATATTAAAAAATATTCTTGCAACCTTTTAGCAAAATAAAAAAACAACAACATTATATCAATTTTAATATGCAACAAGATGAAAAAACAAACATTATAAATGCATATATTTATAGGTTGCTCATTATCATAACAAATGAACAATAAAAAAAAACATTTTAATATAACAATATATAATATAAAAAAAAATAATAAAAAAATAATGAAAATTTAAGTTTAAAGATTTAAACTGTGCTTGTGTTATGTTATGTGATATTGAGAATGACTATCGATAAACAAGCCTTTAATGTTTCTGTATCAAAAAAAAATGCTTTGAACAATAAATTAAGGTTTACTTTTAATAAGTAAGAATAAAAGATCTGTTAAGGAAAGTTCATAGTTACCCGATTACTTTCACTTCTTATAAATGTCCTGAGCTTGAATTTTCAGACTGCTTGTCTTTGCTCCATTTAAAAAAAAAGTTCTTGCAGATACTTTTAAGATAAACATGAATTAATTGACTTGCTTATTTCTTCAATTTTAAAATTATTTATTGTTGATGCTTTTGATAACGCTGAATTCATTGACTGGCTTGCTTCTACCATTTCAAAAAAAGTTATTTCAAATACTTTTAGATAAGTATGAACTGGTGGATTTGCTTGCCTCTACCATTTTAAAAATAAATAAATTTGTAGACACTTTAGATGACTATGAAGAAAATTCTAACAAAAATTCGATTCATAGCTGCTTCAAACTTGGCTATATATGGCTTTTATACATTTCCTTTTCCTCTTCTTTCCCCTTCTCCATCCATCCAAAGGTAATGAGCCTAAAATAGGCCAGGAGCCGGAAAAGAAGCATATCAAATAGCTTGTGTGGTTGGCTTTAAACTTGATCATTTTGTTGGTTATTACTCGACTGGTATATGAGTCCATAGACAGATCAGTGAGCTAACCCATGATGAGAATTTCAAGAAGCAGAAGAGGTGGTTTTAGCAATGCAAATTCATTGTATTATACACAGCAAAATATATTAATATCATTTTATAGAATTGTCAATAACTTCTTCCAAGAAATTCAATTTTGTTCCATTTCTTTTTTCTTAATATTGCTGGGAATTACTTATATATATGCACATCTTCGTCTATACTGACTTTAAAACAAGATTCAATTTTGTTCCATTTCTTTTTTTTTAATATTGCTGGGAATTACTTATATATATGCACATCTTCGTCTATACTGACTTTAAAACAAGAGTCATTTTTTCTTCCTCAATTTTTTTTTAAAAAAAAAAAAGAAAAAAAATGTTATCGCTCACTCTCTTTTCATAATACTGCCACATCTCTCATTCAATAACATTGAAAAAATTGACTGCCCACTAAAAATTGAAAAAAACTGACTGATTGCTACATCTCTGTTTAATAATAATGAAAAACTGAGTGTCACTAAATATTGTTTCATTCCTTTATATTGCGAATCTTAATCAAAGAAAAGAACCACCTGGAAATCTTATCTTGAAATAAAAATCAAAGCTTCACAAGTTTGATGGTCTGTCGCAATTAATAAAAAACAAACTTAGGATCAATTGTTACTTTTATTACATCCAAGCACTTCTTTTCCAAAAATAATCTTAGATACAGATAGCAAACAATAAAGCTGGCAATCTAAGTCATTAAAAGATTTGTGTAAAAATGTTTTATGTTTATACATATGTTCTCATTCTCTCACACTCTTTTGCACGTGTACATTTTCACATCCTAATCTCCTATCTTGATCACTTTATTTAACCCTTTCTTTCTGATCTGCTTTATTTTAACCAAAAATAATGTTAAATAATTTAACACCTTATTTAATAAGAAAATATAATAAATCAATATTAAATATTATTTCTCATTACATTCTCTTTACAACTGCTTATTTATTACCTATTTGTAAATCATATAATAATAAATACACACATAAATCTATATATATATTGTAACGATATATAAATATGTCGTTACATTAATTTAAAATAAAAACTTAAAAGTTCGCAAATAAAAGTAAAAAACTAAACGCTAAAATTAAAATGTTTGTTAAACGTATATACATTCGCACAGATGCCAAACTTTAAAAATATTTTAAAAAAAAAACAAATAAATAAGTATTTGAACGTATTTTTTTATAAAAAAAGTACAAGATTTAAAAATAAAAACAGGTATTAATTAATTCTTGTAATCTGTAAATGGAAATGATTGTTTATAAATTGTTTGAAAAGCAAGCTAGCCTTGGGCTCTTGTATAATTAAAATGATCTGATGAAAGATAGATAAGAAAATAAAGAGAGATTAGCTTGACCAATGGAAGCACTAAGCCTTGGCTCGGACCCTAACGAAAGTGATGGATTAGTGACGTTTTGTTGATTGAATCCATGTGGATAATATAAAAAGGGAAATACAGTTTTTTCTGACAGTTCCAGCGTTTTGTGTTTCAGAGATGTGGTAGGAAGCACATACCACACTCTCTATAAAAAAAAATAAGTGAAAAGACTGTGATACCTTGAACCAGCTATTGCCATCTCCAGAACATTATCTTCCAATGGAGGTGTCGCGGGAATTAAAAGCAGAAACCTGGACTCTTCTACCATAAGCTATATTGACATGAACTCTAAATTTAAAAATAATTGGGAACTTTCGTTCAGGCTTATGAACTTCTATCTGACTTTTTTAAGTTTAAAATCAAATTAATAATGTTTAATTTTATAGGTTTTCCGATTGATAAAAATTATTTTCATTTTTTTTTTTATTGTATAAATTATTATTTAAATTTTAAATGATGAAATTTAGGTTGGGTATAGACGTTGCATAGATTCGTTAGCGGTTGATTATGTTGAAGTTTTCACATTTGATTAGAATATATAGGTCAACGATGTTAATGTGGGCATCTTACGATGAATGCCATGGGGCCTTGTGTATTCCCTTTTGCAATTGACGTTATCGATGATTTTGCATTTTGATCGAGTGTTTAATTTGGATGTTTTTGACCGTGGAATCTGTGCAGCCGATCTGTACTCAACATTTTAAAACAAATTTATAAAAATAATCTGTGCGAACATCTTTAAATGTTAAATTTAAGTCGGGTGTGAATGGCTATATAGTTTTGTAAAGTTATATTAAGGGAGGATAATCTTAGGTTATTTATTTCGTAGTTGAATTGGTTCAATGGATTGGATATATTTGTGTAATTGTAGATGTAGTATGAGATCCACTACGGGCAGGATTATATACATATGCCACATACCTTCTGTTTACCTATGGATGGGTTTGTAAGATGGCAAAGGACTGCAGTCCATTCCTATGGAGTTTTATGTTTATTGTTCTACTCGCCAACAGATGTGACATTCCTGTTGGTGGAGAGACAATGTCTTCTCTAATTCTACTTACTGATCAGATGTACATTCCTGACAGTATAGTATTTTGTGTTGTCGTATTTTCATGCTACATTGAATACATAAATGTATCAGATGGATTGGCACCGGTTTGATTGTGAAATTTGTTGCCTAAGGTTAAATCAGGGAAGAATATTTTCTTTTCAAATGCAGATCTATGTAGTCTATTCATACTCGACTCCCTAAATAAATATTAAACTCATGGTTGTAATTTACTTAAATGTAAAACTAAAGATTAATTGAAAAATCTAAAATGTTGAATTTATTCCTCAAAATTTAAATGTTATTTTATATGTGCGTAAATAAATATTTTTATGTGTTAATTTCTGGCAGTGGCTTTTATTCTTTTATATTTAAGATATAAAATTTATATTTTATTATCTCTGCTGCTCCACTGAGCTAGTGACTTGGGCTAATGATCCGAATATTTAAATAAAGTGGAATCTTAACAGCACGTATCTGCCTACTCTATAAATTTTTCTAGGTTTAAATGCCTAGATGGCGCTCTGTGGAGCAGATTTCGTAGGTTGCGGTTAGATTCGATCTTCACTTCCATTTCAATCATTATAATATATATAAAAGAAAAAAATTTTTTTTTTAATTAAATAAGATATATATGTGTTTGAAATGAGTCATATACATACATTTGCCTCACTCCCAAACAAAAAATTTTTTTTGATAGTCTCTCATGACACTCTCTTCTTTAAACTAACCAACTACTTAATGTATACCTTTGTTTTTTTATTAATACAAATTTGACTACAGTCTATTATTGATGACTATCCTCATGAACTATTAAACAAGTGTTCCTTCATGTATCATTACTTACTGATTCGGAACAACTTGCTATTGGATTTTCCTTGATCATGGGTCTACAATTTTCACTTAGATCATTGAAGTTATTCCCAGGCCTACTTATATTCGGATTTCTAGGTTTTGTGGGATAGGGTCAGCCTAACTGATTATTCATAATTCTAATGGTGGAGATCTTATAACTATATCTCTCCTCCCTCTTAGAATAACCTTCAGCTTTACTTTCTGCAACTCCCAGGGCATCCAACAGGTCTGCCACTCTCATTGGGGAGTACACACCATCCGCTACCATATATATTCCCAGGCATTCCTATGTTTGGTTTGCCAGGTTTTGTGGGAAATTGTCAGCCTAACTGGTTTCTTCCACCTCTCATATTGGAGACTATAGTCATAGCTCTCCTCCTTTCTATGATAATGTTTAGCTATCCTTTCGGTATCTCCCTTTGTCTCAAACATGTCTGCTATACTTACTGGGGCATATACATCAGCAGTTATCTTTAATTCTAGAAACTAGCTTTACTGACTACATCTTTCCTGAGGTCAATTTGTTCCTGTACAGTTGCCTATTTTTATTTCTAGGTTGGATCTCACTGTATATATCCTCTTTGGGATTACACTGTTCTTGAACAGCAGCTACCTCATCATTTTCATATGGCTTGTCTACAGTCACATAACTCTCTGGCACTATTTCTTGTTCTGGACTGGTCATCCTGTCATCTGTCTCTTTACTTGAATCAGTTACTTGATTATTCATTTCTTGCGGTGGTTGATCCATTTTATTATCAAGTCTCTGAGACTGTCCATTAAAACACTCACAAATTGTTTGGAAGTACTGATCCATTTTTTGATTCACTTCTTTGAATTGTTCCAACATAATTTGTATAAACTCGTGCTCACTTAGCATTTTCCTTTTCTTCATTCCTGCAGTGACTACTTCTTTTTCTTGTTCCATCTTAATATTTTTTATACTTATTTATAAACTTTTAATATTTATACTACTGATTCTGTTCTGCTTTATTCTGTTTGATTTATTATGTTCTGCTCCCTGATTTTCTATACATACAGAGTTAAACCCCTCTATCTATCCACCCATATACGCTTAAAATTTCCAACCATTCTTTCTCAGCCATAATTCTCCCCATCCATCTATCTATATCTTAAGTGCCTTTAATTCACTTAACCTCCATCATCACTTATTTTTTTACTTATATTTGATTGATAAAGTATGAGGTCATAGTCCCTATTTAAAAACATTTATTTAAGAATAAGCTATCTCTGCATAAGTGTGCCCTTTTTATGTCATCATTCATCTAGTTTTTTCATGCTTTTCTAAAACTCAACTCTCTCTATGCCCTATTTTAATACAATAAGCCAAAAAAAATTATTTATATAATATATGTGCCTATATTTATAATAGAGTTCACACCTCAAGTTATATATATATAATCATCTACCCTTCCAGAGATCTGACAGATACTGAAAGCCAAAGAATGATTAGCAATTCACAATCATAAGATAGACAAAAGAATTCAATCACTGCTCTTAAAGCATACAATGTTCCATGGACACTCAGATGATCACCCCAATTCAGTCACTCTTAGCTACTACAACCCATAATAGTTTATTGCAAACACTGTTGCATTGCCCTGCTTACTTCCAAGTCTTAGGGGCTTTAAATTCATAAAATACTGCCTTGCTTAACTTTAAAGTCTTAGAGGCAACAATTATATATCAGTAAAAAATATACTGCCTTGCTCTCTCTGGAGTCTTAGAGGCGAAATATTATGTATCAGAAAAAAAACTATTCCTTGCTCTCTCTGGAGTCTTAGAGGTGAAATCATGGCAGGCCTACTGTTAACTGCTTCATGATAAATAATAACTGATATTATAATCTGGGTTGGAGCAGTGAATGAGATAAATCAATCACCAGTGGCATGAATACATCATATCCTCAAGGCAATGACAAAAATTCTCCATCCATCATCAAAATTGCAACACAACCAACCAAACTCCAACAATCAAATATCCAATTCAACCTCCAAAATCATAGATTTTCTATAACACAAACTTTTCAAATATGAAAAAAATTATTATTCTACAATTCAAGGCTATTAATATTTCTGTGCTTATCTAGCAGCAATGCTACATTTCACTGATGAGCAAAATATTTAAAGAAAACAGTGCTATTAACTTTAACACTTATTATAAGTTGTGATATCTTTATATTTTAAAATTGAAATTAAGCTGTTTAATGGCTGTATTTATTTATCATCATCAAAAATGCAATAATAGTAATCATAAACATCTAAACATAAGGCCAGAATATTTGTATATAATAATAATAATAAAATTACACACAAAAAAAATTCTTTTTTTTAAAACTATACATCTGTCATTATATACTACACATCTCTCAGATATGTGGTGTATTTCAAGCCCTCTTTGGCTTATTTCGAACCCCACATTGGGCGCCATTTGTAATGAAAATGAATATAGACGATAGAGAAAATTATTAATTATTAAAATATATGCTTATAATCTGTTCTTTGTAACAGTATGAATAAATAAAGATGAGCTGACAAAAAGGTTGATAAAAGGCTGTTGCTTTATAACTGATTAAATCTATATATTGATGAGTGATAAAATGATAGTTGCTATAATTCAATAACTAAATATAATATTATAGCCTGTTTGCAACTATCCTAAACATTAATTCTGTCACGCTTATAATGAAATAAATAAATTATCATTTCTCAACACATAAAGTAATAAAATGACAATTAAAACTGTCATCATTAAAGATTTAAAATATTTAGATATTGGGGAAGTCATTTGAACAATAAAACATACTGGCCATTGTCATCAAATAAAATAATATTAAATATAGCAACTGAATAAAATTACCCACTGTGAGATTCCTGGAGTGCATTATGCTTATCTCCAATAGTAGGTTCGTTTAACAAAGAATCCTTTCTCATTCCTCTTTCCATGTATATACAACCATTCATGGTCACATGTACACACTGGTGCTATTTATAACAACGTATAAAATTATTATATAAACTTAATATCATTAAGTTGGAAAGGGATTAAATCACTCTTTATTCAGTTTAGCTAAGTCCATGTGTTTTCCCACGAGCGCCACTAGATTGTTTTAAATCTAGATAAATATCTGTTTAGAGTGTACTAAGTTCAAACTCATTCAGTACATTTTTATCTCACATGACTTGGATGACTAGTGAAAAAAAATGACACTTATATTTTACTCATGTCAATAAAATCATAAGATCCCCTATATTACCAAAATTTATATAGATCAAGACTCTTATAGACATTGCTAGCTCAAATTTATGTATATTGATGAACAGACAAGTATAATCTTATTAATGGCTTCTAAACAAGCATCGTGAAGACCATTATTGATATTGATGGCCATTTAACTAGATTATTTATCACAATATAAAGGTAATAATGATGATAATAATGATGATGATGATGATATCATATTAATAATGATAATAATAGTGATGATGATACCAGCCATAGCCTATTAATAAACTTACAACAATAAATTTATCTTTATAAACTCATAAGCACTTTTTAAAATCATCCCATTTCAAACTGGGATTTAATTATTACATTCACTAGCATTTATATAAGTTTATGGCTATTTACTAAAATACTTTGATAGTTAAAACTAGGATTCAATAATACTAGTGATGATGAATAATCATCATGAATTTCTATGCATGATATTCAACTTTCTATAAATCCTTATTTACTAAATATATTAATTATGTTAAACATTAGATTTAATGATTATAATTTATTAATGATGATGGCGATCATAACTCATGTACAGTACCATGTTTAAAAGTTGTTTTAATCAATAATACAATATCTATCTTTGATGAAGATGATCAAAACTCATGGACACGACATAATTTTAGCTTTCTATTATTGAACCATAATCATTAAAACTTGTTTATTATCAAGCTTAATCCTTAAATAGCTAAATGTAAATCAACATTCTAGTTTACCTAACATTTTGCGAGCGCTTAATATTTGCAAGTGATTGCTCAATATTTACAAATGATGATTCTTAATATCTGTGAGCGATGATGATGATGATCATTTAAAATAATATAATTAAGACAAGAAAAATACAACAATATTTTTAATAAGAACTCGGAAACCAATTAAGATATATAATTATATTTTATTAATACTATTCTTCTTTCCTTCTTTAAAATGACTTACTAATTAGATAAATGGCTTATTATTACATTAATTCAATATAGAACTAATACAAAATTTTATATACAAGTTCATCATTTGGGATAATTTTAAAATAAGCTGGCTTAAAATGACATTTAAAAAAATATATTTCATAGAATGCTTACTTAAGACTTTCCTAACTTATTATATCATAAAAATAAATTTCATATGTAACTTGTGTTTTATTTCACTTCCATTTATATGTAAGCCTTGCTTTATAATTTCTCATATTTAAACTAATTATGTATAACCTATTCTTTTGACGTGTTTGTATAAGCAGTTACACATGCACACATTCGGTAATGTTAACATATATGTTTAAAATGTATACCCCTATATTAGAGATTAATACATAAATTACATATATTAAAAAATATTCTTGCAACCTTTTAGCAAAATAAAATAAAAAAACATTATATCAATTTTAATATGCAACAAGATGAAAAAACAAACATTATAAATGCATATATTTATAGGTTGCTCATTATCATAACAAATGAACAATAAAAAGAAACATTTCAATATAACAATATATAATATAAAAGAAAATAAAAAAAATAATGAAAATTTAGGTTTAAAGATTTAAACTGTGTTTGTGTTATGTTATGTGATATTGAGAATGACTATCGATAAACAAACCTTTAATGTTTCTGTATCAAAAAAAATGCTTTGAACAATAAATTAAGGTTTACTTTTAATAAGTAAGAATAAAAGATCTGTTAAGGAAAGTTCATAGTTACCCGATTACTTTCACTTCTTATAAATGTCCTGAGCTTGAATTTTCAGACTGCTTGTCTTTGCTCCATTTAAAAAAAAAAAGTTCTTGCAGATACTTTTAAGATAAACATGAATTAATTGACTTGCTTATTTCTTCAATTTTAAAATTATTTATTGTTGATGCTTTTGATAAAGCTGAATTCATTGACTGGCTTGCTTCTACCATTTCAAAAAAAGTTATTTCAAATACTTTTAGATAAGTATGAACTGGTGGATTTGCTTGTCTCTACCATTTAAAAAAAATGTTTGTAGACACTTTAGATGACTATGAGGAAAATTCTAACAAAAATTCGATTCATAGCTTCTTCAAACTTGGCTATATATGGCTTTTATACATTTCCTTTTCCTCTTCTTTCCCCTTCTCCATCCATCCAAAGGTAATGAGCCTAAAATAGGCCAGGAGCCGGAAAAGAAGCATATCAAATAGCTTGTGTGGTTGGCTTTAAACTCGATCATTTTGTTGGTTATTATTCGACTGGTATATTAGTCCATAGACAGATCAGTGAGCTAACCCATGATGGGAATTTCAAGAAGCAGAAGAGGTGGTTTTAGCAATGCAAATTCATTGTATTATACACAGCAAAATATATTAACATCATTTTATAGAATTGTCAATAACTTCCTCCAAGAAATTCAATTTTGTTCCATTTCTTTTTTCTTAATATTGCTGGAATTACTTATATATATATATATGCACATCTTCGTCTATACTGACTTTAAAACAAGTCATTTTTTCTTCCTCAATTTTTTTTTTAAAAAAAAAATGAAAAAAAAAAAAATCAAATCGCTCACTCTCTTTTCATAACATTAAAAAAAAAACTGACTGCCACATCTCTCGTTCAATAACATTGAAAAAATTGACTGCCCACTAAAAATTGAAAAAAACTGACTGATCGCTACATCTCTGTTTAATAATAATGAAAAACTGAGTGTCACTAAATATTGTTTCATTCATTTATATTGCGAATCTTAATCAAAGAAAAGAACCACCTGGAAATCTTATCTTGAAGTAAAAATCAAAGCTTCACAAGTTTGATGGTCTGTCGCAATTAATAAAAAACAAACTTAGGATCAATTGTTACTTTTATTACATCCAAGCACCTCTTTTCCAAAAATAATCTTAGATACAGATAACAAACAATAAAGCTGGCAATCTAAGTCATTAAAAGATTTGTGTAAAAATGTTTTATGTTTATACATATGTTCTCATTCTCTCACACTCTTTTGCACGTGTATATTTTCACATCCTAATCTCCTATCTTGATTACTTTATTTAACACTTTCTTTCTGATCTGCTTTATTTTAACCAAAAATAATGTTAAATAATTTAACACCTTATTTAATAAGAAAATATAATAAATCAATATTAAATATTATTTCTCATTACATTCTCTTTACAACTGCTTATTTATTACCTATTTGTAAATCATATAATAATAAATACACCCATAAATCTATATATATATAAAAGAAAAAAAAAATTTTTAAATTAAATAAGATATTTATGTGTTTGAAATGAGTCATATACATACAAGTAGTTAATAAATATATTTTTGAAACAACAATTATTTTAATCATGGAACTACTTAAAGCTTTTAAACGTCTAAAGATTGCTGTTTGAGAAGTGCTATGCCTAGGAATTTGAAGTAATAAGCCAAGCTATTACTAACCTGTAATAAATCCATCTCCAACACATACTGTTAGAATATAAACATAACAAGATTGTAACTTTTTTATTTATCAAGAAGATAATTTTTTAAAAATTTTTTATCAACAAGATGCTAAAACTTGCAGTCCTGAAACTATAACAATGAAGGCGAATTTATTAATATATGTAAGAACTGCAATTAAAATTAAAAGATTTTAATTCTAACTAAACTCTCTCATTTGAAAGCAAAAAAAAGGTCATACGTTGATATCTGAAAATAAAAAGAAATCTGCGGCATAACTTTAGTGAGAAAGCCTTATTTATTTTACGTTTGATGTTTAATAGTATTGTTTAAAATTCATTTTCAACAGGTATTATTAAAATAGACTTATCATGATATTTATATTTTATAAATTGTTAATCATACTTAATACTATGTTTACATGCATATTTGTTTAATTAACATAATAATTACGTTTAATATATATATTTTTCCATGTGTCATAGCATCGGCCGGGAAGCGAACCTAACCCGGGACAATTGCTTGTAAGGCAACTGTGCTGACCTCTAGACCACCAACGCCTGACTACTTTTAATATTTTTGCGTTATATTCATATATTATTTGTAAGTAATATGTTAGAATTATAGCTGATTTATTTGTTAGTGTGTGTGATTTTGTAAAAGGAATTAAAAGATGAATTGGTAGTTTTGGCAGGTTGTGATATTTTTTTCTTAAACTTATCCAAAAGTTACTTAATGGTAAACAGAGCAAAACTCTGCATACAGTAGTGCCACCCTGTGCTAAACAAAGTAATCAATGGATGCCAGAAGGCTTGTGCATAAAATCCCTATCTAATGCCTACTCATCCAATATCCCTAGACTAGTTTCTGGCTTGTGGCCTTCATCAGTGAGGAGCTTTGGATCTGAGAGCACTGCATCTAGATCTTAGGATCTAATGCAACCCTCTAGCAAACACCTTTTATCTTTACTTAACTACAAAACTATGAGAATGAAATTGGAAAACACAAAAAATATTTTCAATCTAAGCTCAATAGCTTATATAGTCATATGGGTCTGAACTCAGTTCAGCACCCATACTTAATGGCAACTTTTTGTATTTTTATTATAAGTCAGAGTCAGTAATTGAATTAATTAGTTTTTTATAATCACTTATTGGCTTAGCTATAACTTTAAATGGAATACAAACCCAAGAATTGTCCTTGGATGGGTCTCAGACAGTTCTGGAAAATATTAAAAAAGAATTGACTGTAAGTCAGACAAGTGTTCTAAAATATTTGAAACTTTATCTTCTACTTTTGAATTTACTTTGTTCAACTTCAGAATTCCAGAACTGTAACTTTCTACTTAAAAGATGCAAATTTATGCTTTACGTTAAAGATTGTAATATTTTTTTCTTGTAATGATGTTGTATATTTAACTGTGAAGCTGAATGCCAACCATTATTACAAACTTATTAACTACAAGGAAACAATGTTAATAAAAATTAGACAATATTTATTTACAAATATATCATCATCATCATCAAACATTATCAGTCCACTGCAGGATGAAAGTCTCTCTAAGTTCAATCCATCTTCTCCAATCTTTACCTTCTCTTCTCCACCTCACCTCTGCACACTTTCTTATTTCATCCATCCATCTTACAGGTGGTCTCTTTCTGAGTCTTTTACAATCTCTTGGAATCCAGTTTAAGATTTCAATTGTCAATCTATTATCATCTCTTCTAGAAATATGTCCAACCCAACTCCACTTCAGTCTTAATTTTTTCAATGAGGTCGGTAACACCTGTTTGTTCTCTTACCCATATATTGCATTTTTGATCTCTTCTTGTTACTCTCAACATACATCTCTCCATACTTCTTTGAGTGTTGTGAAGTCTCTGTATTGCTCTTCTATTAAGTGTCCAAGTCTCAGATCCATAAGTAAGAACTGGTAAAACACATTTATTAAAAACCTTCCTTTTCAAACACATAGTCATATTTCCTTTTAATATCAAGTTATTTCTACCAAAAGCAATCCAAACAAGTTTAATCTATGATTAAGTTCATCCATTATGTTTCCATCTGTATTAATAATCTGACCAAGGTATTGTAACTGTTAACTTCTTCTAATTCATCATAATCAATGTTAATTTTCATATTTTGAGAAAATCCATTAAACATTACTTTGGTCTTTTTAACATTTATTTTTAGTCCTATTTTCATCTGATAACTCCTGCAACATTTCCTGCAGCTCTAAAGCATTATTTGCAAAAACAACTACATCATCTGCAAAATCTAAATGACTTAAATAATCTCCATTTACTTTCACTCCTTTAGCTTCCCTTTTAATCCACAAAATACTTCTTGCAGCACTGCTATAAAAAGTTTTGGATATGGAGTTCCCTGTCTCTTACACCCTTCTCAATGTTAATTTTTCTACTATCATTATGTAATCTAATTGTTGCTGTTGCATTTTTATAAATATTCTTTAAAATATGACAATATCCTGGATCTATACCTTGATGATCCAATGCTTTAATCACTGAAGAAATAGTTATAGAATCAAATGCCTTTTTATAATCTACAAATCCAAAGCATAATGGTATCTCATATTCATTTGTCTTTTCTATGACTTCTCTCAATACTTGGATATGATCTACTGTACTAAAACCACTTTTAAATCTAGCTTGTTCTCTTGGTTGGTGGAAATCCATTGTTCTCTGTAGACGAGTTGTAATTATCTTGGTAAAAATTATACAAATATATACATATAGTTAACCAGTCTAACGCAGTACCATTTCAGCAAGCTTAATTTACAACCATAATCAGTTGAGTCCTTGACTTTGTTTTAAACCTTTAATGCTAATATAACCACAAACCAAACTGTACTTTCACTCTACTAATGGTGGAACTAAGTGAATAATGTTTATACTCATGGTTCCTTCATGCACAATCCTATTTGGTTCTTATCAGGCATATACAAATAATATAAAACCAGTGCAGTCTGTTAAAATTTTATATCCGGTTGTCTTTCACCTACAGAGGCATGGACTCATGGAATGCATCCCTCAATGCAGAAAAGTTGATTCACTTTTCCCTCACCTTTTTCTAAGTTAATGTCCTAAACAGCAATCACAATAGCATTATGACAAATGAAGAAAAGCTGACACAAAAGACGCTTGCTCTTTTCAACACACACTATTTATACTTTTTTTTCTCCAGCTTAATATCCATTAATATAATTATTAACATTCCAATGGGTAATGGCAAAATCCATTAGACAAAACAATATGGTAAAAGCAACCCATTAGACTAATTATTTCAATAGAGTAGCAGCAATCCATTAAACTAATGCAACTTTGCAATGATTATTATCTGGTGTTTAATTTGCATATGTTCACATTCCTTTCACTTGTAATTAGTGCTTTAGATATTTATTCCTTTGTTTGATTAGTTAAAAATAGCTTAATGTTTAAACAGTAACAATTTTTTTCTGTATTCAAAAAATCCGTTAAGCATATCTGGCATTAGAATTCGCAACTCAGTTTATTTTTCAGCAATCTTTTGTGCATTTCTTTTAATCTGCAATCTCGGCGCAATCTCTATCTGATTTAAAGTTTATTTATTCTATATGAAATCTTTCTTTAATGCTTTTAAACTTAAACTAATCCATTTAAAAATAAAGTTTCCTTTATTTTCAGTGATCTTTTTTTCATTGTTTTTAAAACTTAAATATTTTTTTACATCCAAGTTTCCTTTTAACTATTAGCAATCTTTTTTATTGCTTATGAACTTACTATCTCTATCTATTATTACATTTCTATTATTATCTTTCTCTGGAGTACAAACTAGATTCATAGCTTATATCCATATGGTTTCTAAAACAATATATATCTATTCAGTTTATGCTTTTTCCGAATAGGTCTGGAAGATTTTTTTTTCTACCTCTGCTTCTTCCTATTCTGAAGACGTTTGTAGTATTTCATTTTCATCCAATTCATCTTTTCTTATGGTACTATTATTTTTGTTTTCATAACTCCCTACCTTTCGGTTGTCCATTTTTTGTACATTTTCTATATTCATCATTCCAAAATTGAATGTCTCTGTTGATTCATGCCCTCTATCGAGGTTTTTCTGGTGTCTTTTTACACCATCATTTTCACACCTAATAACTACTACTTGGTTCGACAGAATCTTTTCAACTGTCTCTTTGAACCAAGTTATTCTTATCACATCACAAAACCCACTGCAGCTCTGATTCTGAAACTAGCATTATCCTTTTTGGCTTTGGTCAGTCCATTTCCCTCTTCTTTTTCTTTTTGTGTTTATGGCCATCATTTGGCCTTGCCAGTCATAGGCTTTGCTCTTCCCACTGGTATGCTTGATACTTTATTCACAGTGTTCATATTGATGGTTATGTCTAACTCATGAAACCAGTTTCACCCTATTAATGGACTGATTTTACCTTTCACTATGTATAACAATAATTTTTCACTCTTGTTTCTGTGATTTATAGGCACTATGGTTTGTCTAGCATCCCCAATTCATTTCCACTGACATCTATGGCTCTTATAGTTGTCTGGGTAATTGGTATGTCTGTGCATGTATTTATTTTCCACTCTTATTCCTGTATTATTAATACTCATGATATCATCTGTTACAATTGCATTAGAATTTTATATTATGCTGCCACTGCTGGCTGGCTTTTGCTCTATACCCTTTTTTCAAATGCCCTCTTAGATTACACTTATGGCATCTTTCATCTAAAAATTTACATTGGATGTGTCCCTTTTGTCTACAACAAGAACACACAATACTTTTGCTTGTGCTACTGTATTTATTCTCTTCTTTCTGATCAGTTTTCCACACTATTTCCTCATTTTCACTTTACTTTTTAAAACAGGCAACTTGTACTTTTATTAGCTCATGCACTACACTCTTCTTGATAGCTGATTCGGAATTTATATCAGACAGTAGATTTTTTTTAGGCTATCATCAAACAGATCCCATAATAGCTGAACTAACAATATTTCATCAACATAATTTCCATATAAGCAATCTTTTGCTAATTGTCTCGATGCCAAACCATATTCTTTTACAGATTCTCTTTTGTTTTGTCTTCTATTCTTTTAGAGACAAACTGACTATGTGTTTAGACTGACAAGAATTAAAATGTTCACTTAATTTTTTCACTATATTCTCATATGCCAATGAATCCTTTATGGGAAAGTCAAAATTCCTTATTTATTAGATCAATTACCATTCTTCCTGCTAGGCACATCAATGTTGCTATCTTTCTCTTCTTGTCCTTAATCCCATTGAGCAAGAAATATTTTCAAGCTGAGCAATGTAAAGAGGCCATTCCTGAGCATCACTAGCATCAAATTGGGCTATTGCAGATTGTTCTGATATTTTTTCCAATTTTATCTCTTTCATTTAAACAAACCTACTTTGACTAACCCCTTTTATATGAAATTCCTAATTTAGACCCAAGTTTGAAAATGACTGTGACCGTGTCAAGTTTGTTGTGTATTCAACTAAATGCCAATAATTATTACGAACTTTTAATTAACTACAAGGAAACAACATTAATAAAGATTAGAGACTATTTATTTACAAATATATACCCATTATTATATACACGTAGTTAACCTGTTTAATCCAGTACAAGGTCCAGCCTTGCTTAATTTACAACCATAATCAGTTGAGTCCTAAATCTTCAATGCTAATATAACGACAAATTAAATTGCACTTCCACTCCACTAGTGATAGTCCTAAGTGAATAACTAACGTTTCTACGCGAGTCTATCAGGCGTGCTAAATAATATGACTGGTGCAGTCTGTTAAGCTTTCCTATCCTGCTGTCTTTAACCTAAAAAGGCATGGACTCTGGAAATGCATACCTTAATGCAGAAAAGTTGGTTCACTTTTCCCTCAGCTTTTTCTAGATTAATTTCTGAACCAGCAACCACAACAGCATTATGATGAGTGAAGAAATGCGGACACAAAAGACGCATGCTTTTTTCAGCACACACTTTATCTTTTTATCCTCCAGCTTAATATCCATTAATATAATTATTAACATTTCAATGGGTAATGGCAAAATCCATTAGACAAAACAATATGGTAAAAGCAACCCATTAGACTAATTATTTCAATAGAGTAGCAGCAATCCATTAAACTAATGCATCTTTACAACGATTATTATCTGGCGTTTAATTTTCTACGTTCACATTCCTTACACTTGTAATTAGTGCTTTAGATATTTATTCCTGTTTGATTCGTTAAAAAATAGTTTAATGTTTAAATTTAAGCCATAATAGTTTTTTTCTGAATTTAAAAAATCCATTAAGCGTATCTGGTATTATAATTCACAACTCAGTTTATCTTTCAGCAATGTTTTGTGCATCTGGTATTATAATTCACAACTCAGTTTATCTTTCAGCAATGTTTTGTGCATTTCTTTTAATCTGCAATCTCTATCTGATTTAAAGCGTATTTATACTATATGCAATCTTTCTTTGTTCTCATGTGTCATAGCATCAGCCGGGAAACGAACTCACTAACCCGGGACATTTGCTTGTAAAGCGGCTGTCGTAGCTGACCTCTCGACCACCGATGCTTGACTAATCAATCTTTCTTTGTTGCCTTTAAACTTAAACTAATCTATCTAAAATAAAGTTTCCATTATTTTCAGCGATCTTTTTATTTCATTGCTTTTAGAACTTAAATATCTTTTTACATTTAAGTTTCCTTTTAACTATTAGCGATCTATTTTATTGCTTATAAACTTACTATTTCTATCTATTATTAAATTTCCACTACTATTTTTCTCTGGATTATAAACTAGCTTTATAGCTTATATCCATATAGTTACTTAAAACAATATATATAACAAATGATAAGTTAATTTCATTGCATTTAGTAAAAAAATATTTGCTAAAACACCATACAGTACTCTTTAGCCATGAAGTATTTGGTAAAAATTCAATAAAATTTTGTCCCAGATTATTTGATGAAAAGAACAGTAATAACTCAACTGCAAAATGCAAAAAGTCTCAACAATGCTCTTCCTCTGAATAACCAACCACCTTACTTCATTGTAATAAAAGTGCAGTATTTTCACCACCCATTTTGATACAAAAGATTTTAAATAGGATTGAAGTGGGTGAGATTTTATATAATTGAACATTTTTATGGCTTCATACAAAATAGTTTTTTAAATAAGTAAATTTTTTTTTGTTATTTACTTGTGCTTGCTTATGAATTTAGAGCTACTTCTAGAATTTGTAACAACACACTTTATCTCTCCTATCATTGCTTATGCACTATCTCTACAAATATATGCACATTTCTTCCAATCACTTTCATCTTTAGTAGCTCTTTCTTGAAGATATTCTCACATGACAAAATCGTCCTCAAAATTGTTATCAAATACATATCACACAAACACCAATAAAAGAGTGAGTCCTTGGGTGTCAGTTGACTCATCCATTTGTAGTACATATTCATTATAAAGTTTGAGTTGATTAACTAATAGTCTCTATATCTGTTGAAATAAATTTAATATAGGCATCAAGTTTTTAGTGGACTTTCCATTTAACATGTAGGATACAATATCTTTTACACAAGGATTAATAAGTGTCTCTTCAACTGTATGAGCTTCACCATTGTGCAATGCTGTAACTTATACAAAAAGATGCTTCTGTTGAATTTTCATTTTCACTTTTAGAAATTGTTCTCGTTTAAAGTTTAGATTTTTTTCAGAGAGTTCTTTAAAAAATAAAAATGTCAATTACTAACATCTGTGTTGTCTATTTGTGTGTTGTTACTAACAAGTTGTTTGTATTTGGAAAGTTTAAATAAAGTTTAAAATTTTCTATGCATTGAATATTCACTCGTAGATGATGGAAATAGTCCAACAAATCACATCTAATAATATACCATCATCACAAACCTTCAGATGAATAGCTTTTCCTTTATAATCAGCATATTTTGTTTCAAAGTGCCTAAGGAGCCATTGAATTCTGGATAAAATACATAATGCACTAGGGGCATCTGTTTTTCCAATACCTGTAAAGCCCCAATTTAAATCTCTTTATATTTTCTTTTTGGTGCAATCTTAGATGAAACCTACCTACCAGTATTACATTTGGATAAAACTATAGTTTGCTGTCCATTTACAGATGTGTCAGCAGAGATGTTTGACCTTTCTTGTTTTAAATTTCCTGTCTTTAACCAAGAATTCATGGGTAATTTTTGAATAACAATTAAATTCTAATATTAAACAGAATTATAATAGAAACAAAAAGATTATAAACAGAAGTATAACACACAAATGAAATTATTAAGCAAAATTAACATAAAAGCAATTTAAATAAGCTAAATTGTTAAAAAGAAATTATTTGATAAAATGTTTAATAACAAAAATTATTTGTGAGGAATAAATATTCAAATATATAAACCATATATAATAGGCTACTTTAGTATTATACCGAGTATAATGTATTACTCCAGGGATGTATTATTCTAAGTTTGCATTATTTTTAAAAAAAATTTAATGCCTCCAGGGAATCTGTGAACAAACCTAATTGACAAAATTTCTCTGCAGATTATTTTAAAGATATCACAAACTTAGAATAACACATTATCAGAGTAATATATCAAAGCACGTGTAATAAATACCAAACTTCAAATCTAAAAACAAACAAACAATGAAGACATATTCATTATGGGAAAAAAAAATATGAAAAAGAACCCTGAAACATTTTTTAAATGGTGAACTGCAATATAAAGTTTTAGCTTTAGGTTTTTTCATTTTTTTTTTTTACATAAAAATAGTGACCTGTAAGATAAAGTTTTAGCTTTATCCAAAAATGGTGAAATATAAGTTTACCCTTATATTTTAAATATAAAAAAAAACATATAAAATAACAACAAAAAGACAGAAATATATAAAGTTTTAGTTGTAATTATATTTTAAATATCAAACTGTATTATTTACAATGATGCGAGAGATGTATTATGTTGGGGAAAAAAGTTATTGTTGTAAACTAAAACATTTAATAACTTCCAAAATGGAAATGAAAGGGCTAGTTTGTTTATGTACTTGGAAAGGAAAAGTTCAGTTTGTTTATGTACTCACCTTTATGTGAATTCAGCCAAATATGAATTGAGATGTTGGTGCACAGTTCCACTTTGTTTTTTATTTTGCTATTTAACTGAACTTTAAGTCTTTCTATATTTTGTGTGTGAACACCAGTTTCTTGGTCAACAGAGTTATAACTATGGTTTACTCTAAAGTCAGCAGTTTGCAATTCTTCTGTTTGGTAGGCTTTCCAACGATCACAGTAAATTGTAGATTCTTCCACATTCTGCTTGATGGCTTGCATGAGAATGGTCACTGTCCTCTTAGGAATTTTCACTGTAATGCATTTATCCATCTCCCTGCAAAATCCATCCAAGTTCCATTACTCAGGAAGTATTCTGCCAACCTGGTTCTTCCACTTAGTAAACAGGATTTTGTCAATTTTCACAACTTTGTCTGGACTTCCAAGTTTCCATTTTTCTATGACTATCAAGTTCCGCTTAAGACTTTACATAGATAGTTGTTCCAGACCATGGCAGTTTTACCTGGAATTTTGAGCTGGTCTTCACATAATTGTCACAACTAGCTATAGATAAATCTTAATTAGGGATGTAAGTTAATTTTGAAGCCATTAAAACATGTTCCCTTATAAATGTCCACTTTCTTCAGGCAACCTGTTAAGTAAGAATGCCATTGCTATTAAAAGGATGAATGTAAACCTTCATATTATGGCCATTGTTGAACATTTTTTTGATGGCAGAAGTCCATATTTCTGGAATAAATTGCCTGTGTCCCCTTCTGTAGCAGGTAGATCCCAAATTTTAATAATCATTTTGTTAAAAATCACAAGTGAAAATTTTAAGCTCAAAAAACAATGTGATAGCACAAAATCACTAAAAGTAAAAATTTACAACTAAAAAAAAAAAAAACTCAACATAATAGCACAATCTCACAAATAAAAATTCACAGATCAGCATATTTTGCAACTTGGTTATCTGCATATATGTGTATAATTGGTAACATGTACATATGTGCCATGGATTAAGCATTCCAGGATTCTTGGATGACATCACATAAATAATTGGAAACTTAAAATAATTATTACTGGATACAAATGTGATTGAAGTAATATGTCATAGCATGTATAATATCAAAGTACCTATAATAGTTACAAGCTTTAATACCAAAATAAATACTGAATATTATTATAATAAATAATTTATAATTATTTTAAAAGTAGGTGTATTATAATCTTTCTTTTTGTAAAAATATGTCCACACTCAAAATTTGTAAAAGTATACATTTCAACCACTTATAATAATGTGGAAGAATAAAAAATAATAATAAACTCACAAAGAAATCAAGTCATATATAACATGCTCTTAACAAGCTTTACAGAATATCCTTAATCCCAGACTGGTTTCTGCTACTGGCTTCCTCAGTGAGGTGCTAGGATATTCAAGAACCTCACTGAGGAAGCTAGTAGCAGAAACCAGTCTGGGGTTGGGAATATTCTGCAAAGCTTGTTAAGAACTTATTTGTGAGCTCTATATGTAACAATAATAAACTTATACAGTTATACACAATAATACTTTTATACATATCAAATAATGGTGGTGCTAGTATTTATAAAATATTGAAATTTTTGATAAATAAGTCTGTATTGCCATGTACCAACTGATGTATGTACGAAACTTTACATCTGCTTACTTTGAGATTGACAACTGATTTGAGAATTTGTAACTTGACTCTAGTGCATTATTTTACAGAATAATACAATTCATACATTTAAAACACAACTTTGTACAGTATTTAAACTTATACAACACTATTAATCTACCAGAATTTCATATTTTTTCATGGGACACTTATTGACCTTCTATAAAACACCAGTGTTCTACAGAACAGTTTGAAAAACACTGAGCTATACCATGCCTTTTCAATCTCATTTTATTGCAAACAATATTTTATCTTATCTCTTGAGAAGCAAGCTCAGATTAGTATTTAGATGGCATGTAATTGGGTTCATTTTGATGGTGAATTGATTGGTAGGTCAGCTAGAAATCTTTCCATAGAAAAGTGGCATCCATATTTATTCATTAACCTATACATGTATGGACGAAAGATATTACTGATTACCAAAAATGGATAAAACAAAATATATTTTAAGATGAGAAAGCATTCATTTTATCACCAAAAATGATCTTTGAGCCTGTTTCCCAATTTATTCATTAATTAGTTTGAACCCCAGTTCCCAGTACAATAGCTTAAATAGTTTTCTTGCAAATTCGAACTGAAGATTCTTTCATTGCAGACTTTTACAAATTTAGGAGAAGATATTATTCAAGCATCTGACCGTTTAAATAGCCTTACTAAAAATAATTTATCCAAAAATTGAATTCCAAATACTTTGTAATGTTTCTATTATAATGATAATGTATTTGAAACATTAAAAATATTTCAAAAGCATTTCAAATTCTTTTTGAAAAGGAACTTTTTTTTATTTACAAAAGTTGAAAAAATATTAATCTTGAAATAAGTAATTTAAAATTTTCATAAGCCATTTAATTTTATCCTATTGAAAAAAAGATAAACATATGAAAGATAATTTAATGCGAAACTGATTAATGTATAACATGGTTTTATATAAACAAAGGCAAAACTCCCCATACAGTAGTGCCACCCTGTGCCAAACAGAGTAATCAATGGATGCCAGAGATGGTGATCATGTGATGTTTGATGGTTTTATATCTTTAATGGTTTTTCTGCAAATTAATGTTTTAAAAGAACATAGAACAGGTGTTCTGATACATTTTTACAGATTAAACTTAAACAATATAAAACTGTGATTAATAATAGAAAGGGATAAATATCTGAGTATTTAACTGGTAGTGTTAATTATGTCCAAGTGGAGCTCATATTGAATGAAATATAGAAATTGAAAATTTTTCTTGAAAATGATTATCTAATATTAAGAATAAGCCCAGATCATGCTATTCTTGACTCTTGAGAAGCAATAGAAATAAAGGATATAAAAATCCTGAGTGTTTGTACCTCTTATCTTCTTATGGCAAGACTTGACAGTTCCAGAAATTTCTGCTTCTATAGGTTTAAAAGCAGAACTAGATACCTAATGCAGAATATTTTAATTCTTAATTTGTGCAAGATTTATGAAATACAATTTATACTAATCAATATATGTTTGAGCAAGCTATAGTCTATACTAATCAGATGTTGTGGTCAGAATACCAATAATCTCCACAGATGCTGGATAATGTAATAGCCTTCATATATGATGACCAACTTTGAATAACAAATAAACAGTGTCTAAGAGCATCTGCTGTCTTGTAGGTAGGATGTTGGTTCATTAAGGGTGAAGTAGTTTTCATTACAAAGTCTTTTTAGTCTCTCTACTTTCCTTCTTCAATCACTTCAATTATTGTAAGCCTAATCAACACAAGCCTCTCATGCTATCAGACTTATTGTGCAATAACATTTTCATCTTTTAACTTTATGCATAGCATTTCTGACTCCAATTCCCTTTTTTTAGCTCAATCCCTTAAGAATTAAAGGAATGATGGAGACAGGCTTAGTTAGTTGTCAGTCCTTAGTTGTAATCTTTCCTTGAGATAATACAATTATTAATGAATCTGCTTAAAGATAGAAGTTCTGCTGGAAATATTGTATGTTTAGATAGCATTTCATGCCTCTGCCTACTATGGAAGTGGAAGGATCTAAAAATGGTCTAAAATAATCTCTCACCAGTCTGGCTAGTATGCCAAGCCTGCCAGATTACTCACTTTAGCTGCAGACAAAATAAGAATAGTAGCAATAACAGTAGTAGTGGTAAAGCAAGATGTTGTAATAGTACTAAAGATAAGCATTATAAATCTTTTTGTCTAAATATAGGTACATGAAATGTGTAAACTTTTCTTGATACAAACCCTTTAATTGCAAAAAGTTTGTGATGATGATCTTTTAGTTGTATTTATATATTGGAGTATTTCCAATAACACACGTTAGTATATGCACAATATTTTGAGAGGTATTATTCACCTCTTTTCTTCAGGTGTTGCTGGCCTGACTAGTAACAGTACTAGCATGGGAATTGAACCTGGATTCTTAGATTCTTGAATATTTAATGTAAAGGTTCCTCCTGAATTTTCCATTTTTATCTAAGAGCAAAGATGATTAATAGTTCCATACATTATGCATAGTCACACTAGGTTGACTTATGGGTTATACACCATTGTCATGTGAGCAGCCTCTTTGAATTGTTTTTATTGTATTTTTTCTCCCTATCAAATATTTTTGTATTTTCCAATTCATTGGTACATATATGGTCTGCTACCTTAGACACATCTGTTTTCTCTCTTTGTATAAACCACTTGTGCTCTTGCAATCATCTTTCAATGAGGTGACTAGGTCTCGCTAATATACATACTTCCACATTCACATGGTATTTCTTAGATGCAGTTTTTGCTTTTTAATATTTCAAGTTCAGGTTTTGTAAATGTTAGAATTTCTTATAGTGTGGTGTGGCTCTGGAAAGTTGTTCTGATGTTATAATGATTACATATTTTCCTTAATTTGTCTGCTATTTTTGATACGTATTGTAATGGTTATATTTTTACCTTCATGCAACAAAATCCAGAGTTTTTGGCAAACTATCCCAAGGCTGATCTAGATGAGGGGTTGAGACCTTGAATCCGATCGCACCTCAGCTCTTCCACCAATGCTCCAAGATTTTCTACCCTATGAATGACATATATGAGGGCATACGCTGACTCTTTTAGTTCACATACCAGCAGTAGCAAAGGATGGAACACGAGACAGGGAATAAATGACTAAATTACTACATAAATAACTAAACACACCCAGCTATGGCTAATTAGATAATGCATATTCGTATTGTAATGAAATATAAACTAAATTAGTGAGATATGGAGGGAATTGCAGCAGATTTGAAAAAGGTGCTACACCATATTATAATTCAGCACATTTAAATTGGACAGATTCATTTAACAAAGAATTATTAACAAGTGCATTGATTTCATCCACAGGTGTTCACAATAATGATGAGTGAGTTGTTACAGAATCTCATCATTATGCATTTAGAATTAGATTAATATTTTCTTATAAAATGAGTTTATTAACAATTTTAATATTATTATCATCTACGATCATTCATGTTTTATTTATATTATGCCCTGCCTAGAGGTTTGCTATAGTTAAATATGTAAGAGTGATCAATAATAATTGCTTATCTCTATTAACAATACAAATCGAGCATTTATGTGGTCCCTATGCAGATTATTATATACATAACCAGATTACAGGTTCATATCAATGCTGAACTATTCTTAACATTATGGAGGAGTGAGCTGGAGCTTTGTAATGTGACTTCAGATACTATGGTATTATATATATATAAATTACTAGAGATGAGTGCATCTCGAATGTGCCATTACTCATGGGATTTCTTACCATGTAAGCGGTTCTCAAGGACCGTATGACTTGCTGTGAATTATGAGAACATTTAGTTTGGTGATTTGAGCAGCTCATATAACAATCTGGACCCTCATGTTCCAGTTCTAAGAGAAAGCTGTCAGAACTCAGAAAGAATGGGTTGACATTGAATCAGAAGCCCATTTATATATGTAAACATACAGCAAGGCATAAATGTGCATATGTGCTTCCTAATGACACACTTGCCACACTAAATATAATATTAACTGTTAAACTTAATGTATGCAAATTGTATAGTTTCTGTCCGTGAAACTATCTTACACCAGTTCACGAATTAACATTCTTAAAACATGCTAAAAGGATATTTAAAGTAATATAATTTATTGACAAATCTGCATAGTTTACATTATAACTCAAAGGAAGGCTAAAGCATATCTGGTACTTAAGCAATACTTTTAATATGCTTTATAACTCATTTTTCCATTTATTAACTAATTATTTTATTAACATGCAAACCTGATTCTAGCAACAATAATAAGCTAAACATAATAGCTTAACGAATATATTTAGGTTTTCAGAGTGGAGATTTATGTGTGTGTGCTAAAGAGCGACATTACTGAATTATGAGAGAGCTCCTAATCATATCTTACCCAAATTTTATTCATAGAATCAATCTTCGTTCTGAACTGGGCATAACATAGCTCAGGAAACAATATAAAAAACTAAATAAGAAAGGCATGACCACAGATTAGCAAGCAATAGAATAATAACTGAACACAGTTATTATTTAACAAGCATTTAGAGTTTTAGAATTCATTTACACAAAATAGGCAAGTTTTACAGATATTATTTTATCAGAATTTTAAATTATATTTTACAGATTTAAATTAGCTTTACTTATTAGAACATTATTATGATTTAAAAGTTTGTTCACAATTAACATTAGCTAGCTTAGAAATTTTAGGGAATTGATTAATAAATTTAGTCAAAAGAGTTCAGTGGTTGAATATTACCAGTCTCTTCCTTGGCAAATCCTTTCCATAATGTCAGGCATTGCTATCCATAGCTGATCTGGTTCATCTTTCTCTCCTGGGCTGGCTGTTTGTTTCACCCTCCTCATAGTTGTAGACCTGTCCCTGCAAGGCAGATAGCAACTGGCAGCCTTTTTAGCCTTAGTTCTCCATAGTAAAACTGAGCAGAGTTGCCAACTGATTACAAGCTAAATTATTTAGAGTGAAGAGCATCTAATCAGCACATCTTGGGTTAATATACCCATTCAGTAACCTAGACAGCTCATGTCATAATCTGTTTACAATTTTTTTAAAGATTAGCTATAATTTCATCTGGAGTGTAAAATCTATAAAATAAAATCCTTGGCCTCTTTCTTTGTTAAACTAGCATTGTTCACTAGTTCAAGCATTTTTTTTAGTTTAATATTATTATTAAACTCTATATAGAAGTTCAATCTTCTCTTAATTTGCTGACCTAGGTCTTTCTAAAAATTACTATTTTATTTTAAAACAGAGTCAGGTTCAAGCATTGTTCTTAGCTTATTATCTTTTCTTCGTATATGAGTTTTATTAATTACTTGCAGGTGTCTTTCTAAAAACCTACAACCTTTTTTTAAAACAGATTTTAAATTTTGTAAACTTCTTACTATATATGTGCGGGAGCCCCCCCCCCTCCAGGAATTGAAATTTATATGCTAAGGCAAGTAAATGAAGAGTTTTTAAAAGTTATGATACTTCAAATTTATATTGATTTAAAAGAGTGGTAATGCCTTTAAATCTATAGCATTATAGCTTCCTTCATATGTATATATAGATGGATCCACACATATAATAATGTCCACACAGCTTATTTTAATTTTTAAATTTTTATTTTAATATACGTGCTTTAAACATACACATATAATTATTACTATATACACTAACAAAATATGCGCACATACATGCAAATACCCATTTTATACACTATTTATAATCCAGTTGAGTTAATATACATAGACTTGGGAGGGTTTGAAGTGGGGAAAAGGTGCTATTATGCGACATAGTAGGTGAAATGAGATACTATATAAAACAGACAATTTCAGTATGGATACACTACAGTACCAATAATTATTTTTTCTTTTAATGATTCTTTTTGTTGTCTATTTAAGGTTTTTTATAATAGCCGATGAATACCCATTTTTCATAAGAGTTTGTTAGTAATATTTACTAAGGCTTTAACCTCAAGAATATGCGTGTAAAAATGCGATATTAGGGACCTCTACAGGTCTTAACCACAAGCTTACGCTTTGGAAGAAAAGTGTATAATCTTTTTTTTTCAAATATCTGGTTCCTGAACAAACTTCTTTTGCTTTGTTCTATAGTGTGATCAGACATATATGCTAAGTATTTTCCTGTATGTGTGGGTTTCTTTTTAAACTATAATTTTGATTTTGCTATGAGGGAGTCTTGTTACAAAAACATCTAAGAATGCCAATTTTTGTTATTGTTCTGACTCTATTTTGAATTTAATTGAAGGGGATATGTATTGATGTGTTTCCAGAAAGTTGTGTGGCCATACAATAAATGTATCATCAACATAGCAAAGCCAAACTTTAGGTATATGTGGGATAGTTTTTTTTTATGGTTGTATTTCTTCCATATAAATATTGCAAATTGGGAATGACAATGGTGAGCCCATAGCCATTCCTTGATTTTGTTGGAAAAATTCTGCATTGTACTGAAAGTAGCTTGTTGTTATGCAGAATGTTAATAGTTCCATTATACTATCAATAGGAAGAGTTGTTCTGATTTGTAAGCTATTATCAGCATTTAATCATTTTCATACAATAGACAATGCTTCTTCACATGGTACATTTGTGAATAACTTTCCACACCAGAGCTTACTAGATTGTACATGAGTACATGTTAATAAAAGGTTTTTTCTAAAAAAGTGTTCAAAGTAATGGATAAATTGTATTTATATATTACAGCAAAATAAAGGAAGTGGTGAATTTGGTAATTTGCAATATGCTAACAGTTGCACTACTTTTCTAGTTCAAAAGACAATTTATAGAATGTATTTAATATTTTGAATACAACATTTAAAGATTTTGATTTATTAATTAATATTCAAAAAACTAAAATTGTTTATCATCCAGTAATAGAAAGAAAAATTCTCAGCAGCATTTAGCTTGGAAGATTATCAGCTTAAGAATGTAAATCAAGTTAAATAATGCTTTAGTAGTTTTATAAGTAGAGAAGAGAACTTAGATTTGAGGTATATTACAGAATCCAATATGCTGCTGTTTTTAACAAGTTAAAAGATAGAATATTTCATCATATGGAAATAACTTAGTTGTATATTGTACCGGTCAAAAATGTATGTCCATCCAACAAGATTTAGAATCTAAGCAAAAGTACCTCGAATCCAATCATGCCCGAGATACACAGGTCAGGAGCAATCATGAATTCTAACCTATTTGCACATTCACCAAATCTATAACATTATAAACAACACCTACGGTGATACCACATAAATTCACTATATCCTGGCTCAGTACTACAACATTTTACATGAGAACTCAGCTGGTGATGATGATGATGAGAGATTGAGTGAACCCAAGATATAAGTAAAATATATATATATATTAAGGAGATTCGAACAACTGGATTAAAGTTTAAAATATAAATATTTATTTGGACAAAATTCAAGATGAGTTTTATATATATAATCAACTCCACGCTTTTAAAACTTTATTTTCATTATAAATATTTAAGAAACTTCATACAATTATTTTTATTTTAACAAATATTAATTTAGTGTGGCAGTTACAATACTGAAGGTATATTTAAAAATAGGCTTTTATTCAAGTTACAAAAAATGGATTTATCGGAGTGGTTTAGTGGACGTTTTATACATTTAAAAAATATATATATTTAAAGATACAATAGAGTTTCACTGATTATACAATTTCAATATGATGCCTTTAACATTTGATACATAAAGTTTATTTTCATTTAGAAACTTTATTTATAACAATTAAAATGATACATTTTGAACAGTAGACTAAAACATTTATTTTACATTTTCAGCATTTAACGATAGAATATAGTGAAACTCTATGATTGCGGGAACGGCTTATTTCAATAAAGGGGAGGCCCGCTTCATGAGAAGTTGGATTTAAACTCCAAAGAGAAATATTATAAATAAAAAATCGCATATCATTACAATTTATTTTGCTAAACAGGCTAGAAAACTAACTATAAGAAATGGCGGTGCTATCATAATATCAGCGAGAGGAAGTGGCACATTTGGCTAGGACAAGGTCATTCTCCAATTTTTTTTAAAGGTGGTACATGCCAGCTTCATGCTAGAGTGGTACAGAAAGAAAAGATAAGTAGGAAGTTTCTATGGGCCGGACCATGGTGCATCCATATAGAGCTTCATCTACTCTAACCTGCGAGGACATTAAAGACTGAAGGCTTTGAATCCCTGGAATGAGGTGCAGGCAAATCAAAGCAGTATATAAATATATACTTAGAGAAGAATATAAATGAAAATGATCATGACTCCCTGAAGTGAGGTACAGGCAAATCAGATCAAAGCCCTATGCGGTTTATTAATAATTTGACATATGCCAGCAACGCTATCATAGTTACTGAATTTAAATATTAAAGTAAAGCCTTAAATGGTTTAACAAATACGTAATAATATGCTAAAATAATGACCCATGTAAGCTAAGGTCATTTATCATAAGTTAAACTATAATTAATGAAGCATGCATTGCTCCCCCTTCTTGAATCAATATTTTAACATATTAAACAAAAATTAAAATTCACGCACTTAAAAGTGCAAATTACAAAATAGATTTAAGTCCCCAACCTTTTGGCAATGATAATTAATAAGAAATTAATAAAATTAATGGACACCAATATCCACCCCAGATTGCAAAAGTATTTATACATTTTGTATAAATTTACGATAAAACATTTATTTAAAAAAAGCAGGTATTCATTTAAAGTACAAACCCAATCTTACGAGATATTTAAAATAACAAGAACCCATTAATCCCCCCCCCTTTTCTATTCCACAGCGGGATATAGAAGTTCATAAGACTAGATTTGATTGGCATTTACAAATAAAATTAAGTGAAAAATATAAAATATTATTAAAATTAAATTATAACTGCACTAAATTATAAAAATAATAAATGTGAGTTGAATGACAGATTATTTTGGATAGCAGAGAATTGATACAAAAGATTAACACTCACCGATTAGTGAGTTTTGAAAAAAAAATTAAACAAAGAAAACATTAGTTTACAAATTAAATTACAAATAAGAATTGGCTAATGCGATTATACTGTCTTTGGGCTGGTTATCTCAGGATTCCTTGAAGTATTGAAGAATCTTCTATGGCAGGTGGCATTCTTTGACTGCACAGTCACTCTTGAGTGGTAGGAGCTACATCTCGGCATGAGTAGGGCTGAAGACGGAGGGGAAGGCAGCTTATGCCCCTCAAAAATTGAATGGACATGAAGTCGGGTAGCAACGATTGAGCAAACTCTGACACAATAGATTTTTAGCCCTATTTATGTCAGTTTTTAGCCACTCAAAAGAATGTTTGTTTTAATTAGACTTCTTGACTCTAATGGATCTTTAATTTACAAAAACCTTTTCTCTATTGTTAGTAGAGATGCAATCAAGAGATAACTGTCCAAAATCAATACAAACCAATTTCCAGTTTGGAAATGGATTTGATAAAAATATTAATAGCTAACTAAAATCAATTAGCTTTGTTTTAGATTTTACTTTCCTTAACTTTAATTTACAAATTCCTTTTAAAATCATGAAACAAACTCCCCACCCCTTTAATTATTTTTGCACAGTCAACGACTGCACCTTCCATCTTGAATTTATATGTAATTTTATGACAAGAAAAAGTAATTACAAAGTATTAAAATAAAAGTAAAAAAAATACAATTTTAAAAGACAAAAAAAATTATTTAGTATTTTTAATTATATATATAAGATCCTGTAATATATGTACATATCTGAGTCGCATCTATAAAAGTTAATACTTAAAATAATTAAAGAAAATTTTTATTTCAGATTTATATTTATAAATCTCATAGACGCTTCTCGGAAATACATGTATAGTTTATATACATTTTACAACAACAACAAAAAAGCAGGATGACACGTGGGTTGTGGTAGAACAGTGAAACTCGATCTTGAACCAAGGTCGACTGTTTCAATATAGAATTATTATTTTACCTAATTTATTGTATGGATGTAAAACCTGAACATACTATCAGCACCATATAAAGGCATAAGAAAAGTTTCATATAAGAATGCTTCATAAAATTTTAAAAATACAATGTCAGATAATAAAATCAATCAATATACTCTTTTGCTTGCTGAATATGATACTATTGACTCCACTAAATCCAATTTTTTTTAAAACATGTTTTAAGGTAGAATTAAGCATACTTTTTATGAGAAAGGTAGATCCTATCTATGTTATAAGGATTATCTCAAAGACATTCTGTAGGAGTGCAATGTCAATTGTTTCCATTGGAAAGATATGGTACCTAATAGAATACATTAGCTAATATTAATATCTATACTGTTTATTACTGTTTACAATGCTTTTTTGCGATCCATTATTGACAGTTTCAATTGCCCCAGCAATCTTCTTCATAACTTCTACTTACATATTTTTTATAGTTAAGATTTGAAAATATAAGTAGATGTTCTGAAGAAGATTGCTGGGGCAATTGAAACTCAACAATGGATTGTAAACTAATAAAGAATATAGATGTTAATATTATATGGATTTGGCAAAGCAACAAGTAAGATAAAGTTAGAATACATTAGAAAGCTACAATTAGACATGATGTATAATATCAAGTAAATAGAAAAATGGACTAGCATGTTCTATATGTAGTCATATTTGGGGTTCACAGATTGGTTTGTATAATTAGTCACTGCAAAACATTTCTAAAGTATGTCTTTTATTTCTCTCTCTCCCCTTATTTTTTTTTTTTGTTTGTTTGGAGGGCAATTGGAATAGCCATAATCATTTATGGGTGGCTGTTTAATATTTGTTTATTATTAGCCTGTACTATGCAATATGTTTGAGGTAAAGACTGAGCTCATCTTATGTTATTGAATGTGATAGCAGTTCAATTATTCACTATTATTAAAAACTGTTTGATGAATTTTTTACTATTAAATCTATCATCCACTATAATTTGATTTGATTAACTCTACATCTCTACCAATTACTCAGTAATGGTTATTTTAAAACTGAATACTTATTTAGTTTGTGCTCCATCACCACAGGTTTTACTAGGCCATAATTCACAGCCTCTGGTGAACTCATACCTGAACTCAGCAGATCTTTCAGAAACGCTTTTGTAATTAACTGAATCTTTATGAGAGTGACGAAGTTTTATGGACTGATCAAATAAAATTTTGTTTTTCATGACCCCCCCCCCTCCACTAGCATCATCAAGAAATTTTATAAAGTTATCAGCAATTTCCGAATCTTTGCTAGATGAAAATCATCAGGGAATAAATTATCTTTAGTAGTTGTAATGATAAATTTGATAAAACTATCATATGAAGAAATATTTCTTTCACGACATCCAGTGTTTTGACTGCAGTTAGCTTTTCTTAAATTCTATGTGGGCCTAAGTAGCTTTCAATTATGAAAATGAAACAAAACATAAAATCAGAGGTTGTTTCTGTATCTTATGTACATTAAAACTGTTCTTTAGCTTTTTGTTTTTAAAATGAAATTATCATAAAAGTATTTATCGAAATTAATACAGCTAATATTAATATAAAAACACGTACAGTATTTTAAAAATGAGTTAAAAAAAGTTTGAAATAAAAATCACTAGAGTGCGTCGAATGTTATGCGTTTGGCTTAAAGCATGTGTATTATTTTTTACCGAAGTACAGTACTATATTTTCAATCACGCGACTGGTCTAGGATCTAATGTTAACTCATGGAATAAAGCATAATTAAAACTTTCTCCTTTGTTAATTAATCACCAAATGTAAAAAAATGTTTTCTCCAGTGAGTGATATTTTATCACAATCGCAGTTAAAAAAACTGAGTGATCATAAATATACATCGTCCAGTGCGTCATTTTGTGATCCCTACATGAATCATTTTTGGAACTGGCTAGTAGAAAAATTTCCACAATGGCTTGCTCCAAATTTAATCACATTAATAGGATTATTTATCAATGTAATTACTTCTTTAATTTTGGTATATTTCAGCCCCGATGCAAGACAAGACGTAAGTACTATTAACTTCATTATTTTATGGTTAAGCTTATCGAGCAGACGTTTATTTCAAAACCACGTTCCTGTTAAGCCTTAAAAACGTTGAAACTATTTTTTTTCTAATTTTTGGCCTCACATACCCAACTTTAAATAACTTCCTCGTAACACTTGTATCACTAGAAAAGTATACTATTTTTAAATAGTTGTTTTTAACGTAATGTAATGATGAATGCTTAATTTTCAAATCCTTAATAAAAGATGTTAGATCTGAGATATTGTTACACTTAACCTGCACCTTTGTTAGAAACATGAACAGGTTTCTTATATAACTTGAAGTGAGGTTAAAATGTCATTAGTCATTTAACCACTGTTTGATTATGTCTGTATGGTGTTAGGCAATATTTTCGTTTTTTAATATAAAATTTAATGCGCATTTTTATTCAGTTTTTAAAGTATTAATAATCTTATCTATATCTCTCATTCTCTAAAGGTAAACAAACTTAATTCCTATTAAGCTTTTTTTTTTTTTTTGCTATTCGAATATGTGGCGTGTGTTTTGACTTTTTAGTAAAATAATACTTTTTTAATTCGTTAATTTAACTTGGAAGTTAACGTTTTTTTTTTTTTTTAAACTAAGGAAGTGTAATTAAAGACATTTCCTGCTTGTTTATATATGACATAACAGTTTTAAAAATGTGTCGAGCATATGTATTTCTGAGTTTAACTCAAAAGTATTTATAATTTTATCTGCATTCAATTTAATAAACTTGGTATAATTTTTAATAAAGTAGTTTTAATGT
This sequence comes from Epiperipatus broadwayi, assembly GCA_028023455.1. Classification (NCBI taxonomy): domain Eukaryota; kingdom Metazoa; phylum Onychophora; class Udeonychophora; order Euonychophora; family Peripatidae; genus Epiperipatus; species Epiperipatus broadwayi. The sequence goes on along the minus strand of JAQFVV010000134.1, from coordinate 3,072,871 downwards.
CTGGGTAACAAACTCGGTATTGTTAATGTTTATAAATAGATTTCATGCATCTTAATGATAAACAAATTTTAAAGATAATAAATATAACTCATATGTATTGGAACTTTCTATAATTTTACCCTGTACTTGGATATGATTCGATATGTTAAAACCACCTTTAAATCCAGTTTGTTCTTTTGGATGGTTAAAACTCAAATTTTGTTGTAAACAAATTGTAACCACTTGTATTTATATATTGACCCATTTCCATCACCTAATATTGGGTATTGAATGTCTTTTAGAAAAATTTAACTTAAATTTTCAGATTATATGAAACTATTAGTAATAGCACACAGGTTAATATATGCATAATGTTTCAAGAGGTATCATTCTCTCTTATTCAGGTGTTGCTTGACTGATACATGACAGCACTAGCATGGGAATCGGTCTCTTAGATTCTTGAATATTGAAATTTTAAGGTAACACCCTAACCAACTGAGCCATTCTGCCAAAGATTCAGTTGGTTAGAGTGTTACCTTAAAATTTAATATTTAAGGATCTAAGGGTCCAAATTTGATTCCCATACTAAAAGGCTCATTTGGTTAGAGTGTTACCTTAGAAGTCAATATTCAAGAATGTAAGGATCCAGGTTCGATTTCCATGCTAGTACTGTCACTGGTCAGGCCAGCAATACCCGAAGAAAAGAGGAGAATAATACTTCTCAAAATGTCATGCATATACTAACCTGAATGCTATTACTAACTGGTGAATGTAATTTGAAAATTTAAATAAAAGTTAAATATTTCTAAAACACATACAATGCTTAATATTAGATGATGGAAATGGTCCAGTATATAAATGCAACTAAAATACCATCATCACAAACTCGCAGGAAAACATAACTTGTAACAATCTTGGTAAACATTTTGTATCTTCAAATCATGATACATCTTCATCATTTAGATATTTAAAACAGTAATGTAATGAGATGTGATGCAATGTGCCTTCTGCCACTATGGTCAGAGAAATCTGTTAGTCATCTTCCCTTTCCGTTTTCCAACCTGTTTTTTCCATATTCTTCTCTTTCCTGCTCCATTACCATTTCTACAACATAATCTTTGTCAATTCTATGGCCTTTATATTTAAATCCTCCTTTTCCCGAACCAGATAAAATCAAGAACCCACTTTCTGTATAATCACTTCGTTTATATTTATTCTCCCACAACTTACAGTAGCGCCATCCAGTGCAAGCCACAGTATTCAATAAATGGTAGAAGGTTTGTGACATTTAGGTATTTGGTATATATCTTTGCCAGCAATTTTTTTACTTCTTCACCTACTTTTTTTAAGATGTCAATTATAATTCATCATTTCCTGCAGCTTTTCTCATATATTTTATTGCATATCTCACTACTTGATTTAAAATATTGATCTATTTAGAAAATGCAATATGCCTATTTGTTTGAAAAGGACTTTTTAATAGATGTGCTTTATCAGTTTTAGTTATGGATCTGAGACTTGGACACTTAGCAGAAGAGCAAGTCAGAGATTTCTAACCATTCATCATAATATGGAGAGATGTATATTAGGAGTAGTAAGAAAAGATCAAAAATTAAATACATGTACCACTAACATTATATTGGAAATATTAAGAAACTAAAATGGAATCAGGCAGAATATTTTGTTAAAAGAGACGATAATAGATGAACAGTTGAAAACTTAAGCTAGATCCTTAAGAGATTGTAAAACATATAGAAAGAAATCGCATGTGAGATGAATAGATTAAATAAGTTGCTGTATTAAGGAGGAAAAAAACGATAGGAATTCAAGAAAGTGGATTAAACTTCTTGCAGTGTATAAATAATGATTGGAAATGATGATGATGAAATTGAACTCTAAAATTGAGATATTAAAATGTATCAAAATCAGTGGTAAACAATGGCAAACTACATTACCATTGAGCCTGATTAGGTATTACTTTTTGTTGTACCCTGCTGCCTAGCAACTTTAACATACTTTTGTACAAAGAACTTAAGATACATGCATACAAGTAAAGTCTAAGATTTTTTTAAATTCCAGATATACTCTAAACAAATTCACATTTGTGTTATGATTTTTCTACTCATCTCTTTTTTGAATGCTATATTTCTTAATGTTTATACATATTTACTAAACAAAGTAATGTTTATTTGTATGGTTCTGTTAGAAGCTCTCGTCAACACTTGTGACAAATGTAATTGTTCAAAATATGCAATTCCATGATGTATAAAAATTTAGAATACAGTTTGTTCATAATTTTGGTTAATAGCACTCTGTATCTGATTTATTATGTTGTGTACAGCGAGATTTTGTTTACATTGCATTTACTTTAATAATAATTTATATTCATTGATAGCCCTTGTGAGAGCATTTTAAACAATTCTAAGTCTACCATTTTTAAGTTTCTTATCATTTTCATTGTTAAGTGGGAGCATAATTATTTTTTTAATTCTTATTAATGGAAACCTAATTGTATAATATGTAATCATCTGTGGCATTTCTAAAGCAAGAAAATTTCAAAAGTTCTTTTTTTAAATTTTACAAAAATTAAAAATAACGCCATTATAAAATCAAAAATTTGAAATTTTAAAAATAAATAAATTCATGCAATGTAAAATGTATTTAAAAGTAATAAACAAACTGATTTTGGTAATAATTATTTCTTTAATAATAATAATCATATGATCCCCATTTTCTGTTTACACAAACTGTTAGAACGGTGGCAAACTCCCATATGACTTCCACTGGATAACACTACCGTATGGAGAATTTATCATTATTTTAATGGTAATCATAAAGACGTTTGCTTAAGAGTTTTGATGCTTGAGCAACCAATTAGCAGGTTGACTACAACAATGCCATTGAACTGACTAAATTGAACCGTTGCTTTTTTTTTCAGTCATTCTTTAACTGAGACTCAATCCTGAAACTATTTGTTATTGTGTCTATCTTTTTATCGTTGTGCTAAATGGTGCTAACATTCTCTGAAAATTATTTATTAATCTTGCTGGAAGATATACAAGATGGGAAGAAATCTGTGGAATTGAAGAGCTGGGCAATAAAGAGAATAGAATCGGAGAAATAGATTGAATTTGTAATGTGACTTCTCTCTGGATCTGTCCATAAGATATATTATTAATGACTTATTAGGTTAATTAAACAAAAAAAAATTCAGTGATGGAGAATTATTGACTTTTTTCAAATTTCAGAAATAAAACAAATTATTTGCAACTTTCAAGAATATCATGAAAAATATAGAAATACAGATATTTCTTCCCAAATAACATCATATTTATGTACATGATGGTTTTTGCATTTTGATTAATATCCCTTCTGACAAAGTTCATTTAGGCAATTGACACAATAAAGTAATTAATTAAATACTTAGGTTCCCTACAGTAGATTTATATTTTTTTGTAACCATAATAATTTAGTACCTAATTTCTTAATTTTTTTTTTAAAAAAAAAATCTTTACATATTTTTATTATAAATTTTTAGAAAAAAAGTATAGTAAATACTTAAGTATTTATGTATTAATATTTTACAAAATTGTTTTGATTTCAAAAATGTAGAAAAAGCAAAATTTATTAATATAACTTTTATATAGATATAAGCATTTTCTAATAACAAACAATAAATGCTGAATATCTTGGGGAGAAAAAAAAAATCTATTTACATATTTTATATCAAATCCTTGATCATCTATTGTGGATTACTAGATGTAAGCTAGTATTTAATCATCAAAATTTTAATCCTATTAACTTCATGCAGAACAATCTAAAGAAAACAAGAATAAGAGATAGCCGATAACCCCTGAGGTTATTTTTACCATGACCTGGGACATGCTGGATTTATCCTCTCCTGGCCCAACCAGTAACAGGATGCTCTGAAAAAGAGAAAACAGAAGAGTAATTGACTCAAATTCGGGAAAAACAAATGAAGGAATGAGAAAACCCTTTGAACAAAATATGTACCAAATAACCTTTAATGTAATAATGTAATTTTTAATAAATTATTTTGGAAATTAAAACAACTCGGATTTATTGAATGTTCAGAATTTTTTTTATTTCAAAATCAATCATGTTACTTTTTTTTTACTAATTTCTATTGTCCAAAATTAAAATATAGAAACAACATTTGATTTAAAAACAATCAAATACACAGGCTAGTGGAAGCAAAATAAACAGTGCTAAAATGTTACAATCCGTAGTTGAACAAGAAGACAGTTCTTTGAAATCACAGGATGCATGAGCTATTGTGGTATTTATTTAAATGACATTTGTTGATCGTGCAAATAAAGATTAAAATGAAAAAAATATTATTATTAGATTTGACAAAAGGGAAAATATATTTGCTGTATTTGACGAATTTGTGAAAGAAGACAGTGAATCTCCTTTTCAAATTTTTATTGCATCCAATAGGGTTCCCACAATGACATGTCACTTAAAAGGTTATTATTTTTCTTTTTTTGCAGAAATATTGACATTTCTAATTTTTTAAATATATTCTATTATTCATCGATATTATGCAGTAAGAAATCTAATAGAAAAGATATTTTGGATATAAGATACTATTATTATTCCAGAGAATGCATTTTGATTGAAAATTTTTCTTGTATGACAGATAATATTGGTTAACTCTGTAAATTTTTGAAGATTTCTTCTGGCATTAAAGAATTTTTTTTTTTTTTAAAAAAAAAAGAAACAATTTTATCTGTAATTAAATGAGACAAATATGGTTATGAAGTTTTTTTTTAAAATCTGATTTTATTTCAAAATGTATCAGTTTAAATTTAAAATTACAAGATAAAGAATAGATATGATAAGTTGAATGAAATTATGTAATACTTACAAGTATTTAAAATGATTACTATTTGTAAGTAATTATAAGTATGAATAATTTGCAAATATACAGGTAGTAGAAATGCAGCATACCTATCTTAATACTTGCTATTTCAATTATATACTACCCCCGCTTCCAAAAAAAAAATTGCTAATAAAAAAAAAAACTGATTATAATAAATTAGAAAAGGATATCAAAAATTAAAATTTTATTTGAATTGTCTTTAAAATGTAGAGCGTTTGTGATCATTTCTGTCAAATGTAAAAGAAGTGGGGTGTTTTTTCTATATGTTCAAGTGAAAATGATTAATTATTAAAAAAACAATCGTATTCTTAAGTCTGCCATTTGTTTTCATAAGCAAATAAAAATCTATTTATGAAATAATGAAGAGAGCAAAAAACACATTCAATCAGATTTTAAAAAAATATCAAAGAAAAAAGATACAATATGTTTTATAGCTTTTTTTTTTTTTTTTGCTACAGTATGAAAACATAGATTATAAGCCCTCAATTTATTATTTCATTCTGTTTCATATATACGTTATTTTTTAAAAAAATTTTGTTAATAAGCTGAATTGTATATATAATGTAACTTTTAAATTAAGTTGTATTATAAGTGCATGTTTGGCAATGTATCTGACTTAAAAGATACTATAGTATGGGGGATAGAACAGTAAACAGTATATAGTGTAAATAAATTGTATGCTATTATCTGCGAATTTACACCATCTATTATGGGACTTAAAAGAAAATTTCGCTGATTTTTCCCCCCAGAAAATATGGATATGATTAATTTTAGCATAAAATAATTTGTCATTGAAATTGAGAAAAGATTTTATGGGATTAGTGTAATTAATTTTTTTGTCACCAATTTCATATCTAAACCATTTTAAATACTTGTACCACAACAGTCGGCCTTGTAAATAAGTATGACCCTTTCAGTTGTACTATGACAGCTTGCCCCATGTCTCGTTTACACCTAGAAGTTTCCAGTTCTGTGAATTTATCTCACTGCTCAGCCATATAGTGGATACGTATACTGCTGTTCAGGTTGGACAGCTGTCTACTCTTATTTCCAAATGGATTGACTGTTTATGGCCAAATTTCCATCCATAATGACAGCAATTGATTCAGTGAGCATCATCATCTAAACATCACATGATTATCATTTCTTATGCTTCCTCATAACTTATTAAAATAGGCAAAACTCTTCATATAGTAGTGCCACTCAGTGCAAGCCAGAGTAATCAATGGATTACAGAAGGCTTGTGCATAAAATCCCTATCTAGAGCCTACTCATCCAATATCCCCAGACTAGTTTCTGGCTTGTGGCTTCGTCAGTGAGGAGCCTTGGATACAAAATGATCTTGTTATGTTTAGGGGTTTAATACCAATGCTGCCTAATAGGATAGGGGTGGCTATGGTTATTAAAGAACCAAAGACACCAAAATGTATGGGTACTGAATTGAGTTCAGACCTATATGACTATATAAGATAATGAGCTTGGATTGAAAATATTGTTTTCAATTTTATTCTCATAGTTTTGTAGTTAAGTAGAGATAAAAGGTAGCTGCTGGAGGATTGTATTAGATCCTAAGATCTAGGTGCAGTGCTCTCAGATCCAAGGTTCTTCACTGATGAAGATCACAGGCCAGAAACTAGTCTGGGGATATTGGGTGAGTAAGCACTAGATAAGGATTTTATGCACAAACTTTCTGGCATCTATTAATTACTCTGGCTTGCACTGAGTGGCTCTAGGGTATGGAGAGTTTTGAAGTTTTGACTGTTTTAATCATCGTCATCTATTGGTCCATTATTGCCATTGGATGTATATTATTCTGTACATATAATTATTGCTCAATGGCGATGAATACTCAATCCAAACAAGATTAAATCTGGACTAGTCCATTATTTCAAATATTTCAAAGGAAATTTTGTATTTTTTTTTTTTATGTTGCTTAAAACTGGAGTCTGACCATCATGGTTGCCAGAACAATAAGTATTAATAATTATTCATTAGATTAGAGATTGATATCACTTTTAGCCCAGATATGGACTTTATATTAAATATCAACATATTTCTTGTTAATTATACATGCAAGAACTTATTTAATTAGTGAAAAAATATTTTAGAAAAAGTATTTTGCTATTTTATTATTCAATTTTACTAATGGACAAGTTACATATGATATTAACAGATTTCATGATCAACTCTCTACTGAAATTTATTTTAGAAAATAATAAAATACCCAAAAATCAGAATTAAAGGAAAGTTGCAAGAAACACAAAAGCAAATACTTATATTTTTAACGGTGGGACGATGATATAAATGTTCATGAATTATTTTATTTCTCAGGTTTGATTTATTAAAATTCATATCTGAATATAATAAGTATATCTACAAAAAATGTGTAACTAACATTTATTAAAATATTTCATTTGGATATTTTCAAATATTTTTATATATGGATTTTAATACATATTATTGTAGAACTAATACAATTGAAAACATTAAATTTTGGAAACATCGTTGCCGGAAAAAAAAATATATTTTTGTGATTCTTGCAATTTTACTTTACATATAAATTTATAAATACTTTAATTTTATTTGATTTTTAAATGTTTTATTTTTTCTAAAATAAATTTGGGTGTGGAGAGTTGATCATGGATTCTGTCAGTATCATAAGAACTTGCTCATTAGTAAAAGATGAATAATAAACTAGCAAAATAGCATTTTTAAAATAAAATTTTGACTTCCTTAAATGAATAAATTCTTGAAATATAATTATTAAGTGATATAATTTAAAGTCTATATCTGGACTAAAAATATTAGGTGCTGATATAGCACGTCCTCGGCGCCATTTTGAATTTTAAAACACCTCCAAAACACTGTTGACACATACAAGCGATAATCTCTAAATAAATGATTATTAATACTAATTATTGTATTTTTCTAAAGATGATAGTCATCCTTGAATATGTACAGGGAAAGTAATGCTTGTAACTTGCATTATGGCAGTCAACATAGATAAATACTGAATAATGATGAAACCATTTGAGAAAATAGTATGATCTGGGTTAATTGAATAGTGCTTATTTAGACAAAATACATTGCTAGGATCATTTGCCTTTTTTTCCTAATGTCTTTGTTTAGTTTGAAATGTGAAAATGTTAGGTAATATTTTCAAATATACATTAAAGAAACTCTTTTAAAGTAAAAATAACAATTGATAGAAAACTCCATTTTTAAAAGAATGTTGATATATTAAATAATTTCCCAAGTAAATAAATAAACAAATAAATGTTTTTGTTTTAGAGTAAAGATCAACTTGTCTTCACAATGGGAAAATCTTTTTGAATTTTTGAAAGCTTTCAATAGTTTTTTCTTTTTGACTCAAGACTGAGTTCTCATTATTAGTTTTTTTTTAAGTAATGATCGTTATTAAAATGCCATTAAAAGTTATCTCATGATATCTCTGACTATTAATGAAAATAGTATCTATGACATCTATCTGACCAAACCGGATTAATCTAGAATTATTTTTTATTTTTTTCAGATAGTTAAAGATTTGATTATAAAGTTGAGATGTATTGAGCTTATGATTGTATCTATTTTTTGAAAGAATAATTAATGGAGATGGAGGGGGGGGGCACTTTATGAAAAAAATATTTTAGTGCAGGGGTGGGCAAATAGCCGCCCAAGGGCCACATGGGGCTGCTAAGAGTTTTTATGCGGCCCGCCAAGACAATCAGAAAAATCTGCCTTGAACTGAGATTTTCTTCCCGTGTACGACTGAAGATTCATTTCTTATTTTCCATTAGGATGGCCACATCAATACACGTGCAGTGTAGATACGATGTGCAGTGCTTTGCCAGTTAATCTGGTTAATTTTAATTTTGTCTTTGCATTAGCAAATATATATATTTCCAACTTTAGTGAAACCATGAACCCTCCAAAAAAATGTAAAATAGTTGATGAATGTTGTGTGTTTAATGAAGAATGGATAAACAAATATTTCTTTGGTAATACAGGGAATAAAGCAGTGTGTTTATTGTGTCATGAAAAAAAGATACGGCCCTTCGTTAACCTTCGCTTCCACAAAGTGGCCCCCTATGCGGCCCTCAAGCCAAAACAATTGCCCACCCCTGTTTTAGTGCCATTTTTTTATACATAAAGGATATTCTTTTTTATGTAGAATTTTTTTTTTTAATTTATGATTAGTGGTAGAATAATGAAGGCAAAGAAGAAAAAAAATATTATCAGAGGTGAAAAGAAGTAGATTTGATAATGTGGCACTCTGTAAAATAAGAGGATCAGCCGTGGGGAAAAAAGTGAAGAAGGTATTGTTTTAGGCCTAGTGATAAAATAATTTTATAAGTCTCATTTCAGTAAATGGTAATAGATTGATTATGCTATGACTGAAAGCATTTCTAAGAAATTTGGATAATATTTGTGATCATGGAATAAAATGTTTTTGAAAAAAAAAACCCAGAAAAAAATCATAGAAAGATAGGTTAAAATAATTACATTTTGAATTACAAGTGCCAAAGTAATTCAACTCATATCTTTTAATATTTCTAACAAGATTAAGAAAATAAGTTTTTGTTGTATTTGATCAAGAACTGGTATTCAATTTTTCACTCGCCGTACTTTATAGTTAATGAATTATATAAATATTTATTATAAGATAGACTATTCATCTTGGGAAGTAGAGTAAGAGAGCTAGCATATGGGATAACCTTTAAGGGAATATTGGGTGTGTTTTTCAATAAGGGTCTTGTAGGGCATCTTTCTATAAAAGTGGTGCTTAAAACTTTTGGGCTTTATAAAATGCTCTATTTTGGCTAAGCTTGGCCGACCCTAGTGGAGATGGTTATCCAAATAAGGGGATTAAGAAATATAACTGATAGCTGTCAGTTTAATCCTTTTTTAAATAATAATTAACGAAATTAATTATTTCACTCTGCCTTATCTGCTAGTTGTGTTTGGACTCATTAGTGATGGGTAGGGTAATTCAGCACGAAATGCATCTTGGGAGTCATTTGTTTTTGATTGTATCTTTATTTATATGAATTTAAAAGAATATGTAGTAGTATCGAGGTTATTTGATATATTTATTAAAAATAATTATATAGTGACAATAATAATTGTACTGCTATAATAAGATAGAATTGATAAAATTATTTGGAAATTATCATTGATAAGAAATGAGAAATGAAAGATTGATAAGCTTTAGTAGACTAATGAATATATAATTAAAAAATCACAAGAATAGGATTTATTTTCACTTAGAAAGCACCAGCTGGTAGATATAGATTTCAATTAAATTATTTTTATTCAGAATAGATTGGAAAAAAGCACATATATTGAGATGATATAGATTTGGATCATAACTTAATTGTGGAATTGAGGTTATCTTTTAAAACTATATATATGTATAAAAATGTGAGATAAGAAAGAAATCAGCTATTATTAAATTAAAAGAGAATCTTACAGAAAAAAATTCAGACATAAATAAGATAATAAATGTATATAAATAAATATTTGAAAATTTATGATGGCATTTTGTTTGTAATTATATGTTGGACTAATTCCCACCATCTAAAATTAATTGTTAAATTATCTTTAAAAAAATTCAGATTTTATTCAAATATAAGTTGTTCTATATTTTGTGATCCTACAAAATTTTTTGAGATAGTTACCTCTAACTTCATTAGCAAAATAAATTATGAAATAAATATAATTAAATAGCTTCCAATCTGGAAAATAAAATTATTTTATTTAGACTATGCTGTATATCGGGAGTGGGCAATTGTTTTGGCTTGGGGGCCGCAGAGGTTGGCGGAGGGCCGCATCGGGGGCCACTTTGTGGAAGCGAAGGTTAGCGGAGGGCCGCATCTTTTTTCATGACACAATAAACACACTGCTTTATTCCCTTATGACCAAAGAAATCTTTATTTATTCATTCTTCATTAAATACATGACATTCATCACCGATTTTACATTTTTTCAGAGGGTTCATCGTTTCATAAAGTTGGAAATGTATATATTTGCTAATGCAAAGGACAAAATTGAAATTAATCAGATCACCTGAAAAAGGACTGCACTTCACATGTGTATTGATGTAGCCATCCTAGTGGAAAATACGAGATGAATCTTCAGTCATGCACGGGAAGAAAATCTCAGTTCAAAGTGGATTTTTCTGATTGTCTTGGCGGGTCGCATAAAAACTCTTAGCAGGCTGTATGTGGCCATCGGGCCACTATTTGCCCACTCCTGTTCTATATGTATTAGGACCAAGTGATGGATTTTATTAATTTGATATTTGGAAAGGATTATTTATCCCTTCACTGCAATGTTTTTCTTATCATAGTATTACATATTTTAATCATTAACTTGGAAATTTTTGCATCATGTTAATCTTATTTATAATATAAATTCAAACATTTATATATGTGTGTATAGGGAATATATAAATCTGTTTTCTATAATTATTTACAGATTTATTTTCCATTAAATGATTGGTGGTAGATCTATATATAATAAAATTATTCTAATCTGATTATATAATTGGACAGTAACTCCTTACAATAGTGGCAAAATGAGGATCAGACTTTTGTTATTGAATTAAATTTATTATTAAGTAAATTAGCCTTTTATTTTTATTTATGGATGCATATTGTGGCAGTCGCTTTTATTACTGTTATACGGGTGTGTGTGCATGCAGATCTATAATGTTTTAATTATATTATTTTTTATTATCATGAGCTAGTTAGGGATTAATTAAGCACTAAATTGTTTACCTGTCATCCAGGCATGCTAATTATAGCTTATGATTAGCTGGCACCTGAGGTTTTACCTCGAAACAAATAGAAATGCTTTGGATGGCAGGGGTTTGAATTTAGCAGCCAAGAAGTTTTATAGCCTGGAAATGTGGTCGCAGGTTATATTTTGTATAGCCTCGGTCTAGTTATAGGTGCCGTTGGTCTTATCCATCTTCTGTATTTGACTTCTTCGCTGGCGTGCTGCTATAATAAAAGGTGCAGCTGGAGTAGATCGAGATTTAATAATATATAAATTTTGTGTTGTTTCGTTTTGTATAATCAGAGTGAACAACTCCCACTCTGTTCAATATATACACAAATACAATTTTGTGAGGAGAATGGGTTTGTGATTGCAAACATTTGCTTTAAATATCATATAAGAAGATTGTATGTGTGTGGAAAGCTCTAGGTAATTATCAAATTGATTATATATTGATTTAGGATAGATACAAGAATGCTATTTAGGGTTTGCACGCTTTGCCTGTTGTTGATATAAACTTGTATCATAATTTGATTATGACTAAATTAAAGTTGAGTTTAAAAAGAATAAAAATGGAGGAAAAGATATAAAAGATGGGTCTTAGATAAATTGAGAAAAATGGAGAAAGGAAGATTTGGTTTAATATATAAAAATATAATAAAAAGAATTGATAAAGATGAGGAATATATTAATAATTCTTATAAAAGTTGACATAGGATTAAAGAAGGATTATTACAAACAACAAAAAATGAAATGGGCACCATTGTCTTAAAGAAAGCTAAATGGCTTTGGATAAAGGAAGGTATGTTGGAAAAGATGGAAGTATGGAGAAGATGGAAAAATGTGTATATTGAAGATGGGTGACAAAGTACATATAAAAAAAGTAATAATGATCTAAGAAAAGAAACAGATTTATCAAAAGAGAAATGGTTGGAAGAAGAATGTAGAGAGACAGAAATGCTTTAACAGGTAAAAAGATATCTTCTATGTGATAGAATTAGAATTGTCATTTAGGCAAAAAAAAGAAATGGTTAGCAAGTGAAATTGTGATTAAGAATGAAGAGATTAACTGATAATGATTTATGAAAAGATGGGAAGAATATCTTTAATGTCTATTTAGAAAGAAAATAATTCAATTAATTAGAAAATAATTCAATTAATTAATGAACTTGAAAATGAAGATATTGAAGTAAATGGTAAAGGTATGGACATATTTACAGATGTAGTAATAAAGTCAAGCAAATGAAGAATGGTAAAGCTGTTGGATTTGATACAACTTATAGAATTTTTGAAAGAAATAGAGGAGAGTTTACTATGAAGGAAATAGTTGGACTTTGCTATTTGATATATAATAGTAGAGTTTGGCCTGAAACTTTTTTAAATACTATAATGATTCCAATTGCTAAAAAGAAGAAAACTTAAAAGGTCAAGAGTATAAGACATTAAGTTTATTATCTCATGCTTTTTATGTTTTATTGAGAATTTTAAGTCAAAGAATTTATGAGAAGATAAAATATAATGAAGAAAAACAGTTTGATTTTCAGAGGAGAAAAAGTACAAGAAATGCTATTTGATGTTGCTAGAACAATTACAAGAGAATATATTAAAAAAAATAAAGGAATATGGAAAAAGCATTTGATAGAGGAATCTGGAAAAACTTGTGACCATCGTAAAAAATAAAAGAGTACTTTGGAAAGAGGAAGGTCATTTTGGAATATATATCATAATGGATAATTTTTTTTTTTTAATTTTATTTTAATTTGTATAAATTGAAACACCATTATACAAGCAGAGGAGTTAATATGGTCAATATTTTTACATATTAACTTTATCAACAGTCAGACTGAGATTGTCTATCAGTACACAAACTGCGGCCACTCTTCAAGACCATTGCACTCGCTTTATAACTGCTAGAAGGAAAATATCTCCTGCGGATTTTTTATTTATACTAGGGGAAACTCCCAAGCACCATCCAGCTAATTTGACTGGAATACTCATAAAAGAAGGTATTACATGTCTCAAGCACTTGATTCAATAGCTAGCCTAAATGAACCAGAAACTTAACTACCTTGACAAACTTTGATCTTGATTAACTGTTATATCTATGCAGCCTTGTTCAGTAGCAGTCTTCTATAATGACAGATATGTCTCAGTAATGTAAGGTCAAGGGTATTTGTCATATTTAAGGCTGTGAAATGCACAGAAACTGGTGATGAAAACTGAATGCCTTTGCAAGTTTAGCACTGCATGGTGATATTAGGACTTCTGGATAAATATATATCGCTGAAGTATGAACTGGTCATTCTCAATAGCAGCAAAGTTAGTATAACTAGCTGCAGTTGAATCAAATTAACCAGATTAGAATCAAAAATAACAGCAGAATAATTCTAATAGTAGAATGAATAATAGCAGAACTGAATATAATGGAAATTTAGTAGCTTTTATTCCCATGACAAAATCATTGTCTGAGCTCACTCACATCATTAATTGGTTTTTCAATTTCTTCTAAATTAGTTAATCTCTTTTAATATCTATTTATTTAATTACAACATTGATTACAGTATTGATGATCTAATCAGGGAAATATTACTGCTTTCCAGTAAAACATCTCTTCCTGATTAGACAATTTACAAAATTATTTTGATCTTTCATTAGGTCATAATTTTCTCTAATGAAATAGTTTTCAATAATAATTTTGTACAATTATTTACATTACAATTCTCTTGTTATTTTTTTTTCTTTTCTTTCTTTACAATTATTTTTTTAGTTTAAATTATTTTGCTCATTTTCATCATTATACCTTGTAATATTTTGGAATTTGTACTTTTAGTTAAAATAATAAACCATCCTTTCAAATAGTAAATCTAATTAAAAATTTCTAATCTATGTTATACTTTGATTATATTTTTCCTCTTCTATTTTTTCTTTTATTTATTAAATTGAGATTAAGATAGGAGTTTTATTTTTCCTTTTGTTTATTTCCTAACATTTTACTTTCCAATTATTAAAATATATATACATTATTTTTTTTTTGAATGTTCTTAATATACTTTTAAGTGTCTCATGTAACAATTATATTTATGGGACCTGTTATAGTATACTAGGCAAAGAATAAATGAAGTGAATATAGAAAGAGGAGTTAGGCAGTATGCAGTATGTCATCTATTATTTTTAATATCTACTTAAAAGACATGTTAAATAATTATTTAGATTATGGAGGAGCAAATGCTGGTAGTAGAATAATAAAATGATAAGATTTGCAGATGATATAGCTCTTATAGTTGAGGATGAAAAGTGTCTTCAGAATATATTAAATAAATTGGAGGAAAATGTATGGAATGTGGAACGAATATTAATGTTGAGATGACCAAGTGTTTATGGATGTGGAGGAATGCAAGAAGACTTAACAGTGCTTTTCTCATGTACTGGACGAGCCACCAGGTGACGCTGCAGAACCACCAAGAAACCTGCAATTGATAAATTTTTTTAAAAATATTCGCTAAAAATCGCTTAATTTTAGAAATGGTAGGACCCCCCTCCCCCGGCGCACGAGACAAATCGGTCAAAATCACTGAAATTGAAATGTAAAAAAAAATCGCTAAAAATTGCTTAATTTTAGAAATGGTAGACCTCCCACACACACACGAGAAATCTGTCAAAATCGCTGACATTGAAATGTATAATTGAAAAACAAAACTATAATAAAAGCCTTCAAAATTAAACAAAAACATACTAAATGTCAAAGCGATTTAAAAAAGAATCACTCTTCAATTATCTAACTAACAGATAATAATTCAAACCTTAATAACAGACTAATACATATTAAGTAATCAATGTTTCTATTAATCTGTAATAGAGTCATTAGAGTTTAAATTCAGTTAATATGTTACTGTATTACTTAGTTTATATAAAAAATTATTGCAAATACTCGATTTAAATCGCACATATATAAAATCAACAAAACAGATTTTTTCTAGATTATATTATTTCATATTTTTAAACAGTATTGTTTTTTTTTTTTTTTTACAAAAACATGAAATTTACTGATTAGCTTATTATGTTTACTTTGGTATGTGAATGGTGGCTTACTAGCTGTGGTACATAATGCAATTAGGACCAAATACATTGCAAAAATGTAGATAGTAATATAAAATCTTTTAATCGAGAATGAAATTATTAATTTAGAAATACTTAGATTTTTAAAGACATTATAAAATTGGCTAATTTTTTAAAAAAAAGTCTATATGGTCAGCTTATATCCGTTTAAATTTATTTTAATTAAGTTTAATTGATTCAGGCACCACTAACATTAAACATCAGCAAATGTAAGTTACATATTCTTTATATCTAAATCAAATTTGAAAATATTTTTTTAATATGCAATGTTGATGACCATTACTCCACTAATATTTGCAATACTTGACTAAATCAAATAGAATGTAAGCTACTACCACCGAAATGAACATAGAGAAAATATGGAGACTAGATAAAAAGAATTAACACATTATCTAACCGCTTCAGCTTCACCTATTTAAATAGAAAGTAGGTTGAAGTAAAGAAGGGTTCCCCTCTTTTCTTCCAAAGTGTAAGCTTGTGGTTAAACACCTGTAGAAGTCCCTACTATTGCATTTTACATGCATATGCTCGAGGTTACAGCCTCAGTAAATATTACTAAATAAATAATGAAAACATTAGTTTTATTTACAAAGTATCATAATTGTCAGACAAGATATAATGTTATTTTCTGTAAATGATATCAAAAATTTATGACAATTTTTTTATATAATTGATAATTGCTTTAATAAGCTGTTTCTTGCCATCTTTTAACTTTTAGTTTACACACGTGTTTTGGAAAGGAATCATTATTTGTAAACTGTTTTGATCAATTTTAAACATTAATCTTTCAATTATAGTAATATTTAACACAATATGTGATCGAGCACACTTGCTGCAGATAAATCCTTGGTCTCTAATGCAGCTGAATATAATCTTACATATGGCTTATCCTCAAAAATGCAACATGCATATTGTTAGCTTCATAGCATAGTCACAACCATCTAATATGGGATTATTTTAATGAATATTCATTAATTCTAGGAAGTGGCCACTAGTCTGAATCCTGATTAAACAATAACAATAATTACAGAGATGGCTCTTTTGAATCTGATCCCTAAGTTAATAATAACACTACTTAGTTATTTGAAATTGTCTTTTGGATCTGATTCTAAATTTACAGAATAAAAGCACGAATAGTATATTTTAACCATTCATCAGTAATCCAACAATTGCATTTACATTATTAGTTCTACATACATAAAATCCAATTCACAGTAATAAAAAGACTAATTTATGTACAAATGAACTTGATCAAAATTCAAAACAAATTTTTAATTTGAAATACACCTGGGTCTCGTTTTACGCGATAGATAGGTTCCTCAGAAAACACGCGCAAACGAAATCGCGCAAAAATAGACTTAACTTACATTGAAAAAGGGGGATGTAGTCTGTGATTTTTCAAAATTCACGTAAAAGCAAAGCACCAATGTAAAATTACTTTAAAATTCACCCCCCCCTCCAAAAAAAAATAAGGAAATAAAATATGACTAATAAAAAATTTCAAATTTGAAAAAAATTGATACAAGACAAACCATTTTTAACTATAATATTTAATTTTATTCAAAATTACATATTTTTATGCATAATTTACAGTACAGTAATTTACATTTTTTTATACATGTTTTGATTATTATAGCTATTTGCTGAAAAACACGTTCGTTTGCAAACAACTAGCGCCAACTTCACACTCATGTTGTGTCAATGGTTTTCTGGTGACAACGTAATTAGTAATTAATCTATGAGATGATGATTTTATTAATTGTTTATGAAACTAACAACTAAAAATTAAATTCTTATTTTTGTCTTTAATTTTTAATTCCGTTTAAAAATCAAATTTCACATCACATTAATTTCAAGTCATCATAAGTAATTTTTAAATTGTTAATTACAATTAAAAATCAGATTTTAATTTTTAATTGTCAAATTTAATTGTGCCCACTGCTATTACTGACCTTTTAAAAATAAACTTGTGGACACTAAATGATTAATAATTGATTACGTTCATTTTTAAAAAGCAAAAACAGAATGTGATTTAAAATGCAAAATTAACATGCACAATGTTTGAACAAATTTACATTATAATCTTGTAAAATTTAATGTGTGTATACATAAAATGTGGAAATCATGATTTTAATTTCATTATTGCATAAAATTTTACTATTATAAAGCACTGAAAATATTGAAATTACTAAGATGAAAGTCGAATTCCAATAATGTGCTATTACTTTTAATATAACGTAAGTGCGCGAAATTTTTTATTTAAAGTAATAGCGCATTATCGGAGTTCGACTTCCGGTGAAACAGGAATTGCGTAACTTCAAAATCGTGTTAAATAAGTCCGCGTAAAAAGAGACCCAGGTGTACTAATAATTGTATTACACTTTATATATTTTACAAGCAACTAGATAATGTATGTTTAAATTGATTATTACTTCTCAATTATATACAATTTTATGTATTGACAATTTACATTAAGGAAAACCTTTTGTCTTAAAAAAAGCTAAAATTTTAACAAATCATATTGTATATATAGTAAAAATATTAAGGAAAACTTTTTGTTTTAAAAAAAGCTAAAATTTTAACAAATCATATTGTATATATAGTAAAAACAAGATAAAATTATTTTTTTAAAAATACATTTTTTTTTAATTTCAACTGATTTAAAACATAGCTCAAGCATTTGTAGCTGCTTAGCATCAAATTCTAACTTTTTAAAAAAAAATTCACTTTTGCTTTTGATAAATCAATTAAATCGTGTTATATAAACACTATACATAATAAAATATAATTTGCTAGAATTAAATATATGTTAAAAGGTCTAAAATAAAACTTAAAATAGTTAATATATTAACCTTTCCAAAATGCAGTCTAACACCCCTTACATTTCAGCATTTTCTGACATTTTTTTTGTCTCGCACATCAACGTAAAATATATATAAAATGTTTATTACTTATCAGAAAATAATAAATTTGACTTCATTTGAAAGATATTTTTGTTTACTATTGAAATAAATTTTAAATGTTCACATTTTGTTTCAGTAAATATTAAAAAAATGAGATCGCATCATCATTTCTAGAAAGATTATTTTCAGTTTATAAAATCAATGAAATATTTTTTAATTCTGATTATTTTTAAACATCTGAACAAATTATTATTTATTTCTCTTATATTTAACGAATTATGCTTTAAAAGTTTAATTTTTTTTGAATAATTATTGCAAAATTGCGATATTTTCTTACTTGTAAATATAAAGTAGATTGTTTACATCAAAGCTAGTCTTTTATAATTTGCTTCAACCATATTTATGTTACCTGCTAATATAACATTATATTTTTGAATATAAAGTATTTCAAGTCAAAATAAGTTATTAATAATTTATATTTCTTGATATCTAATAAATATAGTGTAAATTATTTTAAAAAAAATTATCTAAAACCATAAATAAATTCACAAATAAACATGTTATTGCATCATTGGAAATTTTAATGTCATAAAGCACTGAATGTTTGCAGCTTTGGCAACAGACAATGGCTGAACATGTCAGGGAGGGCTTATGTCTATTGTTAGAGAGGGAATTTTGAATTTTGTGCATTTTTGCACGATTTTCAGCAAAATAATTTATTATAATAAAATATACTGATTTACATGCATTTTAACATATAATACTTATGAAAAAATTCACCAGGGGTGAATTAGTCAAAAAATGAAATAATTCACTAGAAAGGGCCTGAGGGTTAAGATACAGTCTAATCTATAAAGTTTTTTTTTTTAAACTGATGCAGCAAAAGTTTTGAAGCCAGAATTCTGTACAGTTCATTGTGAGGATTTTTACCCCTGCAAGTTAATATTTTTTCCATGATGACATATATTAATAGATTCTATTTATGTTGCAGTAATGTCCTTTAACAATCTCCTCTTTTGGAATTATAAGGTTTAAGCTTTTTTTTCATTTTGATTAGAGATTTCTTCTAAATAGTTTGGTCACATGCATCAGAGATCCAGGTTAGATTTCAGACAGCTATTGGTTTTTCCTCTTTTCTATTTGGTCATCTTAATGATAGTTCAATGTAGTTTGAATAACATGAATCCAGATTAATTAATTTCGAGAACTGAATTTATATAGATTTTGACTTCACATTTTTAACATCTTTTCTCGATTTTAACACCTTTGATGATTTCTTATTTTCAACACTTTTATGGCCTCATTTTAATTACATGGGTAATTACATGTTAGATCCTGCTATCATTCCGCCCATAAATTTTTAACATTGGAATCTTGTCAAATAAACCATATGATCTAGTCAAATAACATCAACACCAGAACTTCGACAAATTTAAGTGATAAATTATATTTTTATATTGGACTATTTCCATCTTCTAATATGAGAATTGGATGTCTTTAGAAAAATATAACTTTATTTAAATATTCCAAATACATTCAATTGTTAGTAATGGCACATCAAACAGGTTATTAAATGCACAACGTTTCAAGAGGTATTATTCTCCCCTCTTCAGGTGTTGCTGGCCTGACCAGTGACAGTACTAGCATGGGATTTAAACCTGGACCCTTAGATTCTTGAGTATTGAATTTTTAGATAACTGTAACCAATTGAGCCATCCTGCCAAAGGCAACAGTCAGTAGCAATTTCATATACTTATCTATAAAGTTCCTCCTGATTTCTCCATATTTTCCTAAGAGCAAAGTTGATTAGTGGTTTCCATACATTATGTATAGTCACACTAGATTGGCTTATAGGATTTTTTGCCATTATCGTGTGAGCAGCTTCTTTAAATTTTCTTTGTACCTTTCCTTCTCTATCCAATATTTTTGTATTTTCTCAATTGAACATATGTTCATTGGCACATGCATGATCTACTTTAGACACATGTTTTCTTTTTCTAGTCATCAGTTTGTGTTCTTGCAAGTGCTTTTCAATGGAACTAGTCTCGCCGATATATATTCTTCCACATTCACATGGTATTTCATAGATGCAGTTTTTCTTTTCAGTATTTCAAGCTTAGGCTTTGTAGATGTTAGAATTTCTTATAGTGTGGTATGGCTCTGGAAAGCTGTTCTTGTGTTATACTGATTGCAATTTTCCTTAATCTGTCTACTATTTTGGAATGTATGGGTGCACTATAGTACCAATAATTGCTTTTTCTTTTGATGGTTCTTTTTGTTGTCTATTTAACATTTTCTTAATAACAGCTGATGGATAACCATTTTTCATAAGCGGTTGTTCTATATAGATCTTTATCTTTTTTTTTCCAAGTCGCTGGTTTCTGAACAAACTTCTTTTGCTCTGTTCCATAGTGATACTATTATTTCATGTTTTGTGTTTGTGGTGTGATTGCATGCATAAGCTCGGTATTTTCCTGTATATGTAGGTTTCCAGTAAACTGTAGCTTTGATTTTACCATTGGGGGGGGGGGGTCTTGTCACAAGAACATCTAAGAATGCTAATTTTTGTTCTTGTTCTGATTCTATTGTAAATTTAATTGAAGGGAATATGTTGTTGATGTGTTTCCAGAAAGTTTGTAGCAGTACTTAGCATGTGGTCATACAACTAATGTATCATCCATATAGCGTAACCAAACTTTAGGTGGATATGGAATAGTTTTTATGGCTAAGGTTTCAATTTCTTCCATGTAAATATTGCTAATCAGGGGAGATAATGGTGCGCCCATAGCCCTTCCTTGATTTTGTTGGAAGAATTCTGGGTTATATTGAAAGTAGGTTGTTTTTATGCAAAATGTTAATAGTTCGATTATACTATCAATAGGAGGAACTATTCTGGTTTTTAAACTTTTATCACCATTTAATCTTTTCCTTACAATAGACAATATTTCTTCACATGGTACATTCATGAATAATCTTTCCACATCAAAGCTTACCAGTAAGTCAGTGCCATCAATTTTCATGTTCTTGATTAATTCTACCAAGTGTCTAGAATCCTTGACAAAGGACTGAGTTTTGTATACCAAAGAACTTAGAACTTTGAGAAGTCTTGCCAAATTTTGGCAAGGTGAATCTCTAGCACTAACAATGTGTCTCAATGGAACATGATCCTTATGGATTTTAGGTAGACCATAATGATGAGGAATTTTGCTGAAATATATTTTACTTTTTTCCAAATCAGTCAAGTACCTGCGATGCTTTCTGAGTAATGCTTGGTTGTATCACTTTTCTATATTGGCCTGCTGTGAGGAGTTCTTAATTTTGTTGTCATAATCAGTTGTATCCATTAATAACTGTTGCATTGCCTTTGTCAGGAGGGAGAATAATTATAGATTTATCTACTTTGAGAGATTATTGCTTTCCTCTCACCTCACGATAGGATGTGTTTGACTTGTTTTTGTTGCTTGTCAAGTGTTTTTTTTATTTTCCAGCGTCGCTGCTTTTTCTAAAGGCAATTTTTGAGTGACTTCCTCGATAGTGTTATGGCAACATTTAACCCTCTTTCAAGATATCTGTTAGATGTTTTGAACTGAGATTTTTTAATAGATGAAGTTGTTACATTGCTTGGTACATTATGATTTTCGATATGCCCATGTAGGTTATCAAGTTTCTTCTTTTGGTATTCTTTTATTTTTCCATGTATTTTTTAAAAAAACTTTCTACATTATTAATGGATTGCATTGTTTGATACTCAGAAAACCTTTGAGCATTCACTTCTCTTAACAGAGCTTCACTTGCTCTCCAAGTAATTTTCTCTGCTGAGGGTGAATTGGAGGTTTTAGTTGCAAACCTTTAGGAATTATCCCTTTAGATTTACATTTACTTAAGAAAGTTAAATGATTTTCTACTTTCCAAACCTTCAGGAAAAAACTAAGTGATAAATTTGTATATAAAAATAATAACACATTATGATACAAAATAAAAACAGGTAGTTACGTGTTTTTGTTTTATCCTGGCAATTATGATGCCGAATAAAAACAGGTGGTTATGTTTCTTTAAAGTGGCACTTTGTGCCATCAAAGCCATCCTCCCCCGCCCTCTGCACAACAGCCACTAATTCTCAAGTTTTACTTAAATTCAAAAATACTGCATATATTAACTTAACTCTGGCATGAAATTCCAAAATGCACCCAAAGATGTTGCTTTTGTATAAAACTGAAGAACTACGATATGCAAGCTGCACAAAGAAGATATGCTTTCGCTTGTATTGTGGATGATATTTTTAAAAAAATCAGTCCACCTCATTGATTCCATTTTGATAAAACTTTAATAATTTTTTTTTATGTTTTGATAAATGTTTACTAATTTATTTTTTTGTTTTCTAACGAATTAAATATAGTCAGACATTTCTTGATCAAGATCCTGTGCAGCCATTACATTGTAAAAACACGTATTTTAACTCTCCATTTTTAAAAATCTGAACTAAAAGTATCTTTCCATTTTTTATTTTTCTGCCATAGTTAATAGATGTAGTACTTTTTTTTTGCTTTATTGCCCATTTTGTAATTAATATACTTAGTTAAGCGATAGAAAAGATGTTTTGTATTTATTGTTTGTAAATTTGCTTTACTGTCCATTTTGTAATTTCATGCAAGAGTTAATATATGTATTATTTTTTAATTTTAAGTAAAATTTGGGAATTGCTGATGATATTTGCGATGGCAGAATGCTATACCTTCTGGGGGGTGGGGTGGCTTTGACGGCATGAAGTGTCATTGTAAAAACTAACAACTACCTGGTATTATTTAGTATCATAATATTGTTTTTATTATTTTTGCATACAAATTTATATTTTTCATATTGTTAAAAATGTATTTTTCAAATTTTGTCTGGTGTGATTAGTGTTACGTAATAGAGCTGCTAAGTCTTTTCACATATGTATCAGTCTGCCAATAACTTTCTAAATTTTGTGAAAATGTAGTGAAATACCATGTACACATGGCCTGTTTTGACAAATTTATCACTTAAGCTTGTCAGAAGTTTTGTGTACATGTTATTTGACAGCATCGCAAGATTAGAAAGTTATCGGCTGACTGATATGGATGTGAAAAGGCATAGCCGATCTAGTATGTAAGTACCATTACATGAATTATAAAAATTTTCATTAGTATTTAATTGATTGAATTTCTAAATATTGTAATTATTAAATTGTTTGAATTTTCTTGTTTTCAAATCTCATATCTCAAAACAAGCTTAATCTTTTTTTTTTGTTTAACTTATTTTTGATTTAATTATTTAAAATCTATTTCTTGAAATTAAGTGGGTTGCTTTGCAATACATTCCATGCATTCTTTTAATCTCTGATAAGAGAGAAACAATTTTAATATAATTTATATGATTTATTAGTTTCTCTTAAATGTAAACATTTTTAACAAATGTTATTTATTATTATTTTAAAATACAACTTTTAATAATCTATTCTAACATTAAAATATTCTCTATTATTATTACATTTAATACTTAAAGCATTTATTCTGTTTTAAAATTTTTTAATGCTATATTTATTAGCTATTCTCATAACAACAGAAAACCATATCATGTGGAAGACCACATGGCTGACAGTGAAATGATTGTGGCATGATTCATTTCATTGTATATGTAATTTTATAAGAATTTCTTTTAAAAATCTTATTTCCTAACTTGTTATGTTTACTATAACAAAACTTAAATTGCAATACAATAAAATTCCAAACTAAGTACACTCTATTAACTATAGGATGTAAATATAAAAGATAAGAACTTAAGCAACTTACATGTAAATAGGAATTCTGTTAGACATTTCCATTCTAAAAATAATAGTCTAATGATTATGATCGAGACTGTTAAAAAATGTAATGAAAGATTAACTTGTGGCCATTTGCACTTTAAAATCTGCAAATTTTATATGCCTTATCAGTCTCATAAACATAGAAAAAAAAAACCAGTTTGTTACTGTTCATCATTTAAAAGACAGTTTTATTTCTGATAAAATGCCTAAAACAACAACATGACTGTAGTTAAAAACAGGCCAAAGTTTCCATACTTTATGGTGATCATGTGATGTTTAGTGGTTTAACATGACTGTAGTTTGGTTTTTTTTTTATCATTTAAATATATACATATATAATAAATCATACGATGAGATAGTTATTTTAGAAGGAATTGATAAACACTTTGAGTATTACTATCTTATTAAAGTATTTGTGAGTTTTCAAGTAAACCAAGATGGTAGCCTGTATTTTGATTAATCTACAGTTTCTGGATCCCCAAAAAATGTTTACAAAAAAAATGTCTACTGTCCTATTTAATAATTACATTTTAATTTTTATTATTGTCATTTTAAAAAAAAGAAATCACTGTGGAAATATTAATTAGAATATTTACAGTTTATTATTATTATTATTATTAAATATATATATATATATATATATATATTATTATATTATTATTATTATTATTATTATTATTATTATTATTATTATTATTATTATTATTATTATTATTATTATTATTATTATTATTATTATTATTATTATTATTATTATTATTTTATTTTTTTTTTTTTTTTTTTTTGAGGGAGGGGGGGGGGGGGGGGGGGAAAAAAAAAAAAAAAAAAATGTTTTGGATTAACTTATTAACTGAAAAATGGGGAGAAAATATAAAATACAATGTTTACACTTTATTCATGTCAGTAGCATGCAATCATATCGTGACCATTAACACACACTTTTCAGGAGGCAAGATTCCATACCTTTGGAAATAGTCCACTGCGTCATGTTCTGTGGCAGGAAGGACCCAAACTTTTATCAGAATGACAATTCACCAAAATAACTGTTGACAAAAAGACATGCTGAACTGAACCAAAGTACAACAATGTTAAGAGCATTTCATTGCTTCCCAAGTTATAGTGTAAGTAAAAAAAAAATTGAAATAAAGCTTCTTGATGAAATTTATTGGAATTTTATTCCTTTTTTTAAAATTTAACAATTGATTTATTAATTTTTTTTTAAATTTAACAACTAACACATCTTCAGGAGATTCTAGGCCCTCGAAACTATATTTATCAAAAATACAGGGTGCCATCTTGATTTATTTGAGAACTCAAAAGTATCAATATTAATTTTATATTTTTAAATATTAAATTATATTATAGTGAAATATCTTAATAAACTATTTCTAATTCTAAAATTACTTATATATATATTGTACCGTTTATTTATATATGGTACAAATATATTGGCATTTGGTAAAAGCTAAAAAAAATGTAAATTTAGATTTTTTTTATTAGTATAATTTTTTTTAAAAACATACAGTGAGGGTTGAAATTGTCATTTGTTTTTTTTTATGTAATTAAAAATAAAAGTTAAAATTGGAGAGAACAAAAGACACACAAATTACCAATCTAGATAAGCTAAAAGAAAAATATTTTAGTTAATTAAAGATGGCAGAATTAATGCTAAAAAAATACTTTGTAACGTAAATTTTGAAAAAAATGTACAAGATTATCAACGTATAATTTTGATGGGACAAAAGGATGTGCAGAAGTTTCAAAAACTGGATCGAGGTATAAAAAGAAGAGGACAACTTCGATCTAGGTCTTCTCTCTATCTTCTAGTTACGTGTCTGAGAGTTGGAGGTTTCCGCGAGCATAACCTGTGTGCAGTAGTATACTTCTACACAGGTATGCCACTTGTATTAAACTGTCACACAAGCATGGGAACGGGACTTGTGAAGACCGCTTTTTGCAATGAAAGGGTCACTACAACCGTGCCTTTTCTCCAGCTATAGAATGGAACAATAATGGAAGACGCCGGCAGGAGAGACCAGTGGAAATTCCTATGAGCTCAGGATCCCATAAATCTACACCAACTTACCGGTAAGTTAAGATTCATTATTCCCGAGTGTGACGAAACTAAACGTTTGCAAACCATTTTTAAAAATATGTTTTCTTAAGAATAAGCTTATAATAGGACCCCCGATATAGACTTTCATTTTATTTGATCAAGAGACTCTTGTGTACCCAAGAACTTTAATTAATTGTGTTAATTGTTTTGCTTTATTAATGGATTCACATCTGCATTAGCATGTGTTCTCTCCAGTTTATCTGATTAATAATTTCCTTTAAACATTTTAATCTGTTAGAATAAAAGAATATTTCTAATATCAATTTTCATTTGTACGTTATTAATAATATTTATTATTGTTTATTATCAAATTTATTAGTTTAGTAAGATTTAAAAATGTAATTTACCTTTGCCAATGTGTTTTGAATAAGCTCCAGTAATAATAATATTTAGGAAATAATTCTAGTTCAGGAAAAATCTAATACCGATAATTTAAAAAAAAAATCTTTTCTTTTTTATTTACAACTTGCGAGATGTGCTGGCGACAGATTTCAGCAGATTCTTATGAATCCTGGTGCCCAGATCAAATAAATTAAAAGCTGATTTCGTCAATAGCACAATTCGTAACAATTCTAGGCCGAGTTGATCAGGAAATATAGTTATGTTTTTAGAAATAGAAATACAACTTTCTTCTTTTTGACATAACTTGATCAACTCGCGCATTTTATATGTGTAACAGAGGTCTAGCAAGATGGAAAACGTTATAATATATATAAATTAAATTAAAAGTTATAAACATGTTTTTGTGAAGCCTATAAGTATACGTTCATGTACACCTGAGTCTCGTTTTATGCGGATTATTTTAATGCGATTTTGAAGTTATGCAATTCGTGTTTCTTCTTAATATCTTTCATATTTCACTATATTTATTAGATATCAAGAAATTTAAATTATTGATAACTTATTTTGACTTGAAATACTTTTTTTTTTTTTTTAAAAAATATAACATTATATTAGCAGCTAGCGTGAATATGGCCTGAAGCTGTATTTAGAATATTAGCTTCTATGTAAATAACCTACTTGTACTAATGAATAAATAATAATAATAGATTTATATTTACATATAAAAATTTCTCAATAAATAGTCAAAAATTTTAAACTTTTAAAACGTATTTTGTTAATTATAATAGAAATAAATAATTATTTAGATTTTTAAAATAAATAATAACGAAGATTTTATTGATTTTATAAACTGAAAATAATCTTTCTAATGATAATCTATAATCATTTTGTTTTGATTACAATCTCATTTTTTTAATATAGAAACAAAAAACCATGAACACAGCTCAAGACTGAAAGTGGCGCTAGTTGTATGTCACATGATGAATCTGATTTCTTAACATTTCACAAACGAACACATATTGTCAAATAGCCAAACAACCGCTAATGATTAAAATATGTATGAAAAAATATAAAATTAAATACTGTAGTTAATAAAAAAAGTTTGTCTTGTATTATTTTTTTTCAAATATTTGAATTTTTTTATTAGTGATACTTTATTTCATTATTTTTTTAATGCGAATTTTAAAGTAATTTTTCCTTCTTGCTTTGCTTTTATGCGATTTCTGAAAATTACAATCTCTTAACCCCATTTTTCAAGGTAAGTTAAGTCTCTTTTTGTGCGATTTTTTTTGTGCATGTTTTCTGAGGAACGTATCTACCGCATAAAACGAGACCCAGGTTGTATATATATTCGAAAGTTTGTATTATTTATTTATTTAGCACATTGGATCAGCACAATAAAATTTGACACCAACAGTTTTTAACTTATTAACAACAATGTAAATTGAACAGTTTTTGAAAGTATGTGCTATAGTTTGTATTCCTAGCATTCACAGTTTGGAGAGTCTATAAATCCTTACTTGGGCAATATATAATCACATCTATCCTGACCTGTTACGATTCTGTTTTCTTGGGAAAAACCAGGTAGTCAGAGAGGAGGATAAGCTATTAGAGTGTGATTATTTGTATTGAAGTTATTTCAGGCATGTGTCTACATGCTGTTGATATCCAATATGGGTGGCTGCTGAGAATTACCAAATAGTTAGAAAAACTGCTTTGATTTTAGCCTGAGGTTTGGGGGAATGATCAGAGTGAGATTGATTGGATGATTTGGTAGCTCAATAAGCTTGTTGAATTCATCGATAGTTGCCAACCTGCATCTGAAATTAAATAGCCAATACTGGTGTTAATTTAAGAGTGTTGGAAATGATATGAAGTTTTTATTGAACTAAGTATCCATGAGATTAATATGTGTACTTCTATGTCATATTGGAGATCAGTACTCAGTTACAGAGTAAGCAAGTGCTAGTCCAGAAGTTTTAAGGATGTCACCATTATAACCCCATGTGGTTCTTGCAAGCTTGGAGATGATATTGACTCAGTTTAATTCCCCAAGTATTTTGGTGTGATTAATTTGTAACTTGTGTAATTACAGAAATTAACAGTAAGAGTTTTTTTGGGCTAGATTGTTATTGAGGTGGAAACAAGTGGAAACTAAATCCTCTGGATTAGGTACTTTTACATCAGAGTTTAGGTTTCTTTCAATTTAACTGAAAGTATATCCTCTGAAAATAAGAGCAATGTCATCAGCATAGATTTTTTTTTTTTTTTTGAAGTTACGTTAGGAAAATTATAAATATACCAATTGAAAAGATTGGTGAGAGAATTGATCCCTGTGAGAGAGCATTTTTAGTTGACTTAAGTTTTGCTGGTGTTATGGCCAAGAACAGCCCTAAATTTTTTATCCCCGAGACATTTTACAAGAGTGATATGGCCTCTTTCTCCAAACAGTATCAATAACAAAGCTAAGATCAATGAATACAGTACCTGTTTTGTAATGGAGTTGAAAACCTACCACAATAAGTGTAGTGAATGAGAGAACTTAATAACTGCTACCGTCTGGTCTGAAATCAGCCTGTACTATAGTTAAAGCATGCTCATGAATTGGTGATAGTCTTGTCAGATGAATTTGTTCATAAAGTTTGTAAATGCAGCTGACGAAATAGGATGAAAGTTCATAACCGAATTTGATGATTTCCTTGGTTGAGAATGGCAATAATTTTGGCCAATTTCCAAATGTCATGTATATAACTACTTTCAAAATATTTGTACAAAGATTGACAAGCCATTTAATTGCTCTAACATCCAAGTTTTTCAGAAAGTCAGATAAGATATCCATACCTGCAACTTTTTTAGCTTTGGTCATCTTAAGGGTATAAAACACTTCTTCGGAGGTAATTTTTGCACTAGTAAAAGTTGATTTTGATTACAGTTCTCTGGAGAGGGATTCTAGTTTCTTGATCTTGGAAAGATTGGGTCTAACCCAACAATCTATTTAATGTGCTTCACAGTGCCATCAGTTG
Source organism: Epiperipatus broadwayi (assembly GCA_028023455.1). Taxonomy (NCBI): domain Eukaryota; kingdom Metazoa; phylum Onychophora; class Udeonychophora; order Euonychophora; family Peripatidae; genus Epiperipatus; species Epiperipatus broadwayi. The sequence goes on along the minus strand of JAQFVV010000134.1, from coordinate 3,042,882 downwards.
AAAATTCATAAGGTATGTGTGGTGGATTTTCATTAGCACCCAATTTGTGAAAGAGGTTCTAAGATTTTCTATTTGAAATGGATAAAGTTGAGATTTGTAACAGTTCTGATCCAGCTTGGATTTTGTGGAACTATCAAGTAACTCTATCTATGAATTGGCCACTACTTGATCTCTAGTTCTCTTATAGTCTTCAAGGAGTTCTTCACACCTTAAATCCCAACAAGGGATGTAAGGTTTACAAAAATCTCAGGGAATGGACTTTTGGCAGGTGATGTAATAAGAGTAATAAACCTTTGAATGGAAGAGGAATTCTATTTAAGTTATTTTTTCATTTGAGTACTAAAAATAGACTTGTTTGCCATGATTAGCTTCCAGTGAGGAATAGGATTGCAGTGAATCAAAGGAACTGTAAAACCAATGTGAGAGCTGGCTTTTGGCAAACCTATGGGGGGGATTGTTCTAGTAGTTGGAAATGGACCACTATTAGAACTTGAAGTTACAAAAATTAGATCTGGGTTATATTGTCTGTTTCACCTGGCTGAGTGAAAAGTATCTGACTATTTTGCATCAGGGAGGATTTTCCTGGTGAAGTGGACCACTATTGGAACCTGAAGTTACAAAAGTTAAATCTATGATATGTAGTCTGTTCTGCTGGGCCAAATGAAAAATCTCTATTTTGCATTCTAAACAATGTGAAGGTTATGAATGTGCATCCAAGCAATCAAATCATTATCAGATTTGGAAGTAGAGCTATAACCTCAAGATGTATGTCATGAGTTGAAGTCATGCCAAAATAGATTTGGAAGCTTACATATGTTGAAGATAAAAGTGTCATCAGTCTTGACTCCAATAGATGAAGTTGTTTTCTCAAGATTATTAATTGAAGGATTGATGTTTGATAGAGGGCAAAATAATATTTGGAAATGGCATTTGCAACTATTCAATTTGAGTCCAGGAATTTTTGAGTCTGTGATGATTGGTGTTATCTATACACTCTTGAAGAACTAAAACATTAATATAGGGTCTTTCAACATATTTTAAAATACTTTCTGTCTTGCACTTTGTTAGGCCTTTTGTATTGAGTTGACAGATAGAGAAACCACTACCAATGTTTCTCTTGCAATTGTCACTGGACTTTTTAAGGCGAGACAAAGAGTTTTCTATGATTTGCCAAGTAATGTAGCCAATCATTATTTATGTAGCCATTGACCCTCACTCCTCTAGCCAAGGTGTGTATTATCCTCCATTATACCACCAGAAATTTCTCTTGCTATTTATTGACTTGAGATTTATATTAAAGAAATATGGAGGCATGCTGACATGACCAGGAGTCCATGAATTGAAATCTTGAAGTCTGGTCCCAAAGATACCACTTTCTCTTTTGCATTTTACAACCAATACCAACACACACATATAAGAAATGGAAATAAAATCCCAGATTGCACCATGGAGAGGTGAGGATAAGTCGATTTACCCAATTGGACATATCAGACTTTGTCAAAATTCTCCACATCAAACTTGGATATGGTAGGATCAACTTCATCATAGTTTTGACCTGAAATGGAAAAATGTAGGAAATCCCAATTGGCTTTTACATTTTAACACTATATTAGTGATATATATTTGCACTTTTAGATTATAATTTATCAATATTATTAGTAAATGAACATTTGAAAATAAATTATTTCCCAATCTAATATTTAAAATGTTTATTTTATTAGGAAATAAAGACAATTCCTAACTATATGTTCTCATAGATGGGTCTTATTTTGAAAATGAAATCAGAAAATTCTATTGTTGAAACAAAAAGACTGGCATGAAATATGATAGTGAATATTATTATATATTGTTTGAATTGAAGTTTATCAATTTAAATATCAAACTTAAAAATATTTTCTCAGCTTTATTGTTTTTTAATACTTTGTTAGCTGTATGCTAAGTGTAATATTTTTAATACTATGTAAAGTTATTGCTAAAATTACATCTTCAAATGCATAAATAATCACTGGTATCTTGCACCCAATAGATTTTATATTGTCATATTTAGTACTCTTAGTAGAAGTTATTTAATTTGAAATTTTATTTAATAAAATCATTTCTTTTCAAATATAACCCATTAATTTCAATATATAAAAAACAAATTAATTTCAAACACTTTTTAAATCTTATGTTTTATGAATCAAAAATGGTTCATAAATTTTTCATTTCATTTTTTTTTTATGTTTTGACCATATTTTACAAACATTACCAAAGATGATAATCCTGATAGAAATGTGAAATAAAAAATAGTTCATAAAAAAAAAAACCCAAGAAGGTTTAAAAAAGAAAAAGTGTGAGAAATTAATGTTATATATATATTTGGAATTTTATTGTATTGATATTTAATAGTTTGGTTTTAATTATATGCATTTTTTTTATTATCAAAATAGGATTTAATTATAGTCCATTAGAAAATAATTACAGCAGATTTTTAAAATGGATAAGGGAAACTGTACTTATATTTTAAACATTTTTTTTCAGTCAGTTTTATGAAATAATGTCTTAAAAAGATAAATCTTCATAATATTAATAATTTCATTCTCTCTTTTTAAAAAAAAAAAAAGGGGGGGGGGGCTTTTTGTAAAATATGTTTTTGTTAATGCATTTTTTATGAAGTTGTTTTTTTTTATTTGCATATATTTAATCTGACAAATATTGGAGAAAATAATCAAAACCCTTGTGAATATTTTTTATATATACAAAGTTTAATTCACTAAAAATAATTTTTTTTAAAAAAAAAGTTAAGAAAATTTAAAATTGCTACGATATATATGCTTTGAAATGGTTTACAATAGCATTAGGTGAAATATTTTGTTGATTGAGTTAAAAGAATAAAAATAAAAGGTTACTTATGTCCTGTAGTTTTTTTAGATATGTTTTTTTGAAAATATTTTTTTAATGCTTCAGGAAATGTTACATGAGCAGTGAAATTAATAAAGTAGTCTTAAAGATTAATACTAAGGACTAAAGCAATGATAAATAACTTTTGAAAAAAGAGAAAACAAAGATTGATTGCAATGAATTGGAAGTTATCAGAGTATTATGGATAAAATTGAAGTATAATTAAATTTTGTTATAAGAAATAACAAGCCATTAAAAACAGGCAAAACTCACTATATGTATTGACACTCATTGCAAGCTAGAGTAATCAATGGATGGCAGAAGGCCTATGCATTAAATCCCCATCTAGTCCCTATTCATCCAATATCCCCAGACTAGTTTCTGGCTTGTGATCATGTGATGTTTATTGGCTTAAAGCCATTAAAAAGAAATATATCTGTGTGCTTGAAAAAGAAAGTGCTTTAATAAATGGTATTTAAGCCATGTTTACTAATGAATCTGGTAATTGGACATTTAATAGAAAAGCAATATATATAGATTTCAGAATACAACAAAGGATGGAGAAATGTGTATTGGAAGTAATAAGGATTTACATTAAAACACTTGATTGAAAAAAAAAAAACTATATCATTGAAAGACATTGCACTGGTCATTTCAGATGGACAAGTGAAATCTTAAATTGATGTGAGGAAGAGACTATATATCAAAGAAACTACTTTAAACATGGAGAAATTTTTATCCTGCGGAGAATAGAATAGTTGAAAATGCTGATCATATATGTTACTATGAAAAAGTAAGATCATTGCGACCAGTAAAATTATTATCTAAAGTATATTATTGAAAATGTTTGTAAAAAATATATGAAATGAATAGAATAAGAGTAACATATATAGAACCATATAGAATTTCTTGTAATCTATCTATAGAGGAAATTATGTAATATTTACTTCTCTTAGAAACAGGTTTCAAATTTTTGCCTGAAGGTTTGTGATAATGGTATATTAGATGTGATATTGTCTGTTTGTGTGTTATTACTAACAAGTTGTTTGAAAGTTTATATAAAGTTTAAAATTTTTCTATACATTTGACATTTAATTGTAGATGATGGAAATAGTACAACATTATCACAGGTTTCAAGTTCTATGGATGATAATTCATCCACTGACTCCAGCGTGGCCAAGGTAGTCTTATTAATATTTAATTTAGATGATTGGATAAGATTATAAAATATATCAAATGTCATCTTTTTGTTTTTCAAATAAATATCGATCTTGAAATATCAAATTTTAATTGTTATGAATACCAACAATTTGACTTACACTACTTATTTAGGATATTTCCACAAATATATATATACACTAGATTGCGAAGTATTTCCACTTCTTTATATGTCAAAGCTATAGTTTTGACAAGTATTTCTTTTACTTTGCCCAAACTTTGTGTGGTCTATTGTTTGTACATAGTTTTACCAGTAGGTATTCTTAATATTATTATCTTTGTTAGGTATTCTCATTAATATTTTCATTGTTTTAATAACAATAACAACAACAACAACAAAAATCTTTGAAAATTTCAAAAAATTAATTCATTATAGATTTATATCTATGTCTGATGTTTGTACTTTGGTTATCTTTCTCAGATTTTTTTTTCAAATTACCTAATATATCTACAACTGTGTAAATGATATTCTTAGATGGTTATGAATATATATGATTCAATCTATTATTTTTTAAATAAATGATATATAATAGATTGTTCTTAAGTTTTTATTATAGCTGGTGATAAATATAATATGTAGAATATTCGTAGTTGTTAGCTTCCCTCATTAGCTGATATGGCCATTCCAACTTCACAAAAAAAAAAAAATGGGATGAGTTTAGGAAAAAAATATCAAAGAAAAGTCTAAATTACACTAACAGGAAATGTGATGGTAAGGCAGAAATAGCATTGGAAACATTTAAATCATTTAAAAGATCATCTTTTGAATTAGCAACAGTCACACTTAAAAGCTAAAAAGATAATTTGAGTATGCTTCTAATAGGTTTAAAATTATTCTATCGATCCTGTATATCCTATATACCAACCAGCATTTCTTAATCTTTGGTCGCGACCCAAGATTTTTAATGGGTTGCGAATATGCACCAAGAAATAAAAACATAAATATCTGATAGCAAAAATCTTTTTACATTTTACGAAAATATTAGTATTAATAAAAAAAATTAGTAAGTAATACTACCTATGCTTTGTGTAGTTTTCTCAAATTCAATTGTAAATTTGAACTTAAATAATCATAATGCTAAATTTTGTGATTATTTTCAAAATGTAATTGTTCAAAAAATTGCAACTAAAAATGCAACTAAAATTAATGCAGCCAAAATGTCTACCAGCGCCAGTGGTGGAAAATTAATACAACCTTATTTGAAAAGAAAACACTTTTTTTTTTTGGTAATTAACAAAATGTGTTAAGCTTTTAAATTAAAAATATGTAGTTTAACTTTAACTCAACATTTAACTTGCAAATTATTTGTTCATTATAAATATTATCAAATTGATCCAAATATATACATATATACAGTACCATGCTGATGTAATATCTCTTTTATTTTATATTATAATTTATGTAATAAACATTTGGGTCGCAGAACTATTTCAATGAAGTCTATTAGGTCGCACGGCAAAAAGGTTGACAAACGCTACTATATACCATCTTGATACTAGCTAAAATGGAAGATAAATTTGAAGGCAATCCATTCCAGTTTAATAGTAGTTTTCATTTCAAATACCTCATATTTTTCATTAATAATAATTATCTTTCATGTTATTTCGTTATGCAAAAGCTGTATCATATGAATAAATTTCGGTGAACAATCAGCTTATGTGTCATTCATTGCCATATATCTTTTTGACTAACTGAATTAAATAAATGTCTTGACCAAATTTATAAAAGCCAATATTTACTTCAAATTTTGTTTAAGAAGCTTTCACCACATATTTTAAAATTTCTGCAGAATCTTCAGCCATTACAATATGCTGTTATCCACCCCAAATAAATAGTTTGGATGGATATATCGTTATTTATTTAGCATATAGATTTTTTTCTTAGACAACTTATTATTAACAAAATATCATAATAAAGGATTTATAGAGATTTCAAGGAGATAATTTCAATAGTATCTTTATTAAGTTCTTGATTTCTGTTTGTCATGTGACTATTATATTCCATTTACAAAGTAAATAAGCACAACAACTATAGGTTATCCCGAATTAGTTTATAAGACTTAAAAAATGTCTAGAAAGATCAAATCCAACTGGCTTAAAAGACATTGGTTTGGAACCTTTTAAGAATTTCATTTTTATGCTATAAATTTTTCTGATCAGATTTTTATAGAGCATAAAGTTGATTTTGATTTGAGACGACTATTAGATGATAAAACTACATCTTGAATAATTGGGAAGTCTGATCTATTTAACAGTTTTTTGTATATTTTCTGTGAGGTGTATATATTCCTTTCTGATATCTGAAGGAGACATGTGAAAAAATTTAAGATTTGAGTGTGCCAGTAATATTTCTCATGATAATATTTAATTGAATTTCCAGAATTTAATTTGGGAACTTTTTCTTTAGCAGAACATAGTTCTTCATTGATAGATTATGCTAGTTCTAAAAAACTATCTGTAAAATATTTACATCACAATATGAAATAGGGCTAACCAACTTTCCAAAGAAGTTATTTTTTGAAATTAGTTTTATAATTCAAATTTATGCTTAAATTACATGGAGTGTATTTCAGTTTATTATTGCATATTCAGATTATGAGATGTTGCGCTATTGATTAGATAAAAAAATGGAGCATATTGTCTTTATTTGATTAAGAATGACTCCGATTTTTGAAAAAGATTTCCAATATTCTTATATCCTTATTGAGAGATCTTTCTACAGGGAAGGATATTTTTAACACATCAAAACAATGTTATCAGCATAGATGAATTTCCTGCATTCTTTCTGGAAAATCATACTAATATAAAGTAAGTGAAAGAACTGAACCTTATGATAGATTGTTTTGGAAAATTTATATCTATCACTGAATTTATCAGCTACTGATTTATGTAAAAATGGACAAACATGAACTATGAACCATATAATTAGTGACTGCTAAATTTATGGCTCCAAATGATAGAATTGAAGTATTTAATAAAGCCATCAGTGAATCTACCTCCTGATTGGAATCTCTACTAGCTCTTTTATGATAAATAAATTAACCGTAAATCAAAATTATTAAATAATGAGTTAATAGAGAGGGTTTAAATACTTTTAGTTATAATATAATAATACATTTTTCATGTAATTAATATTTTTTAAATCTGACAAAAGATATTTAATGTGATTTTCAAAACAATCTCACTGATTAAATATTAATTAACCTTTTAACCGCTAATTATATTATTGGTTGTATGAGGTAAAAATCAAATCTTTTAATTGGCCAACTCACAAACTGAAGTCAAAGCCTATTGTTAAAACATATTCGCCTATAATATTAAATTCAACTCAGATACGTTTATAAAAAGTATATTACTAATTTTTCAGGTTATGAAGAGAACGAAAGTTCTTTCAAAAATAAATTGCTATTTATTTATTCTAAAATATTCAATTTCGGCAACATAAAAGCTATAATATAAACAAAAAGGTCGACTTTTACGTTATAGAAAAGTAAATATTTCTTTTTACTAAATCTTTAATATTTTTACTAAAATCTTCAATATTTTTCGAAAATAATTTTGTTTTTTTAGTATTCTCTCTGAAAATCATTTGTAATTACTGAATATATACTTAATATTCTTTAAAATTATATTCGAAATGAAAATCTCAGCGTTTTTCTTTATTTTCTTTGATCAGGCGGTTTCTTTGTTCTTTCCAGCCAATCAGAATGTCTTTTTCGGCTGAGAGCTCACTAACAACCAATTACAACCGATGTTCTTTCTTTGTTTAGGTTTAAATGCGTTTTTTTTTTATTTTTTACTTGTAAAATAATTCGGAAGAGGGCACCATCTTACAGAACTTTTAAAAACCTATTCAAAACCTATCAAACGAATATTTTAGCATAAAAACTGGCAGAGTTAGAGTGATGTCAGATGTCTACGAGGAGCTTCGTAAGAGGCGGGAAATACTCTTAACTGTTACTACAATAAATTTATGACTAATTGTAATCACATTAAATTATGATTCTTATTTCAGCAATATCATCTTAGTATCAGGAAACTAAATTTATTCATCATTGATGAGTCAAAGCTCTAATCAAATTTATCCATAAGTCTAGGTTAAAGGGGAGTAGCTAAGTTACCAAAGAACTTTTATGACTGCCCTGATCTCATTATTTCAGACTATGTTGCTGTAAAATATCTATTGAGAAGAGTACACCCACTTGCAAAAAAAAAAGCTTGCTTTGAGTAAGTCACATTTATAGCTCACCGACTATTATTAATAGCAAATATTCTTAAGTCGTTATCATTTCTGCTAAAGTCTTTACCTACTATTTCAAATGTTTAATCTTCTGTTTCATGTAAGTTTTATCTACAAAATATATATTCTATTTACAAAATTTTTTATGATTATCAACATAGAATATGTATCAAAATAAATATGATTTATTTCAGTTTAAAGTACAGTATTCTTGGGTCTTTTACTCTTTGTCGAACTATCTTTTTGTCCAGAGTTTAAATAATAACTTAATTCTACATAAATGTAATTATATCATCTTATTCACAATTGTTCTTTAAATAATTTTTAGTACTTTAAGTTTTTGTTTAGCAATGTATTTTTTTACATTTTATCTAATGAGGACCATTGTTCTGTTTCGTAGAACATCTACTGCTTACCATGTTGTGTACAGTTCTTGCATGTTTTTTGCCTGACAATAACAGAATATCCTACGAGTTTCAGTAACAATGAAAATCAGTTTTCTTGTACTTTAGTGTGCAGTTTTCACTTTTCATCATAATGGGTGAATTGAACTCTGAATCTAAAGTCATTTTGCAGTATAAAATGTTCGGCTTTCTTGGAAAAAACAGTAACAACAAATAATATTTTAAAGTTTAGACTACAAGATAAAAAACCAGATTAAATCTTAAGTATTTAATTACCCACTAGAGAGTGTATGTGCATGTGTAAATATTTAAAAATATATAATATAAATTGAAATTTGGTTAGCATAATATATATATATGTTACTAGCGAGTTATCCAGGAAACCAAGATGGCAGCCCATATTTTTTAATAAATCTACATTTTCTGGAGCTTCCAAAAAATGTTTACAAAAGAATGGCTGCTAGGAAATGTATTTAATATTTATATTTTATTTTTCATTACTGTTATTTTTAAAAAAGGAAATTATTCTGGAAAAATTAATTATAATATTTAGTTAGTTTATTTATTATTATTATTATTGGTATTAACTTATTAATAGAAAAATGAAAAAAAAATGTGCAGACTTTCCTCAGTGTTCCAATCTATGATGGTGTTATTGGAAAAATCCAATCCATCTTTTCCCCATTCAGTGCTCATTAAATCTACTCCAGTTATAAATAAATCTCAAATTTTGATCATTATGAAAATTTTGCAAAAATACTGACAAAAAAAATAAATTAAAACCCATTCTATTAAAACAAAGTACTACAATATTCACAAAAATCTTGTTACTTGTAAATGAATTAAAAAAGAATTTTGAAATAAAGCTTCTTAATGGAATTTGTCAGAAATTATTCCTTTTTTGAATTTAACAATCGATTTTTTTTTTGTTAATTTAACAAATAACACATATTTGGCAATAAAAAATGAATAAATAAAACCCATTCTATTAAAACAAAGTACTACAATATTCACAAAAATCTTGTTACTTGTAAATGAATTAAAAAAGAATTTTGAAATAAAGCTTCTTAATGGAATTTGTCAGAAATTATTCCTTTTTTGAATTTAACAATCGATTTTTTTTTTGTTAATTTAACAAATAACACATATTTGGCAATAAAAAATGAATAAATAAATTGTATAGGCCCCCAAAACTGGATATTTATCAAAAATATAGGCAAGCCATCTCGGTTTATTGGAAAACTTGCAAGTACCATTTTTTCATATTCTTCTTTTGTAACAAGCAAAAGCAAATTTTTTTTGTGTGTAAGGAATTAGAATTAATTAAATTAATTAGAAAAGTGAAAATTTATCTGTATTTTGTTGTAGTTTATCCAAAGGTTTTTGGAAATAGAAAATGATAAGAAAATGTGTAATTTTGAGTCTCGGATGGAAAATACATAAATTAATTAGAAAATAATGTGTATTGGTAAAACAATCAATGTGCATTCCAATTGTCAATGTGTTAAACTTTTTGAAAATCATTATTTTTATAAAATAAGTGGATTAGAACTTTAGAAAATTACGGTAGATAATAATTCTTTATAAGCATAAATAAATATATAATTTATATTAACATACACTAACTACAAACTAAAATTAATAAAAAAGATAATTTTTTCAAAAAATAAAAATAAAAAAATTAAAATATTATTAAAAAAAATTAAAATTTTATACTTACGAGTCATTACGTTGAAACTCTATTGTAGGCCTTGTTTGTGAATAACACCTGAGAAATGTTGATTTGCAGACCGTAAACCATTTTCTGTCTTTTATCGCTTTGTGATAATTACAAAAGTTATCAAAAAACAAAAAAAAATTAAATACCTTCCTTGATTAAAATTGCTGCCAAAAATCCAAATTTCAACGGATTTTTTTAGGTAGACATCTTTGGAAAGCCAAGTCATTGAGCTATCAAATGTCCATATTTTGGTTGACATCATGCTTATACTTTTTATGTCAGTAAAGAAAGAAAACAACATGTCAGCCCACGCACGGCTAACCCGCTCAAAGAGCCGAAGCAGTTGACTTTCCATCTTAATGAATTTGTGGAACTATTTAAGGAGGTGATACGGAAATAATTTCTATTTTAAATAAAATTTTATTTATCTCTCTGTAAATATGAACAATAATGTCTTTAACATCTGTAGTTGCCATTGGAAATTTTGGATGTCATACATTTTATTGCTATCACAATAATTCTAATAGTTTTGCTAGTAAGGTGCTTTCCAAACTTACACAATTATGAAATAATTGTTAACATTCATAATGAGAGAAATTCATGTTAATGAAATTAAACAACAATGGTTCTCGTTATCAAGTAAAATTATTTAGAAAAGACTTATATGAAACTTTGCCTTCATAACTAAAAAATTTGAAGATGGGTTTGTTTAAAATTGGATATAATATTACTAGCAAAGAACATACATGATTATTAGTTTTTTTATATATATTTAGTTTTAAAAAAAAGCTTTATTTGTACAGTTCTAAGTTTAGGTATATATGTGTGAGTTCAGTAATTATTTAGTCACTGGTTATTTGCAGATCTGAACATTATTAATCTAGATATGGACATTTGAAGTTTTTATAACTCTGCTTCTCAATAAAGATGTCTTTTAAGCAAAATCAGTGATCTTAATGACAATAAAGGAGATATTTTAAGGTTTGTGTATAATGTTTGCAGTAGTAATTAAAGTAATCTTAAAGGAAATAGATATTTTTAATTATTGCTTAAAATAAATATTACATATAGATTCTGAAAGCAAAACATGAACTATAACAGGAACTTCATACATTCTCTATATAAAAATATATTCAAAGAGTTCATCAATAAACATACAAATAATGTATTAATAAGCTTCCCTGATTTTGAAAATTATTTTGGGATCAGCTTATTGAAAACATTGGTGAAAGTAGTACGAACTGCTTTTGTGCACTATGTTGAAAATTTTGAGAATAGGCTCTGATTGTTATTCTTCATATGGTTGTTAGGAATCACTATAAAAAAGAAAATTTAAACAAATTATCTTGATTGTAATTTGATATAAACAATATATGTGGGAAATAAAAATGAGTTGAATTGATTTCTTAAAATATGTTAAGATATTTCTGCACTGAAAAAAGGGGAATAGTTACAAAAATTAAACATGGAATTATGATGTTACCTGTTAACTCTAGATGTTAGTAGGATATGTTGTAAGATATAGCTTTATATCACTTAATTCTAAGGAATAATACTCCTTTATGTTGTTTATCTTATAATCAATAAAATATAATATAAATCTTTATTATATAATAATAACAACTTGTAAATACATCAACATAAAAATTATATATGTAAAAGCCTTTTTCAGTAATTCTAAATTTTTTTACCCTTGTCAATATGATATCTTGTACTAATACTAACATGTATATTACGTATATAGCGACATCTAACGACATTTCCTATAATTCATTATATTTATCATTTTATTTATTTTCCCTTATATTACTTTCCATTCTTTATCTATTACCCAATCATTCATTAAATCAATTGACTTTTTGTAAATGTTCATACATATAAACCATTAAATTATATAAAGGAAATGAATGGAAGGAAAATATATGAAACAAATTATATAAAATATAATATAAATTACATGTATGAACATTTACAAAAAGTCAATTGATTTAATGAATGATTGGGTAATGGATAAAGAATGGAAAGTAATATAAGGGGAAATAAATAAAATGATAAAAATAATGAATTATAGGAAATGTCAGTAGATGTCGCTATATACGTAATATACGTGTTAGTATTAGTACGAGGTATCATATTGACAAGAGTAAAAAAATTTAGAATTACCGAAAAAGGCTTTTATATATATAATTTTTATGTTGATGTATTTACAAGTTGTTATTATTATATAATAAAGATTTATATTATATTTTATTGACTATATATCACTATAATTCCTATTTTGGAATGATAAGAAAACTTTGAGAATATTGGTATTCTGCTTACTTTAAATATTAATTCTTGATTTCTGAATTATATATATATGACTTTTTGTCAGTTGCATCTAATATCATTGATTGCCTACATTTTATTTTAATTTAACTCATTACATACTTCAAATGATAGATTTGAATACAAGATATAAAGAACATTTAAAGTAATTTATAATATATTTGAATTTCGATAATAATGACTATCGTACATAATAAGATTAATACTTAGGTATATACTCACTATTAGTAATGTACAATATAATCAACTGTTTTTTATATATATTCAGGAATTGATAATAATTTTGGATCATCAGAAATGATGGAATTTTGCCATGATTTTTGGATTTAGAATCCCAAAATCTGATACTACCACTGGACCAAACTGCGCAAGCTAATATTAATAATTCGGTTTACATTAACAAAAAGGACAACAAAAATGAATACTATATGTGAGGCAGGATTTATTATGCAAACTAATTGGTCCTCTCCCCTTAAACAAGCATACTTATACTTTCTAGCATTGCATATCCATTATATCATGTACATAATGAAATGTTTGACATGTATATTTGATAGTGGACTAAAGTATGCATTACTTCCATAAACCACCATTAACAGTATTTAAAAAAACATTGATTTTTCACTTGCATTAATATTAGTATATTAACTCAGTGATCATGTGATAAGGAGTATATGTGTTAGATTGACATAGAAGGATTGAAAACGATATGCATATGTTAGAATAAATATGTATCACATCATTGAGGACTTATGAGTCTGTAGTGGAGTTGAGTTGGGTGTGTGACTGGAAGAAGTTTCGGGATATGGATAATTGAGATCTTGAACTGGATCTCAAAAGAATTGGGAGCTAGAATGAGACTACATGTGAGAGCAATAAATGAAGGAACAGTAGTTTTTTGGAAAGGTATAGAGAGCACAAGGTATTGATTGGAAAAATTGAAGCAAACCCAGAGAGATTACCTTGCAATACATTAAAAGTCATAAAAATGATGATGATTCAATATAGTTTTATTTTTGATTCCTGGAACACAGATTGGTCCAAATTCTTAGCAATACATTGTGAAAGATTATCGCAGAGATCTGTTTTTCTGCAGTAGTAAACTAGCTGACTCGGGGGCTCATAATCTGTGAATCATGACCTAACGTCAATTCTGGTGTTCAAAACTTTTTTATGAATTTCCAAATGATAAACCACACAATTATTTATAGAATGATTTGCCATATAATATATAGTACAACATTGCGTGCTTCCTGATTTACAGTATCCTATGCAAAACCACAACAAATAACATTAAATGAAACAGTATGGTTAATTCAGTGCCTAATTTAAGTGTCTTGCGGCCATCCAAATTCTAAATGTCCATACCATAGATTGATATCTGTTAAGTGTATACAAAGAATTAACTAGATAGCAAGAGAAGAGAAACTTTATATAATTAAGAATGTACTGATTATTTAAATTGCTAGTTAAATTTTGCAATACTAACAAGTGACTAAACAAAGTGCATTTAAGATCAATATGTTAACTGACTAAATTTTATGTGTATGCAAAACTACTTTTATATATTCTGTATTTAAATATTATTATAAAAATCTATTGTATTAAATTCAATGCTGTTTTGTAATTTCTGTAAATATCAGTTTATGAAAATAATTCTTATAATAGAAAGACTATTTTGAAGTAAATGTAAAGTAAGGAAATAATTCTTACAATAAAAAGAATACTTTGCAATAAAGCAATTTTTTAAAATCATATTAATATAGAATTTCATTATCTAAAAGATAACATTTATTATATTTACTTTTTATTAAAATTTGAATGAAACAATACCATTTTTTTATGCTTCTTGATCATTATTAATACTAGATCATTTTAAAATTGATGTTTGAGCCAGGGTCTATAAAATAATATATTTGAGATAGCATTTTTTATTATTTGTTGTAATAATTTCTGCATAGATCATATGATCACCATTCTTTATGTTTACATAAGCTGTTTACACAAATCTCTCCATGCAGTAGCACCATTCAGTGCAAGCTAGAATAATTAATGAATGCAGGAAGGTTTGTGCCTAAATCCCTATCCAGTGGCTACTTACCCAATATTCCCAGACTAGTTTCTAGTCTGTGGCTTTCATCAATGCAGGGCCTTCGATCTGAGAGCAGCCACCTTTTACCTTATTAGTTAACTATAAAGCTTTGAGTCCAAAATGAAAACAATAATGTTTTCAATTCAAGCTCATTAGCTTGTATAGTCAAATAGATCTGATCTCAGTTAAGCATCCATACTTTTTGTTGTCTTTAGATCTTTAATAATCACTCACCATAATCCTATTGGATAGGATTGGTATTAAACCACTAATCATATGATCACCATTCTTCATGCTTACACGCAGGAAGATTTGTGCATAAAATTCCTATTTAGTGCCTACTCACCCAATATCCCCAGACTAGTTTCTAGCTTGTGGCTTTCATCAGTGTTACTGAGTGGTGCTACTGTATGGAGAGTTTAGCCTCTGTGGAAACAACTTGTGTAAGTATAAAGAATGGTGATCATATGATATTTACTGGTTTAATACCAATTCTGCTTAATAGGATTATGGTGATTGTGGTCATTTAAAGAACCAAAGACACCAAAAAGTATGGATGTTGAACTGAGTTCAGATCTATATGACTATACAAGCTAATGAGCTTATTGTGTTTTCATTTTTTTTACTCAAAGCTTTATAGTTAACTAATAAGATAAAAGATAGCTGCTGTAGGGTTGTATTAGATCCTAAGATCTAGGTGCAGTGTTTTCAGATCCAAGACTCCACACTGATGAAAAGCACAAGCTAAAAACTAGTCTGGGGATATTAGATGAATAGCCATTAGGAGTTTATGCACAAAACTTCCTGCATCCATTTATTACTCTGGCTTGTATTGAGTGGTGCTACTGTATGGAGAGTTTAGCCTCTGTAATTTCTGCATACTTTAGTAAATAATTCTTTTGACATTTGTCATTTTGAGATTTTTAATTTGAATTATGCATTAGTCTTTGTTATATAGTTTGTAATCATTTAGTTCTATAGGAGTAATATAATATTGCTGTTTCCTCTTTCTACATCACAATTGAGTAATCATTATAGACATTTTGCTTGTGATATTTTTTTTAATAATACCGAACTTCGCAGACTAATGGTTTGTATATCTATTTGCTATTTCTATAAATTGGGGTTTGAATCTGGGATAGATAAATCTTGGAAATTTTTTCAGGTCATAAAATAGAATTATGACACTCCCCCCTCTTCCCTAAGTAGTTGTAACAGCTTACCATTTAGTAAATAGTTATTTAGCAATTCTTAATGAAAGGTAAGCATCGGTCAGATGAATATTATTCTTCTGTAGACATTGAGCCGATGCTAACCTTTTTCATTGCTATTTGGAACTTGTAAATAGCTTTGACTCATTAATAGTAGTGTTATAATCTATTGCTATAGTTTTAATAGTGTTATAACCAACTCTGATTGTAAAACTTTTTTTTTTAATTATGATTCTCGGATGTGACTAACTTGATAATTGCTGGCATAGTTCTCATGGTCTTTATAACACAATAGTGTACTGCAAAAGTTTCATCTAATTTTTTTAAAATTAGAAATTATTATCTTTCAATACAAACTACTCTAACAAGTTTGATAGAGTCGATTTTCAAAAATTAATTTATATCATCATGAAGTATTTTCCCCAGATTATTTTGTTAAAAAATAATTGATCAATATTTGTCATATAGTTAGTCTTATTCTTAACTAGAATTCAAAGGAAGTCCCAGTCAAAATAGGATTAGCAATTCACCATGGATATAGAAGATATCTATCTACAAGTACTGAATCCATATTTACATTTAGATATAGATATTTAAATTATGAAATCAGTAAAAATAATTGAACAGAGATTGTTATTTTATATATGTTGTCTTTTTTTGAGATTAAATCTTTGTAACTGTTTATTTTAAATATAATTGAATAGCTGTCCAGCATCAGTACATGACAGTGCATTTGAAGCTAAAATACTAATTTTAACTTTATTCGCTTTCACATATCAAAAGGATTGTCTACAATGCTTTTGCTAGGTGTGAATTTATATTCTTCTGTAATTACTCATTAATTATTGAACTAGCAGAATTGAAATTATAAAATTTATTATGTTAATTTATTGTAATTTTTTTAATTTTATGTATATTACAGTGTCCTCGTTGGAGTTATTTCTGTTGTGCACTTGGTTTATTTGTTTATCAGTCACTTGATGCTTGTGATGGTAAACATGCACGAAGAACAAATACCAGTAGTCCATTAGGAGAACTTTTTGACCATGGCTGTGATGCTATATCCACAGGTTTGTTTTGTATTTTCTAAGTTAAAAATTATCTTGGGGGAAAAAAAGCATAAAATAATTATATGTACATTGCACATAATTGTATTTTTGTCATATCGAGAGGGGAATTATTATTAAAATTTATATTATTATTATTATTATTTTTGTTCTCTATGCATTAATTATTAGTATATATATAACTATAATTGGTAATATCTTTTTTTTCCAATAGTATACAATGCAAACATATTTTCTTGAAACTTTTTTTTCTTAGTTTCGATTATCCAAGTCTTTTTCAGAGCTACTAACTATATATGACTACATAGAAAGAAAATATTTTATTATAATTATATTTAAACATATACGTTTCATATTTTAATTATATTTGCACAAATATTCATCTTAAAATTATACTTTGTTTTATTTAATAATTATAATGTATCTTAACTTTTATATACATAGTTTTAAATATAATTTACATTAACTTTATTAGTTTTTATTTTTATATTTATTGTAATGGTCAGTCTGGCTTTAAGTTT
Organism: Epiperipatus broadwayi; assembly: GCA_028023455.1. Classification (NCBI taxonomy): domain Eukaryota; kingdom Metazoa; phylum Onychophora; class Udeonychophora; order Euonychophora; family Peripatidae; genus Epiperipatus; species Epiperipatus broadwayi. The sequence continues at coordinate 3,025,201 of JAQFVV010000134.1, read as the reverse complement.
AAATAATGAATACAACCTAAAATAAATTGTCATAAAATCCTAGTAAAGTATCTAATAATATGCAAGCGCTTTAACTATATTAGGGTATTTGGCACCATATTGAATTTTTAAAAAAACTGATTTGAGATACAATTTTCACAATAACTTCAGTTTTAATAATGTTAGAGCAAAATGCTATATATTGACAAAAAGTAGAAAACTAAGAAAAACAATAAGGCTAAAACAAATAGTGATTACCATTAAAAAAGTAAGAAAAAAAAGAAATTTTCACATTCAGAAAAATTATTACTTTATTGTTTGTTTATAATTTCTAATTTATCATTAACTAGTTTAAAATTACATCTTCATTGCTAATTTTTTTGTCTTCCTCACAAAATTCTCATTCAAACCGTATATAATACTTCTTATCTGAGATAATCCATAGCTTCAGAATCTACAAAATAGTTGCATGAGAATTCTTCATTTTGATCTTGTATTCCAAAAGTTAAAAAGTCTGAAGGCGTCTATGAAAAAGATTCATCCTAATAAAAGATACAAAATAAATCATTTCCAGAACGTGGATATGCATTTGTCATCATAGCAGTTGGCTTCTTGTCTATCCAAAACTAGTAATTGAAGATTACTGTCTGTATCAATGATAAAATGAGTTTCATCTCTTCATTTTATATTTTTTCTGTACTCTAATGATGTTTATATTTTTTGTGCACACCAATGATGCTATCTTGTTATATTTATTGCCCCACAGAGATATAATTTATTTGCGTATAGCTTCATTTACTAATGAAAATAATGTGATGCAAGATGTAGCACAATTCCTGACTCCACAGCATGAGTACCAAAACATAGGCAAGAATCAGTATTTGATTCTTTGCCTACATACAATTCCATGGGTATACATAACCATTGTGGTTATCACCACGCACACCATTTGAAACCTCTTTATTGATTTTAAGAGTTTATATTCACATGGTACTATGTCCAGTACATTTTGTGATTGCTTTATCAATTGCAACCTTTCTGTACATCTGATAATCAGTCTTAAATTTATATTGCACTGCTCTATAATACCTTAATTTTATATATATAAAAATCATTACTTGTTATACAAAGACAAACATGCAAATACAAACACAGACACACTAATGCAAATATAAACACACTAATAAATTATTATATCTTTTGAGAGTCATTATAGGTTGCCTCAAACTTAGATCAGAGCCCCAAAATTACACTGTATATAAATCATTGCTTTTGTTATATTTGAATACAAGAATAATTTATATACTACACTGACACACTAATGCAAATGCAAACACAAATAATAAAATTAAAATTAAATTTTTACATTACGTTTATTTTGAGGATGAAAGCCTTGAAACTGTAAATTATTGGGAAATGTTGAATCTGTTTTATTAAGGACTCTGCCCGATAATAAAATTTTGGTTTTGTTTTCTTCGTGCAGCTAGTAAACTGAGAAGAAACAAATTAAATGAACTTATTAATAAAAAATTCAAATTTTGTCCGATTATAACATGCATATGCCATTTTAAAAAGGAACTCAAACTGCAGAGAATGATGGGGGGGGGGGGTTAAATGTCATCCTAGTGGTTTTCCCACAATTTTAAAAAGAAACCAAAAGAAATATTAATTTCAGCGAATCAGCAGCAATGCGTGGCAATCATGCTACTGCTTGTGAAATCTTAAAGATGAGCTTCATTACTTAAGAGCCACCTACCTAATTATATAGAGAACTAAATAGACGTTTATACACAATGTGTATGCCATACTTTTATTTTAGCCCAGTATTTGTTTCTTAGTTTTCATGTGGCTGATTCCACTTCTATTTCGGATTTGCATCTAAAATAATAATCTACATCGAAACAAATTAAATAAGAATATACAATTTACTAATATGTTAGTATTTAACAGACACATATAACTCCAACTAATTCATTCTGTAATATATAATTTCAATAGAATAAGATTTACTGATTAAAAATATCCATTTCCATATCAATAATCTTGCCCATGTTTTCATTGCCTCTAATAAACTTAGTCTTTGTTTTAATCTCTTAAGATCTAAAAATGGGTTTTACAAAATGTTTGTATGACAGAACATGACATATTCACATTTTTTTTAATCATCCTAAGCTGAACCATATTAACACAACCACTTTTAAGTATTTCGTTCTAAATCTTAGACAAGTATGAACTTTTATTAATCTTTAACACCAATAATATTTTTTAATGTTTATATATCAAGTAATGTACTAGAACGATTATAATGTGCCAAAAATTACACTTGCAATAATATAGATATATCTCAATTGTTAATCGTTAAATATGTGAGGACTCCCTATTTTAATATTAAAAACACTCCTATTTGAATGGATATTTCACACCAGTTAGAAGATCGATTCAGAAATACATAATTTCAGAAGTCTGTTGTATTTTTATTATTCATTAACTTAAAATAAATATTTCACATATTTTTTACTCAATTCCAAAATATTTCTTCATATATATATATATTAATAAAATAACTTTTATATTAAAACTTTTATTGACTTCTCGTAATTATATTTATATTATTTACTTCAAAAACCTCTTTCTTAAAAGTAAGAAGTATCTGTTCTACACAAATATTTCTTAATCATTGAATGTTAAATCTTCATTATTTCTCAACATAATATTTTATTCATAGAAATCTTATAACAAAATACTTTCATTATTGAGCTCTATTGTGAAATGAATACATACTCAAATACTCATGTGTAGGTATACTTGTTTTCACATATGAATATAAAATAAATATAAGACATATTAAACATCAATATTATGCCCCAAGTTTTTTAGTGCACAGAGATTAAACTTGCTGTAATTATTTCAAAAAAATGTTCACTTAAAGTTCACAGTAATATAGCAATAATAATAATAATAAAAAACAATTTAGATGTACTTCATACAGGGTTATACACACATACATACCTCTATTGCTTGCATAACCTTTAAATTGTACTATAATGTTTTTCCCTTTTATATTTATATATTGTAATGGACAACACCAGAGAGCACCAATAGACTTATAGCGTAGAAAATGAGTTAACTGGTAAGGATATTAAATATAAATGCTGCTGTACCATCATTCATAATTGCTCCTAAATCATGGGTAACAGAGGTTCTTTGCAAATATCAATTGGTGGAGTAGACAATAGTAAACAACATGTGAAAGCAACTCCAATTATAAACAAAACAAAGTTTATTAAGAATATAACACTGTTCAATATAATAGAGTTCAAATATAATAGTTCAAATATCTTGAGTCTAAATACACCAGAGTTCAAAAACAATTATTCAATATCAGGATTTGAATACAACAGAATTTAAATGTAAATGCATTTGAATGGAAATGAACTGTTTTCATATTAGCATGGAGTGCATTTGATACCTAGTAGCTTTAAATATTACACTTCACAAAAATTTACTTATAATATTGGATCATCTCTGAAGTTTGATAATTATTATATAATATATCAAGATGTGCACACTTACATATTTTATTTTTGCTTTAAACAAACAATAATAAAGCAGCCATAAACCACTATAACTGTTCACACATGTAAGTCATTACAAAATTAAGCTTATATAGTGTGCATTTGACCCTACACCACTAAAAAATAGAGTGACAATAAATATGAATCACCCATATTATAAAGCAAAAAATATATAATATATGAGGATATTCATTCATGAGTATCTCAAGTGGGAACTGTACATATCACAGGGAGGCAAGAAAACATAACTTCACATGTGGTGGATAAATACCCAGAATCACTATATGAAAATGCACACATATACATATATCAATCCTTAATTCAAGGCAAACTGCTTACAAATTTCAGAATAATAAAGCCAGCTTATCATATGATTTATACAACTACATGCACATCATGTCAAACACACATATATTACTGATTTTGAATATCTTCAGAGAAGACACTATTAGAAAAAAATAACCAAAGCTTTATATTTCTTTTTTAAAACTTCTCTTTTTTTTTAAAAAAAACAACACTGATCTAAAACTAAATTGTAATTAATAATATCATGGAAATGATTTTACTAAATGATGTAAAGAACAAATTGGTTTCCTTTATCTCAACTATCCTAAAGTAAAGCTACTATGCTCTATCAAATATTATACTGAGTTAGATAAAGTGTTGTCAAATATAAATATCAAAATTAGTTTAATGTAACAGATAAATGCATAAATATGTGAAATTATATAATTTAAATTATAACTATCACTAGCTTGTTGGTAACATAAGTAAATGTTTTATAAAATAGTTTATAAATAAAAGATTAACTTAAATTCAAGAAAAGATACAGTTGAGTTGATATATCATTTCTTAGAAAAGCTAAATTCTATATATATATATATATGTATATGTCCAAATGGAATTGCTTAATGGTTTTACGTTAGAAGTCTCTTTACTTACTGTTTTCAATTTTGTAGAGTTGTCATTAAAATGTTTTTTAATACTTATTGAGAAGCATGTCTGTTGAATGGCATATTGTTGGCTCAAACTCAGCAAGCAACATTGGCATCTAATGACTATGGGCTACATACTGAATAAGTGAAGTTCATTTGGGTGGTGGTTAACAACACATTCTTTCAGCTGCTGGCAAAAGTTAAGTATACATCATATTAAATAGGCAAAAAGCAAATGATCACAAGAATATACCCAATCAATGACAAATAGAAGCAGGATGACCAAAATAATTTTGAGCTGATCCTTTTATGTCATTCACTTTTCTTAATTAACAAACACGCTCATTTATCAAATTTTTTAGTTAACAAAGCCAATAATTACCCGTTTACACATTTCTTTAATTAAATAAGCTAATAATTATTTTCGTTCCTTTGGTTTACAAATATTTTTAATTAAATAAATCTGCTTGTTTATAAATGACATTTAAAATATTATTAATTGAAATGCAACATTTTCAAAACCAGGAACAATGCTTAAAAGAAAATTCCAATAGTTTTCAATTAATCAAAAAATTAAAATTGAAATAATTGAGTGAAAGTTTTATAGATTATTATTTAATAAGCATTGTTCCTATGATATAAATTCTAAACAGATTTATTTGAAATAATTTTAGTTACATTAAAAGTTTCTTTATTTTTAAAACCAAAGTAAAATTGACTAAAATTAATTATATATGCAGACTTATCAATTTGTGCTTATGTAATACAAACATATATATGTAAAAAAACCTAATGAAACTTATGAAAACTGAATTTGACTTATTGTAAGATAAATTATGGATTAAGATAGAAGAGATATTATATCAATATAAACACATTATTTCTTAATTACTTTCTAAAACATCAAATGTAAAGAATTTTTAACTGATAATTTAAATCACATTTTTTTTCTTCTTTTTTTTTTTTTAATACTTAGAACTGGACAATTTAAACAAGTTTAACTTTTTCTCTCCCCCCCCCCCTCCACATTTAAAATACATTATATAGCAGTGGTCTTTAACCTTTTCACACCTGCGGACCGGTAAAAGTAAGGGGATAAGACCAGCAGAAGTTTAAAGATAAATTTTTATTGGTGGTGGGGGGGGGGGGTTTGAGAAATACGTTGTCAACACTGAGACAAAAGATAGACACCAAAGTTATTTTTTGTTTTTTATTTTTAAAAAAAGGTAACAGAAATTGGTTTTAAAAATAAAAGTTTTAGTATTTTAATGGTATACAAATAAAGCCTAAAAAAAATATTACCTTATAGGCCAAAAAAAAGTGGGCGTATTTTTAAACAAAAAAGAAAACGAAACTTGAAAAAGTCAAAAGTTTTGATCTTACTATATTTTGGGGTGGTGGGGGTGTATTGAGAAATACTTTGCAAAAGTTAGAAACAGAACTTATTTTTTGGTTTTTATTTTTAAAAAAAGGTAATAAAAATTGATTTCCAAAATAAAAAGTTAAAACCAAAAAAAAAAAAAAAGCTTTATAGCCAAAAAAAACAACACTAAAAATGAAATATTAAAAGGGAGAGTAGAAAAAATTTAAGAGATGAAAAAAAGTCACATTACATTTTATTGTTTTAACAACGCTGACAAGCAGCCGTGATTGGCTATCAAAAGACAACTGGAGTTTGTGTAATAAAAAACTTTCTACCCCCCCCCCCCCATAAACATCTGTGATAAATAGAAAAACAAATTAATTTATGTATGATTGATTAGATTTTGTGGTATTTTTGTTCTGTTTCTTTTTTTTTAATAAATGTGATGAAAAAATAAATAAAAATTGTTCATATTAATTAAAAGTTTAAAATCTTATTATTTTGCTATTATAAGCTTTCTTGCAGTCTAGTTGCAGACCGACAGAGAACTTCTGCGCCCGGTGGTTGAAGACCACTGTTATATAGCTTTTAAAAATAATCTAAATGCAAAAAAATTTCTTGTTATCTTTTAGGTTAAACATATCTTGACCATTCTTTTTTTTCCCTTTTAAAAAATTATTTTAATAAAATCTTTTTATAAAAAAAAAATATAAAAGAACTACATAATGGCAACTCATATTTATTGAGAGAAGTTATAGAAAGGACAAATGAATATGAGTTGCCATTATGTTTTGGATTTGTAGATTATGAAAAAGCATTTGATTCTATAAACATTTCTTCAGCGATTAAAGCATTGGATCATCAAGGTATAGATCCAGGATATTGTTATATTTTAAAGAATATTTCAAAAAAATGGTCAAACTGATTTGCATTTACATTTGCATATTTGTTATTTAATAACACTACGTAAAGATTTATTACTTTCGTCGGCCATGAATATGAGGGCAAACCTCGAAAGTGCTTGGCCCATTTAATAGTTTTAAGCGAAATTTGTTTTGTTTATTTGGAAGCTTCTTCGTCAGCGAGTAAATCGTTTTTAGGCTATTATGTTTTTAGGAGAAGTATATTAAATCGTTTTACAGATATGAATAATACTAAAGCGAAATTTAGTCTACGTTTAGGAATATCTATTAAATTATTCCAACAGAGACTTGAATTCTTATCAAAATGCAGAGATTTCTTTATTGTTCCGAATTGTTGTAATCTAAATCTTAATAGATCTATACATAATCATAACAAAATTACGAAGCAACTCCAAACGCAGCTTCTCGTCTTTATCATTAAAGGGTGCAAATGCGCACTGAAGAAAGAAAATAAAAGATGGAGAAGAATAACTGCAGGAGAAATCTTGCCGCATTGGATTACAGAAAAAATTGAAATTTCTGAAAGAAAGTTCGCAGTTAAGTTCGAACGCAAATTAAGGTTTTTAGCGGAAAAACAAAATATTAACATTCATACATTGAAAGAGAACTTTGTTAACAGAGCTACTATTGCTCCTTCAGCAGAAATTAAAACTGTTTTCTCATTGGGTCCTAAATTTGTTGGAGGACAATGGAAACGCCCAAAACTGGAGTTAATTGCAGACTCAGAGTCTAGTCTTCTAAACAACCCTCAGAGAAACAACATTATTGCTAATATTGCTAAATCTATACGACATAAACAAATATATGCGAGATCTGACAATTGGAACAACAACATTGAAAAAACTAAACAATTTTTAAAAAACAACAACATTATATGTTTAAAAGAAGACAAGGGCAACAGATTTGTGCTCTTAGATTATAAAGATTATAAAGAAAAAATGACCACCGAAATCGTAAAGTTAAAATTCAATTTAGTTGAAAATTTTAACAACAAGCTGAATAGGGAGAAATTCATTTCCACAATTCTTAGAGCTCACAAAGATAAAGGCATATCGAGAGCAGAATATTATAGGATTTATCCTTCTGCTACCAGGCCACCTAGAATGTTTGCCAATTCTAAGCTACATAAACCCCAAGAACCTTTAAGACTTATGTTGGATTTTGGAGGTGTGCACTATTTCGAAACGGCCAAGCTGGTAAATCAGTGGTTAGTTGACTATGTGGGTTTTGGTGACTTCACCATCAAATCTTCATTTGAATTTGTTAGAAGAAATTAAGGATATATTAATAGATCAGAATTTTGTAACTGCAGCCATGGACGTGACCGAATTATATGGATCGATTAATAGGAAATGGTCAATTGAAATCATCCACAAAGAATTAATAAATGAGCGCATGAACTTCATTTTATTCTTCCTCAACTGGTTGGACAATAATATCTTTACAACTTTTGAGGGTCGTTGGTATGATATGAAAGAAGGTTGGCCTATGGGTCTTCCCCTAAGTGGAATAATATCCAGCATCTTCTTAAACTTTTTTGAAAAACATACTATTGTTAAACACACTGCTAACATTGCTGGATTAATTTACGTGCGCTATGTAGACGATGTATTTATGGCAGCGCCAAAAAATGTAATTGTCAATATTCAAAATGAATTACAACTACAATCTAAATTGATCATAAACACCACTTGGGAGAACGAAGGGCAGAAGCTTAAATATTTGGATTTTCTGGTCCATAGAGAAAACAGAGATCTGCATTATAGTATGATAGTTAAACCCCTTGAGATCCGAGGCTTTACTCACCCGAAATCCATGTCACCTACTGCACATAAATTCGCAGGGCTCAATGCGTTTTTATTTAGAAATCAAAATTTATGTAAATTTGAAGCCGATAGAAAGACCAACATCGCAATTTATATAAAAGATTTGCTTAGCGTAGGTTTCAGCTACAGATCAATTGCAAAGAAAATTAAGCAATTTCACAGTAAACTAATAGCTAACCACAAAAATAAGGATAAGCCTCAAATTACACTCCCTTATATTCCCAAAGTATCACAACAGATAATAAAGACTTTAACTGGGGAATTTAAGGTTGGTTTTCATACTCCCCCTAATTCTAACAGACTCATTAATAATTCAAAGGATAGAACAGACCCATCTCAAACACCCCAGGTGATTTACAGCATGTCATGTCCACAGGCCGGATGCAAAGCCATATACTATGGGGAAACTAAGGCCACTGTTCACAACAGAGCTGCTCAACACTTGTATACCTATAGAAGAGCAAAAAAGAACAGCGATAACTTTTCAATATTTCTGGAACATGAAAAGCAGACTGGCCATGTGTTCGAACCAGGCAACCCCAGGATTGTATGCCCTGAAACCAACGACTGTAAAAGAAAGATCAAAGAGGCGTACTTTATTGTTTGCGACAACAATTCTATCAATAGACGCGACACGTGTTTTTCCATTTCAAAAAAATGGTCAAACTGATTTGCATTTACATTTGCATATTTGTTATTTAATAACACTACGTAAAGATTTATTACTTTCGTCGGCCATGAATATGAGGGCAAACCTCGAAAGCGCTTGGCCCATTTAATAGTTTTAAGCGAAATTTGTTTTGTTTATTTGGAAGCTTCTTCGTCAGCGAGTAAATCGTTTTTAGGCTAAAGAATATTTATAAAAATGCAACAGCAACAATTAGATTACATAATGATACTGGGAAAGTCAATATTGAGAAGGGTATAAGACAAGGTGACTCCATATCTCCAAAACTTTTTACAGCAGTGCTGCAAGAAGTATTTGGTGGATTAAAATGGGAAACTAAAGGAGTGAAAGTAAATGAAGAGAGCTGCAGGAAATGTTGCAGGAGTTATCAGATGAAAGTAGGACTAAACATACACGTTAAAAAGACTAACGTAATGTTTAATCGATTTGCTCAAAATATGAAAATAAAGATTGATTATGATGAATTAGAAGTTAACAGTTACAAATACCTTGGTCAGATTATTAATACAGATGGAAACGTAATGGATGAAATTAATCATAGAATTAAACTTGGTTGGAGTGCTTTTGGTAGAAATAATTTGATACTAAAAGGAAATATGCCTATGTGTTTGAAAAGGAAGGTTTTTAACAAATGTGTTTTGCCAGTTCTTACTTATGGATCTGAGACTTGGACACTTAATAGAAGAGCAATACAGAGACTTCAGACCACTCAAAGGAGATCGAAAACGCAATGTATGGGTAAGAGAACAAACAGGTGTTACTGACCTCATTGAAAAAATTAAAAGATTGAAGTGGAGTTGGGCTGGGCATATTGCTAGAAGAGATGATAATAGATGGACAATTGAAGTCTTAAACTGAAGTCTAAGAGATTGTGAAAGACCCAGAAAGAAACCACATGTGAGATGGATGGATGAGATGAGAAAGTGTGCAGGGGTGATGTGGAGAAGAGAAGCTAAAGATCGGAGAAGATGGATTGAACTTGGAGAGTCCTTCTACCTGCAGTGGATTGATAATGGTGATATATATTTACATGCATAAAAGAAAATTAATATCCGTATGAAATATAATAAACGATGAGCAATAATGACGGAGAAGATGGATTGAACTTGGAGAGTCCTTCTACCTGCAGTGGATTGATAATGGTGATATATATTTACATGCATAAAAGAAAATTAATATCCGTATGAAATATAATAAACGATGAGCAATAATTTTCATTATTGATTTTAGAATATAAAGAGCATTTGTCTAACTTTAATTCATTTAGAAAGGGTTTTTAATACAATTTGAATTCCTTTTATATCTTCAGGCATTCATATATATCTATATGTAATCAGTTTGGTAGCAGTATTCTCGATATTTTTTTTTCCTTTCTGAGAAGTGATGAAGCGTCTGATGATGATTTAGAACTAGAATCAATTTCAGTCTCCTGATATAATAACTATTATTTTTTACTTTACTCACTATAAACTCCCTTAGATTTGATATCTTTTTGAAATAGTATTGACACATATCATTCATTTATTGGAAATTTAACTTTTTATTCCGCAGTTTAGGTAATTTGCTGGCACTTAGAATTCACTTCATAGCACTCCTCGGGAAATTTGGGAAGATCAAACTTTTTTTTTCTACTCTTCCATGTAGAATAGGCTGCTATCAAAATGAGTTTTTAAATCCATAATTTGGAAAAACATTGATCACAAAAACATAGTATCATTCTTCTACACAAAGTAATACTCAACAAACTTTTTTTTTTTTTATTTAAGCCCTTTTATCTTTTTAACCATGTGCTCTAGCTTTTCTAGACTTTTCCAAGAATTTTATTATTAATTATATAATTTGCTTTTAATCTAATTGAACTCCATAAATAAATATAGACGATTTTTTTTTTACTTTTAAGTAATCAAATCAAAATTGTAAAATAATTCTTTTCATTTAATTCTGTATCATTATAGGATTAACATTTAATTAAAACCAATTTTTTTTTATCTAAACAATTTTTCTTTTTTTAATGAGATATATTGTAAAAGAATTCCTTTATTTAAAAATTTTCTATATTTAGAAAATAAAAAAACCCTCTTTAATTATAGTAATTAACACCAATAATGTAACTAACTAATATTAAAAAAACAACAACATTAATTCATATGGAAACAAAAATTTTTTTTCCCTTTTAAGTATTTAGTGAATTTAAAAAAAATAAAACATATTTAATTCCTTTCTTTTATATATTGAGCGAATGTATTTGCAATGTTTTTCGCTTTTTATTTCTTTTAAAGTTATGTATACACAAATGTATATTGAATCTATATCACTAACATAAAATGTTTTAAATCCCGATGGTTATTATTTTGAATAATTTAATTAAAAATTATACGTATATAAAAAATGTAAAAATAAAAATTAATATAATGTATAAATAAAAGTGTATATCAAAGTAAAAAACATTACCTTAGCACCATAGAAACTGTGACAGATGATTGTATTCTATTACTATACGATTTCAGCTAGTTTTATGCATTCTTAATTTATTCTTATAAATATTAAATAAAACAATAACATATAATTTTAAGATGAATAATTTTAAGGTATATGAATATTTGTACAAATATAATTAAAATGTCAATTATGCATATTTAGATATAAATATAGTAAAATATTTCATTTCTATGCTGTTGCAGATACATATATTTAAATATATTTTAGTTCTGAGGAAGACTACTGGACAGTCAAAACTGTAAGGAAAAAAAAATATTTCAAAAAACTATGTTTACATTGTATAAAGTGGAAAAAGAAAAGTATTATTAATTGCAAAACTTATATTGTGATGTGTAACATATTGTGAGTACTGCTGTAATAAGAGGGGTAAAAGGAAATTATTTTTTAAGTTTATTAAATTACCATGACCCCCCCCCACTTACAATTAAAAGCAGTACAAACTTTAATTCAGTATGCTATTGCTCTTTTTTTTTTGTCTTTTAATATTTTCAAATGTCAATTTTTGAATTGAACATGCCTTTACTGCTGAATTTACTATCTTTTTTAAAAAATTGCTTATTGTATTAGTAAAAGTTAAGCGTACACATATTATTGTAATTAAATGAGACTAGAAATGGGTTAATTGCAGCCTATGCTTGCATGTGGCCTTTAGAATAATTTCTTGCTTTTTTAAAATAATATCGATATCAACTTTTGGCTGCCAAATTTGATGACAACATTTTAAAAATTATTACTAAAAAAGTAGTTATCAATACTTGGTTTATGTATAATCAGATGAGTATTTTTTTTAATCAAAAATATTAGTAAAATTTTTATTCATAACTTTTTTTATTTGTTTAAATTTAATTTAATAAATCTGGCTTTATGTTATCTTCGATTTCAACATTCATATGGAAAAAATGTTGTCTCATACAAATATTGCTTTGGCCAACATTATCAAATTGCCGTTGAACTACTAGTACACATTTTATAATTTTAGTGTTTACTTTATGTGTTATTTTTATGATCTGTACATTAAACAATGGTTTTTATTTAAGGAATTTTAAAAATCCATTTGTATGTACTTGAATACAATTTTTATTATAATTTTCTACTTTATTTTACTAACAATTTTGACTGATCTACTACAGTTATCATAGGGTTAAAAAACAATTTTAATACAGATATTAACATTTATTAATAACCTTACAGTATTTAAAAAAAATCTTATCAGAAATTTAACAGTTGTATAGACAAATCTGTAATTATTTCTTTACATATATAATAAACTTTCATGTATACACACATGTGTGTATATATATTAACAATACATACTTGTAAGTCTTCTTTCATGAACAGCCTATAAACTATTAAACAGATCACTGTCACAAAATTGGATTTAGCATTTGATATATTTGCCTGAAGGGTTGTGATGGTAAGTATATTAGACATGATAATATGTTGGACTATTTCCATCATCTTTAATTAAAGGTTAAATGTCTAGAAAATTTTAAACTTTATTTAAACTTTACAAATACAAACAACTTTGTTAATAATAATGTTGTTTGTATTTGAAAAGTTTAAATAAAGTTTAAAATTTTTTAGACAGTCAATATTTAATGAAAGATGATGGAAATAGTCCAACATATTATCACATGGCATTTGTTCTATGTTTCAAATTATTGATGAAAAAAAAAAAACAACTGAACTGTGTTTGTTAATAAACAGTTATTTTTTTTTTAAAATGAAACATTGAAATTTTATGATATATTTGGAATTTGTGATAAATTAAATTTTTTACCTAACTTTTAAATTTTTTATATGAGATTCTTGATTGATGAGTTTTAGAGAATCAGTTGCCCTCAATATTTGGAGTAAATGTGTACTTATAAGTATTTTGTCTTTTGAGCAACTTTGTTCAAATTTGTAAAATTTCAAAATTCAAAAAGGGTCAAGAATCAAGTTATAGTATTCAATCTGTAACTAAGAATATTATAGTATTCTTATGTTTATCAATAAACATAGCACACATTTATGTTCTTTAAACCTACAGGTTCAGGCAAAGGAAAAATATAATTGCATTTAAATATAAAGCATGGTATTTCATTTAGTCCAAGATATCACATCCATCACAATATCCATTGTTATAGCAGAATATCTTTTGATTTCAGAAGAGATCTTCATGCATCATTAACTTGCCTAAATGATATCAGAACAATTATTCTCAAGAATGTGGATTCAAATTATTCATAAGGATCCTATTTATCCCCTTTACTTTGAACACATAATCTTAAGTTTCAACTGTCCTGCAGTCTTCTTCAGAGCTATGGTATAATTATAAATAAAATAAAATAATGAAAGCTACAAGCTAGAAACTAGTCTGGGGATATTGGATGAGTAGGCACTAGATAGGGATTTTATACACAAACCTTCTAGCATTTATTGGTTACTATGTCTGGCATTGGATGGCATTACTGTATGGAGGAATTTGCTATTGTTGTAACATCTTGTGTAAGTGTAGGAAATGGTGATCATATGATGTAGCGATTTAATACCAATCCTGCCTATAGGACAATAGTGACTATGATTATTAAAGAACCAGGGATACCAAAACTTGTCGATACTGAACTGGATTGAAATCTGTATGACTATAGAAGCAAATTGGTTTGGTTTGGATTGATTGTTTTTATTTTGGGCTTTTGATTTGTAATAAGTAGAAGGTAGTTGCTTGAGGGTTGTATTAGAGCCAAAGATCTAGGTGCAGTGCTCTCAGATCCCAGGCTCCTCATTGATGAAAGCCGCAAGCTAGAAACTCGTCTGGGGATTTTGGATGAGTAGGCACTAGGTAGGGATTTTATGCACAAACCTTGCATTCATTGATTACTATGGCTTGCATTGGATGACCCTACTATATGGAGAGTTTGTTACTGTTTTAACAGTTTGTGTATGCATAGGAAATGGTGATCATGTGACAACTTTAATTTCTGAAATTTCAAATTCATAGCAGAATAATCAGTTGTAATTTGTTGGTTCATTATTTATCACAAGTAACAAAGGTGTTTCAGGTTGAAATGTAAAATTTATACAATATTTTGATATAAAATTATCTTTACTAAATCCTGTAGGTCATGAACTTAAAAAATTAGCATACTCCTTTATATATGGTAATTTTTTATTGTAATGTACATATTAAAATGACATCATACAGGTTTAAGGGTGAACTAGAATATAACCTAGAGTTTTATTATCATTTGGAAGCTGTAATCTATTTTTATTTATTCCAGAGTTCTCTTAGTAAGTCTGAGTACCCATGATACCATACTTTATTCTTGTTATTTATTATCTACAGCAGGAACATAGTTTTTATTCTATAGTGATCTAATTGCTATTTATTTTCATTAATCTGTTCCTATTAATGGGTCAAAGTTTTTAAACATCTTAAGATTTTTAATGTAAGTCTACCTACTTATTTAGCTATATAAGTTTGACAATAGGTCAACAACTATATTTCAGTGATTGCAGACAAAGACAGTTGGATGTTGAAAAAAAGGGTGATATACATCAAAACAGAAGTCATATGATTGGTTCATATCTAATCTAAATTTGATAGCAGCTATGTTTTCACTAGAATCATTTTTTAAAAATATGATTCATCGTTAGGCTATTCACTATTATCAAAATATATAGGAGCTGACATAACTAGACAAACAGGTTTGGATTCAGTAATCTTAGACTATTTTTAAAGTTTCTAGGCATTGGCTTGAAAAGTAAGGATAAAAGGTAGATGTTGGATGGCTGTAGTACAAAAAGTTTTTGCTAATAGCCAGATACTGTTCCAGATATCAATTTGGTATTATTGTTAGGTTACCCATTGATTTTGTTTCAAAAATGCACTGGAGTAGAATGAAGAGACAAAGATTTCTGCTGTTAACTATAAATGAAATCACCAAATACTTCATATGATTTGGGATAATATTAGGAAATTATGATTTAAAGATTATATATATTTAAGGCAATAATACAATATAAACTGCCATTATGTAACGTCAATAATTCTATATATTTATTATAACAATATTACAAAAAATCTTTTTTAGCAAATACTTTATGCTCTTGTCATTATGATTCTAAACTATTTTAAATCTTCAATTTACATTGCATATATAATGACATCTATTGTTTTTGAGGTATAATGAATTCAAACCAAAAATGTAAAATGAGGCTTTAAAATCGTTTACAATCACATTAAGAAGGGCATAAAATATTTGTGGAAAAAAGTCTTTTGCTTTATTGTTATAATAAATATATAGAATTATTGTTGTTATATAATGCTATATTGTATTATATTATTTGTTTTAAAATTATATGAAATAACATAATGGATTAAAGTTTTTTTTCCATTTTTGCCGATATATATGTATTTTTTTTTGCAGTATTTGTTTCTATAGGATCTTGCATTGCTCTTCAAATGGGAGAATTATCCGGTTGGTTATTTTTTGAATGTTTCGCTGGTATGGCATTATTTTATTGTGCTCATTGGCAGACGTATGTGTCGGGGAGTTTAAAATTTGGAAAGTAAGAATTATTTTCATTTGCTTTATTTACAGTATTTGTATTAGACACTGTACATAATATTTTTTTAATTTCGTAGACATTTAATTTAATGCTTTTAATAAATGTTCTTACTGTATTTTTTAACATCTTTCGTTTTTTTTTTTCCAAAATTAGTTTTGAAAATAACTCGAATCTTCAGATTAAAGTTTCATTGTTCATAACTGAGGCATAGGGAGTATAATACTAGATAGCAAGCTAAGCATCTGTATTCTACCCCAGAATGAACTTTAAAAAAAATTTTTTTTTTTCAAAATAATAAATAAATAACCACTTTAGATAATTCTGATATTAAGATTATTTTATATACACAAAGGAAAAATATTGTCAAATGGATTTTAAACCAGAAAATCTGTAAAGAATTTTGTTCACAATAATCACACACACAAAAAAAGAAATAACATTTTAATGAAATCTTTGAATCTTAAAAATTAGAAAAATTTGAGGTCTTATTATTAATTTTTGTGATTTGCAATAATCTTTCATAATGTAAATTTTTATATTGTTTTGTTTTGAATTTTTATTTTGGTTTTATTTTATATGATTGTTGCTTTATTCTACTGTAATATTTTTTATTTTTTTATATATACAATATTGGTTTTATTTACAATTAAAACAGTACCGACAAAGTAACATTGCAATAAACATTATAGTAATAGTTTTAACAAGGCTGTAAACCTTAGCAATGAGCGTCTGAAAAAATCGTCACTAGGGACCTCTGTAGGTCTTTAAAACACATGCTTAGTAAAACTAACTAGTTATTATATGTTTAAATTTATTCTATTAAATTTTGTGCTTTATACAAGTTTGAAAGACAGCTCTTGTTGTTGCTTTGTAAGAACTATTATTAATTTTCATTCTTGTTTCTAGTTTCTTTGATATTCAAGTTTACATTAACATATTTTAAAATTTTTCCATAATATTAATGACTTTAAAATTCTTTAATTGCTTCGTAATGTTTTTCTAAAATAAAGTTATTCGGGATTATTTCATTTTGAATGAAGGACTTTAAATTCTTAGTAATAATAACTTGTCTGTCGTGACAAGAATATTGTTTAAATGATTCATATAAAGTTTAGACATACTTTGACATAAAAAGCATTTAACTTATTTAAATTATATTATATAGATATATATTTATTTATGCTAAAATAAAGAGAGTGCTAATAGCTCTAACAAGCTTTATCGATAAATACTGCAAGAGAAAGCATTTAAAATCTAGAAATAATCCCCATCCCCAGACCGGTTTCAAGCTATTGGCTTCTCTCAGTGAGGCGCTAGGATATTTAAGATACTAGATATTCTAGTGCCTCACTGAGGAAAGCCAATAACTTGAAACCAGTCTGGGGATGGAGATAATTTCTAGATTTTAAATGCTTTCTCTTGCAGCATTTATCGATAAAGCTTGTTAGAGCTATTAGCACGCTTATTATTTTAGTTTATAATTACAAGCTTATCAAGTTAAGTCATGTGATGTATGATTCTATTTTATTTACTATTTATTGCTGTTACTTTAAAAAAACATTAATTTTAATAGTTTATTATTAATCAATTATTTTTGCTAGTTAATATTTCTATTATCCTAATATACATATAAATAATGCCAACATTAATTTACGCAAGGGAATTTTTGTATTATCTTCTAATATATATTCCTCCTTAATTGAAAGTATCATTATTAAATCATAAAGAACAAAACTATTTCAAGTTGATTGTTAAGTATGTGAAAACAATTACTTTTATTGCAAGGTTATGAAGTTCTCAAACACAAGTATTTCTTATTGACATTTAAACTACTGTTGTAAGCAAGCTGCATCCATGTACAAGTAAGTAAGTAGCTCATTTACCAATCGTCTGATAATTTTTAGAGTTATCATGTTTACTGTTAGTCTTAATCAAAGGCCACAGACACATTTAAATCATTATTCTTTCATTTTAAATGATCAGGATATTCTTCTTCTACATAAGTATGATATTCTTCAGCACAGAAAATTTGGATTTTGGATTACTGTAATTCCGAAATTAGTCTAAACATTGTCATTGATAATTTATCTTAACTCAAATAACTGATTTTATTGTTCCAGATTCTCAATTCCAAAAACATGGCCAAACCAGATGACTATTGGAAAACAGATTGTAAATTACTTATTGCGTCCCAGATGCAGTTTGATATATATCATATAAAAGGCTTTCATTCGGTTCAACTTTGTTTTTCTTCATTCAGACTTATTTCACTGGCGTAATTATTTTAAGGTCCTAGTAGTCTTGTTTTGAAAGACTTTCAGTTCATATTCTGTCTCTCTCTCTTTTTTATATTACAAAACATAATATTCTGCTATAAAATATCATTTATTTTTCTTCTATTTGGGTTTTAGATAGGATGTTGATTACTTGTTAATACATTTATTTTCATAGTGTCTTCATTTGCTGATGTGCCTTGTTAATGTCTTCACCTTTTAATGATATATAGTGATTTTACGATTAATAATATTTCCTTTATTTTTCATAATTATTGCCTTTAGGAATACGTTCTTGAAATTAGATTTATCAGAATATGATGAAGATATTGATCATTTAGCTTTTGATATATTATTCTAATACTATAGACTATCTTTGTGATTCTACTTAAAAAGTTTATTATTTGATAGAATTCTTGTACTTACAGTTAAGGAAGAAATGATTGTCTAGTTTTTTTTAATTTTAATTCGTTTTTATGTAGCTTAGTTTTCATTAAATAGTGGAGGACAATAATCACAAAAATTATATAATTTCTATCAATATGACCTAGATACAAAAAAAAACAATGGAATTTTTATTTTTGTTATGCTTGTTCATAACTGTTATTAAAACAGGCAAAACTCTCTATACATATTGCCACTCAGTGCAAGCCAGAGTAATCAATGGATGCCAGAAGGCTTGTGCATAAAATCGCCTACTCATCCAATATTCCCAGACTAGTTTCTAGCTTGTGGCTTTTGTCAGTGAGCAGTGAGTGAGTGGCACTACTATATGGATAGTTTTGCCTGTTTTAATAACAGTAATGAGCAAGCATAAAAAATGGTGATCATGTGTTGTTTAGTGGTTTAATACCAATTCTGCCTAATAGAATAGTGGGGGCTATGGTTATTAAAGAACTAAAGACACCAAAAGGTATGAGTACTAAACTGAGTTCAGACCTATATAACTATATAAGCTAATAAGCTTGGTTTGAAAATATTATTGTGTTTTTAATTTTGGACTTATAGTTTTGTAGTTAAGTAGAGATAAAAAGTGGCTACTGGAGGGTTGCATTAGATCCTAAGATCTAGGTGCAGTGCTCTCAGATCCAAAGCTCCTCACTGACGAAACTCACAAGCTAGAAACTAGTCTGGGGATATTGAATGAGTAGGCATTAGATAGAAGTTTTATGCACAAGCCTTCTGGCATCCATTGATTACTCTGGCTTGCACTGAGTAGCATTACTGTATGGAGAGTTTTGCATGGTTTAAAAGCATATATTACAGACACGACTAATACCAGAGGAATAATGTGATGAGAAATAGAATTTCTTTAAAAATAGTTGGTCTTGAAAGATTGTAAACAAAGAGAAATAAATCATTGTAAGGGTGCCATTTGTGATTAGTTAGAAATATGACTCATGTTTCATTGCTGGAGAATTCTTTATGTCATATTTGAAAAATTATAATGGAATTTAAACTTTTACATGATATTCCATTAGCTTTTAGGATAGTATCTAAACAAAAATTTGTTCAGGCATTACAAAATAATTTCAAATCCTGGCCATAGAATCACACCTCATTGTTCTTAGAGTTTAGTATTATTTTTTCATGTTTAAAAAATTAAAATCAAACTTTTAAGAATTATTTTTATTTGTCATGTTATATCTAATGATTAATTCAAAATTTATGAAAATGTAATAAAAGAATAAAGATAAAATTGATCACATTAAAGCTGGACATTTGGTTTGACATTTGCTATCATTTTCTCCAGGAGAAACCATGAAGAAACTAGTCTTTAAAGGGTTTAATAATGTGTAAAATTTTATAAAATGAATGATCAATAAAATATAATATTTTATTGTAATACATAAATTTATAATATTTCATGTAAAGCAAATGCACATATTACTACATTATGAGATTCTTCACAAATCTATTATATAAATAAAGTAAATACTCTCCTTAATAAAACTTTTATATGTTATGCATTATTTCCAATTTTAAATGAAGATAGCATGCTAGGGGTAGTAATGTTAAAATGTTGAAAAGAGTAAGTGAAAGTGAAATTATTTATTGATATAAAAAGATAAAGTTTGAATTAGATGTTATTTCGATTTAGAGAGATTATGAATGATTTGTTAGAACTGTAGAGAGGGAAAGGGAGTAGGTAATTTTAAGATAGGACATGTGTGCATGTGTGATTGCTATAATGAAAAGTAACATATATATTATATGTGATTGTGATTATTTTATTTGAGCATCATTCACATTTAAAAAATACCAACTGAAATTTGTAAAATAATGATGTATGAAGTTGCAATGTATTAAACTTATAGCAGTTATAAAAAAAAAAGGTATTAGTGGAAAATAAAAAAGGGGCTATCATTGATAAGATCTGTTTTAAATTATTGTTCAGTTTGTCTTGCATTGTTGGCCGAGAGGTATCGCAGCCGCCATGCAAGCAAGTAGTTGGTTGCAGACGGTTGTGGGTTCGCGTCCCGGCCGATGCTATGACATATGGAAAAAAAAAAAAATTATTGTTTGTTCAGTTTAGATAAGCTTCTAAGAGAGCAAATGTTTACAGTTAAGATTGCCAGTTGTCTGGATTTTATCCAGATACATTGGTTAGTAAAAGATTTCTTTAGTGCTGGATATGAAATGTAGGTTTAATTACGATATTTATGCTAAAATGAATAGTCAAATGATTTATTGTTTAAAAGTTTATTAGAAGTTCACAGACCAAAAGTAACAAAAAATGGGTTATGATTCATTAATCTTGAGGTCCAAAATCTACCACTCTGCACCAAATCATGCAGAATTTACATATGTTGATGTTCATAAGCATATTGTAAATCTTAAAATTGGTGTTGTTGGTATATATATATGTGTACAAAAGAATTTAACACAATCATTATGTTTACAAATGAATTAGTGCACCGGTGCGCATTCTATTGTAAGCATATAAGAATAGTAATAATAAAAGTCATTTTAGTACATGCAAATATATATCTATATTATATTTCAGTACATATGATTTGATATAAGATCTTAAAAAAACTGCATATTAACAAAAAATATATAATAATAATTGGTTCTTAGTAGATCTGTTGATTTGTAGCTTTAAAACTTTTAGCTGTTTTAGAAAATGTGTACATTCAAGAATGTAATACCACATCTCAAAATTAGGAGGATACTAGCATGACAAGAGAAATGAGAGCAACATAAGCAAAGTGCTGTTATGATATGCTGTTTATATAAAGCAGATGGAATATCAAGAACGAAACATTTAAACACAAAAGTGGTCAAACACAATAATGAGTTGAGCAGTTTTCATGTATTTTTTAATAGTGTTTAGGTTTTTTTTTTTTTTCCAATTAAAAATTGATTATCCAACATGAGAACTTGTCAAATTTTCTGCGACCCCTTCAGGGGTCACGACAGATTATGCACTGCTGAACTAGTAGATTACAAGTAATCCAAGCAAATAAATTATTTGACTTAAAAATTACATATACTATGTGATAAATCAAATAAAATCCAAATTATGTGATAAATAAAAATTATTATTATTATTATATTATTTATCTGCTAAATAAACAAATTTTTTTATTTGCCAAAATAAATTACTTTCTGAAAGTAGATTATAATACTTTTTTTTTATATTGAAGCTAGACTTGTAAATATTTATTGAACAAAAATTGTTGTAATAGGAAATTTCTGTAATGCATAATTGTACATCAGATTTTTATAAAGTTCATTATAAAATATTTTTGGCAATCTATGGAAAAATAACTATAATTGAAAAAAATCTAATTTAAAAATTATTAAATGCATGATCATTGTCTCCTTCGGTGCAACTTTCATCATCATTTTCAACTATTATTGATCTGCTGCCAAATGAAGGTCTCTCCAAGTGTAATCTTTTTTTCATCCATAGCCTTTGTCTCCACATCACATGAGCAAATTTTTTTATTTAATCCAAGTATCTCACAGGTGGTCTTTTTCTAAATTTTTTACAATCTTTTGGAATCCAGTTTAAGTTTTCAATTGTCCATCTATTATCATCTCTTCTAGCAATATGTTCAACTCAGCACCACTTGAGTCTCTTTAATTCTTTCAGTGATATCAGTAACACCCGTATGTTCTCTCATCCATGTCTTTCATTTTCAGTATCTTCCTGTTGCTCTTAACATGTATCTCTCCATACTTCATTGAATGGTCTGAAATCTTTGTATAGCTCTTCTGTTAAGTTTCCAAGTCTCAGGTCCATAAATCAGAATTGGTAAAACACTTCTATTAAAAATTCATTTTCAAACACATAGGCATATTTTCTTTCAGTGTTAAATTATTTTTACCAAAAGCACTCCATCCAAATTTAATTATATGATTAATTTCATCTATTATGTTTCTATCAGTTAATTTAATCTATTATATATCCATCAATATTAATATTCTGCTTAAGATATTTGTAGTTATTAACTTGTACAGTAATTCATGATTATCAATAATTATTTTCTTCAGAGTAAATCCATTGAACGTTACTATATTTTCAGTCCTATTTGTTTATTTTGATCTAATAACTTTTACAACATTTCCTGAAGCTCTGAATCATTATTTACAAAATAATTGTAATGTGTGCAAAATGTTAACAACTTAAATACTCTCCATTTACTTTTACTTCTTTAGTTTCTCATTTTAATCCACAAAATGTTTATTGTAACTGCTGTAAAAATGGTATGGAGATATGGAATCACCGTTATACATTTTTAGCAATGTTAATTTTTTTGGATTTTGATAAATATAAAAATGTAACAACATTCTGTTATATCAATGATGAGCAAATGTTTTTGGATTTTGATAAATATAAAAATATAACAACATTCTGTTATATCAACGGTAGGCAAATGTGGCTCTCAGAGCTGCGTCTCTTAGTCAATTTATGGGTGCTCTTATTGAAATCCAATTTTATTTTTATTATTCCAGTTTTTTTTTTTTTTTAAATTTGCACAACAAAAATTTGTAATATAGTAGAAATTTTTATCAAACATTTTTATTACTTATTTTATTATAAATTACTCATATATGTACATACTATTTTCAAATATATTGACAAACTGTACGTTAGCCACATCTATCAAATCTTATAAAAATTACTACCATATGTGCATGGAGTGATCACATGATTTGTGCATTTTTGTGGTTGTATATTTCAGTGATAGTTTTCCTATCAGTTAAATGTTCTTTTTTAAAAAAAATCTAATAAGTAGTCTGTTTTATTAAGCAATTTAAATTCATTTATGATGTGTAAGCTTTCTAAAGACAAGTGTATAGGTTAAAAAAAATTTTTTTAATTGTTTATAATTATTACACTTAGTGTTTCATGTTCTTTTAAGCAATTATATAAAAAACTCTTGAAAATAAAACTGGAAAGTACTTGCTTGATTTTCATTACGTTGTTTCTATTTTTGGTGGTAAATAATAATAATAAAGATATTTAAGAATTATCAGGAAAATATCAACCAAAAATAAAAATAGTCCAAAATTGCTTTTAATTATATTCTTATTTTATTTTAAGAAGCCATTTTTCTTGCACCATTTATGAATCTTTTAAAACAAGAATTAATATTTAGACATTTTTATTTGAATTAATTATTTATTTTGTTTGAATTTCAGACTTTGGAAATAAATTTACTTAAAT
Source organism: Epiperipatus broadwayi (assembly GCA_028023455.1). NCBI lineage: Eukaryota > Metazoa > Onychophora > Udeonychophora > Euonychophora > Peripatidae > Epiperipatus > Epiperipatus broadwayi. The sequence goes on along the minus strand of JAQFVV010000134.1, from coordinate 3,000,906 downwards.
TTTTTGTTAACTTGATCTCAGAAAATATCAAAAAATGAAAATACAAGCAAGAAAATAGAAGCTTTCAGAAAGAATGGATAGAAAAATTTGCTTTTATTAACAAGAATGAAAGTCGTTGTGTTTTATTTATAAAGTTATAATTGCAAAATTCAAAGTAAGCAATTTACAATAATGTTACAAATTAAGTCATCCCCACAACTCAATATCCACACAATTCAAAATTGCGAACAGAGAAATCCAAGTCATTGCAATTAGGCCATCATAAATAACAAGGTTCCTTGTCTTCTTTTAGTGACGAAGATGACAAAACCAATGAAGCTACTTTTTTGCTAGCTTGGAATATTGCTCATTCTAAATGTTCATATGGATAAGAGAATTTATTAAAAGAAGAAGTGGTTAAAGTTTTGCATCCAGATAATACAAAACTGCATAATTGATCACAGAAGTTCCTATGTCATGCCGTATAACTGAACGTCATAAATTAGTAAAAATGTTAAAAATAGTTTGATGTATGATTTGAAAAATTGTATAGCATTCAGTTTAGCTTTCAATGAATTTATAGACATTCAGGATATTCCACACTTGGCCATTTTTGTCTGCTATGTATCTGCAGACATAAATGTGAAGGAAGAAATGTTAGACCGATCATCTCTTATCGAAACAACTCACAGTATTGATGTCAAAAATGCACTTGATGAGGTAATGAATAGGTTTGAATTGTCTCATGGTAAACGTGTAAGTGTTGTGAATGAGAAAGAGCTCCTGCAATGATAGGGAAAAACATAGATCTTATTGATTTTTTAAACAACAATTTTGAAATTCTGTGTTTTGTATTTCTTCACTGCATAATTCACCATGAGCATCTCATAGAAAGTATGTAAAATATGAAAATGTGTGGAAGATTGTTTTGCAGATTGTGAATTTAATTGGAACAAATGTTAAAACACACATTAATTAAAAAGTTTGGGAAGAGTTAAATGACAAAACAGATGAATTTCCCAGTGATCTCTCCTTATGGTCTGTTATAAGATGGCTGTCAATTTACAATGTTTTGTGCCATTTTGTGAGATTCCTAAACCCTATCATAACATTTTTAAAAGAAAAATGGGGGAAAAATACCCAGAATTAGAAAATGAAAATTAACTTTCTGACTTAATGTTCCTTAAAGACATTATAGAACGATTGCAAACATTTAATATGGATTCACAAGGAAAGAGAAAAATGATTTGTGATTTGTCACAAACTGTATTTAATTTTGAAACTAAACTTTGGCTTTTTGTTAATAATCTTAAGTCAACAATATTTAATTATTTTCCACTAGTAAAACCAATTCGAATTAATATCAAAGAAGAAAAATTAAATAAATATAAAGAAAAATTGGAAGGATTGCAAGCAGATTTCAAATGTGGGTTTGAAGATTTGAAAAATTTTAACTCTACATTTGCATATTTTGTGAACCCATTTATTTATAATATTATTGAAGATGGATTTCCAATTTTGGAAATAATATTTGTCAAAAAAGTAGTTGGATAATTGGGATATTAGAGATGAAAGAGGATCAGGCATTGCAAATACATCCCAAATCTAGTTCTCCAATTGAATTTTGGAAACTCATGCCAGAATGAAAATATCCACACTTATAGAAAGCTGCTTGCTAGCTAATTTCAATTTTTAGTACAACATATTGCTGTGAATTGTTGCACTCCACAATGAATTTCGTGAAATTGAAATATCATTCACAGTTGACCAATCAGCATCTCACAGAATTGCTGCGAACAACTTTAACAAATTATATGCCAAATTTCAATGATTTGGCCAAAGGTCTTCGTTAATGAATTATTATTATTATATTTTATTTGTATTATTAAAATTTTGAAATAATTATTTTGTATTTTTTTTTTTTCTCTTAATAATATTCTTTATATACTTTATACAATATTTAAAACTTGTGTAGAATATGTCATCGTATTAATTAAGTTGAATAAAATTTGACTATATGTATTTATTTTTGAGGACTTAGATAATATGTGTGGTTCTTTACAATATATGAAAAACCGGCAGGTGGCTCTCATTGACCTCATACCTGGCTATCCCTGGTTTATATCTTTATGATCCAAAGATTTAATCATTATGGAAATGCTTATAGAATCAAAAGTCTTTATAATTAACAAATCCAAACTTTAATGGCATATTCATTAATTTTTTTTTTTTTTGTAATGTCTCAATATTTTTAAGTGATTAACTGTGCTTTTCTTTTGGTCATTTTGCGTCCAAATTTTGCTGTAAACAAATTGGAATTCAATTGATAGAAGACTCGAAAATCTGTTGATTTTAATATCTTCTTTATTACCTTTTTTAAATATCAAAATTACTACCGTGTTCTTCCAATTATTTTATATATCTTTATCATTTAAACATTTGGTATATAACTTTGCTAACAGTTTTTCTTTCTTTACCTGCCTTTTTTAAGATATCAAATATAATTCCATAATTTCCTGGAGCTTTTTCCCTTTTCATAGATCTAATTGCATGTCTCATTTTTTATGTTAAATTGTTGGGCTGTTCGGAAAATTTAAAAGCTGTAGAAGTTACTCTATTCTCTTGTTCTTTAATTCCAATATAATTCTTTGTAGAATGCTTTCATACATTTCATGACATAATGTCTCTTTTTAGTAATAGTTCTATGTTATCTTCTTATTGCAGAAATAAATTAACTTTCAATACTAAAATGTTGTTTTCTTTTTTGAGATTTTTATTCTTTTCAATAGCTTTCTAGCAAATTTACAATTATACTTTTTTATAGTATTATCAATATCTTTTTGCACTATTTTACATTACTAAATATTCAATTCTTTTTATTGAATTTTTTAAAAATATTTTTATTTTGTCTTCATGTCTTGGTTGAAAATTTTCTTTTTTTATACCAGCAAATTTTGTCTTAGTTTTTAGTATAACATCAGTTATTATTATAAAGAAATCAAATCATATGTCACATGACCTAATTTAACAAGCTTGTATTACAAATGTTATACATTCTAGCACCTCACTGAGGAAGCCAGTAGCAGAAACCGTCTGGGATTGGCAATATTCTGCAAAGCTTGTTAAGAGCTTATTTGCGAGCTCTATATATCATTGATTTCAATCAAATTTGAATCATTTTCAAAGTTTATTAATATTTTAAAATGATATGCAAGTTCTAAATTAAATTCAATGATGTGATCTGAAGGTTAGGAATATCAATTATTAATGTTGTTTTTCTTAATAGTTTTCATCTCTCTAGTTTTGCATTAACCCTTACTTTGCATCTCAATCAGTTTTTATTTCTCTAGTAAGGGTACATTATAATATTTAAATATATATTTTCCTGTTAATCATAATATAATCTAATTCAGCTATATCTTCATTTCAGTAGTTCTCTATCCATTTAACATTTTTCTGAAAGAAAGAATTTTATAATATACTTCTTTTTCTTATGTGAATTCCACAAATCTGTGCCTCCTCTCATTTGCATCATTATAGCCAAATTTACTAAAAACATTTTAATCTTTGATTTATTTTCCAATTCTAGCGTTAAGTTTACCATGACAATTTAAAAATATTATTTGGTCTAATTAAAAGCATTTCGTACATCCATATAAAATTATCCTACTTTTTTATCACAATAAGAACTTGTGACGTAAACTTTAGTCATTTGTATTTAGTATCTTCCATATGTCTGATATAGCATCAGTCTCCACAAAGTTGTTTCATTTTTTTTTTATTTATAAAGAAGCTCATTCACTTGTGTTTTTAATATTCGTGCCATTGTAGTAAAGAACACTTTCAATTTTCAAGTTAATTGTCTTATCACCTTTTTTTTTCTAAATTCGCAAAGATCAACAATATCCCATTTAATATTAGATAGTTCTTTTTCCAACTCATACAATTTTTCTTCACACATAAATGATTTTCAGTCGTAGATAACTAAATAAAATGTCATCATTGCATGGCAATCTTGAGTTCCCAACCAGGAGCCTCTTAGCCTTCTTTACTTTTGCCTGCATTCCTCTACTTGGCTGACAATTTTTACATTCTCCTAGGAATATGGCTGTAATTTTGCTTTGTCTGTCATGATTGTAAATATTTAAAAAAAGTCATTCACCATATATGCCTTGAAGAAAACTCAACTGATATTTCAGTTAAAAACTATCATGCAGCCGAGAGAAAAAAAATCATGATGTTTACGGATCTTAAATCAAAAGATCAAAAGCCTGTAGTATTGAACAATGCATGTTTTTGAGCAGCCCATTTATATTTCTTTATCATATGAATAAACATAGCCTAATTACAACTACAATCACAAGAACGTATAGATTGAAAATTAGAAATTTGTCCCGTTCTTTTAACGCTTTTAGGGAGAAAATTCAACTGATATTTCAATTAAAAACTATCATGCAATCGGGAGAAAAAAAATCATGATGTTTACTGATCTTAAATCGAAAGATCCAAAACCTATAGTATTGAACAATGCATGTTTTGAGCAGCCCATTTATATTTCTTTATCTTATGAATAAACATAGCCTAATTACAACTACAATCACAAGAACGTTTGTACCGTTCTTTTAACGTCTCAAAAAAAAAAAACCCCAAAGATCTCCTTTCATTTAGAACTAACTTCTCTTAGCAACTCACACACTATATTTTGGTATGTCAAAGCCTAATTTAATTTTTAGGGAGAAAAATATTTTAATGCTATTTGTTACAAATTGTCATAATCATGTTAAATAATGCTGTTAAATATTTTGGATAAATATGATTATGATTTTATATTTTTAACAAAACTTAAGAAAAACTGCTGAACCACTCATGAAAATGGAATAGTTTGCAAATTTTTTATTGTAATGTGATGATTATTTTCTCTATAAAAAGTTATTATCACTGTTAAAATTAAGGATTGTGATAAATTAATAAGAAAATTTGTTGTCTATTACAGCACTTGAAAATTTGCAGCAGAAATATATTCATATTTTATTCACCCTGTTGATATTATATTTTGTGAAAAAATAATATTTGCCTTTCTTTTTTATTCAGAATCACAAAAGATTTAAAAAATCAAGAATCCTGGTGCTTTTACAATTTTAGTTATCCAAGAAAATTCTGAGATTTATAGAAGAATTACAAAAGTGGTGCTTTGCATAAAATTTGATTACAAGATGTAAATGAATTGATTTAAATTAGCCACTTTTTTGATTCTTCTATAAATCTCACAATTTTCTTGGATAACTACAGCTACAAATATGACTACCAGTTAGTCGCAAGCATGCTCAGCATACTATATTGTTAAAGTATTAAATAAGCTTTTCTTAGTATACATATTGTATGTATTTATTTTTGGAATCACATTTTTCCGAGAAAAATTTAAAAAGATTGGAATTACATTAAAGTTTTTTTACTATAAATTATTGTCTCGTTTCTTAATCATTCTGATAGTTTTTTCAGTACCTTTTTTTTTCCAAATTTGATATTAGAAAAGGTTTTGACCTAGCCAGTGTTTTTAACTATCATTTTAAAAATTTGTGCCAAGAATTTAATTTTGGTATCCAGTCAAATTTTTGAGTTTTCTTATAAATTAGGTCTTCTTTTTTTTGATGATTGGAAAATTGCTCACGTATTATTCTTTTTTTAAAAGAACACTAAGTCACTTATATATATAAGAAAGTAATCAGGTTCTAACTTCTTTCACATCTTAAAAAATTAATACAAACTCATCCATTGAGAAATTTTGGGAAGTCTCAAGCAGTTATTTTTAATATCTGTGATCTCTAATCAATCAATCATAAGTCAGCTGTTAATAAGATTCTTTTGAATTTACAAAATAGCTATCTAAACTACTCTATTTAAGTTAGAATTGGTGATTTTTTATTCAATATTTAATGTTTCAATATTTTCTGTCTTAAACTCTTTCTTATTTATGTTGACTTTCTACTACATCTATTCCAATATATAGTTTGTTTTTTTATAATAGCATTCTATATTTGAATTTTTCTTGTAACATCAGCCATTTGGTGATTAGTTCAGCTTAAAGAATCTCATTAATTTATTTATTAAACATTGACTTCAAAATAAGCTTTCAGTGAGTTAACTTTAAATTTAAAATTAAGTCTACGTTTTTGTTAAAAAAAACAACAGAAAATCAATCCATTATTCCACATTTTATTTTTGATATTGTAATTTTTCTGATTGTCTGATTTGTTTTTAATCAAATTGTAAATGATTATATGACTTAGTGATTCATTAAAGCAAAGTGGATATACATCCAAGATGCTTCCAAATTTAATTTGACCCAGTTTTTTGCTTTTCATACAGAATACTTAATATTCCCAAACAACAAAATTTGTAATTTTTATTAGTCTATTATTAGTATTATATAATTGGTACATTTATATATATTGAATATTTTACTTTTATATTTTTCATATTTGAATACAAGTATAATTTATGTACTTGGAGTTTAGGTGTAATATTTGTATTCAAATATTACAAATTTAGCCTTTATCCTGCCCTTCCCTCTTTTATGTATTTAAATGGACATGGTTCTCTACTTGAGGGGTCAGAGTGACTTAAAGTCAATATGGACATGACAATATTATTGGCATCATCAAGGGATTTGGGCATTCCATCATCAGATTTTTAATGGCATAATATTTTTTTCATTGAATCCAATCACCTTATGTACTCTCCTTCTTTTCCCTTTTAAAATTTTTATTTCTCATCAACCATATATACATATTCACATCTTTAACACCCAATGTTTTTTTCTGCAGTCATTTTCAAGAATCTATAAAATTACATATTTATATATATATTATTATTACAAATAAATTAATATATAAAAATGTATATATACTTATCATAAAAACAATAATATTTCTCTTTTATCTATCAGTACATCTTTTTTATATATATATTATATTATGTAATTACATTTACTTCTTTTTTCTCTCGAAATTTTTTTCTTTTACATTCTCATTTCTTTATATACTTAAGAAAAAAAAAAGTAAGTAAATGTAGATTATATAATGTAATATATATGTAAAATAAGATGTACTGATAGATAAAAGGGAAATATTATTGTTTTTATGATAAGGCTATATGCATTTTTATATATTAATTTTATTTGTAATAATATATACAAATATGTAATTTTATAGATTATTGAAAATGATTACAGAAAAAAAGTGGTCGAAATGTTGAGTGTTAAAGATTCGAATATGTATATATGGTTGATAAGAAGAATAAAGTTTTTAAAAACAAAAGATTATATAAGATGATTGGATTCAATGAAAAGAACACTATAGTTTATAAGTCATATATTTTAAAGAAAAAAGGTTTTCTATTGCGGTTGTTAAAAAGTTTGTTAACAGTGGTGATAATAAGTTAAATATATATATATTCAATAGTATAATCAGCTGAAGAGTTAGAGGTTGGAGTAGATTGAACCTGTCCATTAAAGCTTGAAGATTTGCTATCTTAATACAAACCTAGCACTAATTATATATATGTAAGGGAGATGATGATGTGGACCAATTGATGGCGTGCTGGTTCAGCACATTATACGTATATTGGAGATCATTTATCTTTTTCATGTGTGGGGTCATGTATATCAGTCGTATGAGATAGAATGGATAGCTGAAGGGAGCTTGAAAACCTGTGTTCAAATCCCCTATAATTATATTTATATTTTTCATAAAAAAAAGGTTATGGTGACAGAAACAGGTCATTGGTTTTAAAATTAATTGTGAAAACACATGAGTTCATTGGTAATTTGTGTCTCTTAGGTTTAATTATCAACAACCAATGAAGAAATTTGTAGTCAATTGACATTGCTTAGAATATCATAAAAAACTAGGTAAAAACAAAATCAGTAATATTCAAGTTACAGTATTTTTTTCACATTTTTTTATGCATGTAAAATTTGAATACTGATGAAATATGATAGAGAAAGGGTGGTATTGGCAAAAAAAAAAATTGAGAATATTGTGAATAACAAAAAAATAAATAATTGTTAGAATGTATTACATTTGAACTTTTATTTGAAGCACAAATGACAAGATTGAAATTGTCTTCCTCACTGATGAAGGTCATAAACCAGAAGTCTAAAGTTCATTAATTGCCATATTTACACTAGATAACTTTGGAGTAAGTGAAGAAGTATTTATGATAGTTGGAAAATTAATTTCACATATCATGATAGAATCAGTAATCTGATTACAGTTAATTTTATTAGCTTGAAGACTTAATTTGTAAAAGTTTATAAATGGAAAAAAAGATGCAGTAGATGAAGCTAATGATTAGCAGTGAGGTTTTTAGATGCCATTGTAATAATAAAAAATACATCGTTAAATAAATAATCAAATGGTTTACTGCTCAGAAGTTTATATGAAATTGATTTTTGGAAATGATAAGGATGGATGGAACATGAACTATGGACTTTGATGTCCAGTGTATATCATCCTGCCACTACACTAAGCCATACAAGCATATTTATTGAAATGCCAAAAAAAACAACAACACACATATATTAGATATAAACAATGAGGATTGCCAATTCCTCTACAAGCTTTATGATAAATGCTTAGCCAGAGCCAGCACTTAAAATATCTCTGTCAGGAACCCCCCCCCAACCCCTGACCATGGTTTCGTGCTTTGGCACTCCTCAGAGAGGTGTCAGGCTAGGTTCAGACACTAGATCTACCCTACCCTGACACCTCTCTGAGGAGTGCCAAAGCACGAAACCATGGTCAGGGGTTGGGGGGGGGTTCCTGACAGAGATATTTTAAGTGCTGGCTCTGTTTAAGCATTTATCATAAAGCTTGTAGAGGAATTGGGAATCCTCATTGTTTATAACTTGCAAGATTAAGAGATAGGGTCACGTTGTCTATGACTCTTATTTTGACTAAGTATTAGATATTTTTTTAAAAATACAAATTGGAGCTCTTTTTTAACAAAGATATTTAAAGAATATATAAAAAAAATTTTTTTGCAGAAAATTAAAGCAGTACATTTAAAATATTTAATAATCCATTTCTCGTTTTTTAATTTGTTTGGCTCTTTTACATTGTGAGTAGATGTCATTATCATTTAATTATTTAATTTTTGATTAAAAAATGTTAGCAAATAATGAATATTTGAAGTAAACAAATTAGTTACATTATTATGGCTAGCTGCCAGTGAGCTATAATGAGCAGAATTGTAAAGATAGAACTTAATCCAAAATTTATTTCTTATTTTCTCAAAACGAAAAAAATACAGATGATAAAACAATTTATAAAATGAGGCAACTGCTGAATTGATTTGAAGGATTTTGATAATTCTCTCTACAAATATTTATCTGGAAAAAAATGGCCGACTAACATGCCCATTGGATAGCAATCATCAATGCCTACTTAGTTTAAAAAAAGAAAAAAAGGAAAAAAATCCTTCAATCTGGAATGAAATACAGTAGTTTGTTATTAAGGGCTTGTTTATTTTTAAACTGCTATTTTAAAAAAAATACTATTATTTTTACTAGTTATTAATCTGAACGTGGGTAAAATTTTATTTGTTGGTCAAGCTAATCTGAGATTAACTTCACATTAAGTAGATCTTTATAAGTAACTTATAATAATAAAAATAATATTACTATTATTATCCACCCTGCCACCTTCACTGCCATTTATACATTTATAGTATTAAAAAAATGTTTAAAAAAAGAATGATTTTACTCTGAGAATATATTGCAATGATTAGAAAAGAGGACTTGAAATCTAAAGGTCTCTGAATCATTTCTGTGAATGGTGGAAAGTCATAAAAGGATTTATTGCACAAAATTATTTTGTTCAACCTATTGTGTGACCATTGTTTTAATATCCTTAGCAAATAGCCATATTATTGTTGTTAGTTTTTTTAATGATATTTTGAATATGAAAAATGCAGTAAGCATTTGATCTTAGTGAATTATTTATTTTATTGTACAGCTGTTTTGTTCATCGTCATTTTTAACTATTTATCAATCCATTGCAAGATGAAAATCTATCGAAGTTTAATCCAATTCTCTAATCCATAGCCTTCCTTTTTCACATCACACCAGAAAACTATTTTATTTGTCCATCTTACATATGGTCTGTTTCTGGGTCTTTACAATTTCTTGAGAGCCAATTTAAATCTTCAGCTATCCATCTAATGTCATTTAATATAGCATTATGTCCATCTCAGTTTCATTTTAGTCTCTTAATTTCTTCTATGATGTCAATGATACTTATTTGTTCTTTCCTTACTGTATTTCGATTTTGATCTCTTCTTATTACTCCTAACATGACTATCCATCTAATGTCATTTAATCTAGCAGTATGTCCATCTCAGTTTCATTTTAGTCTCTTAATTCCTTCTATGATGTCAGTGATACTATTTGTTCTTTCCTTACCATATTTCGATTTTAATCTCTTCTTATTACTCCTAATATATATCTCTTCATATTTTATTGAATAGTCTTAAAGGTTTGTATTACTTTTCTGTTGGGTATCCAAGTCTTAGAATCATAACTAAGAACTAATAAACATATATTAAAAACCTTTTCTAACATATACTTATATTTCCTTTTAATACTAAGTTATTTCTATCAAAGACACCATCCATATTAAATTGTAGGATTAATTTCATGCATCATGTTGTATCTGTTAATAATCTGACGAAGACCTTGCAGTTGCTAATATCAATTTATAGTTATCTTGCATCATTTCCTGAAACTCCAAAATATTATTGGCAAAAACAACCATGTCATCTGCACAATCTAGATGACTTAAATATCTTTATTTACTTTCGCACATTTAGTTTCCCATTTTATTTCAGCAAAATATTTGGTTGTTTTCGCATCCTTGGTGTTCGCCTCAAGATGTCGCTATTTCTGGTAAATTCCTACAAATATACCATTTCACCGGCCTTCACCCAACAAAAGAGGAATTTTTCTACATTATAAACGCAGAAAAGTCCTCACGTTATGTTGGACGGAGGCGGTGTCGGCGACAGAAGCCAACACAAATGAGACTTCTTTCTATGATAAAACACAGAAAGAGTTCCCGATGGCTGCCGGTTATGGCTTTTTTTCCTATGCTAAAAGCAAAGAGAAAGAAATGCCTTGATCGGCTGCCGTAGTAGTCGATTTTGTTCATCATTTTCTCGTAATAGTAGAATATCTATTTTCTCTGTAGTTTCGTGTGAGAATGTGTGTATTTGAAGCAGTCGTAGTTTTTTAAAATTTGATAAGACGTCTATTTTTTTTAATGTGTTGTAACTTACTTTACTGTTGTAAGTTGAGTAATAATGTCCTGAAGATTCCATTACGAATGGGTAACCCTCAAAAATTGCTTTTAAGGGTGCGGAACGGGAAAAAAAAGTAAAGGATCACACGAAAAGTACCGTTTTCGCGAGAATTCGTCCCTGACCAGTTACTTTTGCTATACTGTATATATATACGCACAAACAAAAACAACCCAGTGTCTAATTATTAGGAATTACTTGTCCAAAAAAGAAAATTAGTTGGGTATTATTATTATTATTATTATTTTTTTGTTACATTTATTATTTCAAAATAAGATTAGTTTTTATATCTACACACTAACAAAAACAACCCAGTTCCTACTTAATTAGTGTCTTAAAAAAAAAAAAAAGAAAGCAAATTCAACGGGGTTTGGTTTTTTTCAATGGAGTATTTGAATTACGGTATTTTTTTTATTATATATATACATACACAAGATTTACCCCCCCCCCCAAAAAAAAAAAAAAGAAACCCACTTTCTGATTAATTACTGTCAAAAGAAACGCAAATTAGTCGGCTATCATTTTTAAATTTAGTATTTCAATAACGGTACCCTTTTTATATAACAGAGTTAACAAAAACGACCCACTTTCTGATTCATTACTGTCCCCCCCCCCCCCAAAAAAAAAAGAAAACGAAAATTAGTCTGGTATCATTTTTCAATTGAATCTTTCAATGACGGTTCTTACTAATAGTAGTCGGGTATCAATTCTAAATTGTAGTATATAAATGACGTTACTTTTGATAGATTTAGAATTACGTATTGCTTTTTTAATAAAAATAATTGATTTTTACTCTTGACCAAAAATACCGTAACTTTAAAAAAAGACACACGTAAAGTCCCAAAAAAAAAATGAGAAAAAGCCCCGTAACTTTAAAGACACACACACAAACTCAAAAACAATCTAAGATTAATAAACATTGACTTATTATGTCTTGCTTTTGAATGAAATGATTGATTTACTCTTGCAAAAAAAAAGTACCGTAGCTTTAAAAAGACACACATAAAGTCCCCAAAAAAAATATTAGAAAAAACCCCGTAACTTTAAAGACACACACACAAATTCAAAAACAAGATAAGATTAATAAACATTTACTTACGTCTTGCTTTTGAATAGAAGTATTGATTTACTCTTGCAAAAAAAAAAACCAAAAAACCGTAATTTTAAAAAGACACACATAAAGTCCAAAAAAAAAAAAAAAATAAAAAAAAACAAATTAAAAAAACACACCCAAAACCAAAAAAAAAAAAAAAAAAAAAAAAAAAAAAAAAAAAAAAAAAAAAAAAAAAAAAATTTAGTAAAAATTTATTTTAAAAAAAAAAAATTTTTTAATTGGGGGGGGGGTTATTTTTTTTTTTTTCCCCGAGAGGAAGAAAAAAAAAAAATTATTAAAACTGCAGCAAAAATCTTGGAGATTGGGATCACCCTGTTTCACACCCATCTCAATGTTAATCTTTTTAATATCATCATGTAATTTCATTATTGCTGATATTCTTTAGAATATGACTATCATGGGGCCAAATTTTGATAATCCAAAACATCAATCACTATTGAAATGCTTAGAGAATGAAATGTCTTTTCATAATATACAAATCCAAAGCATAATGGCAACTTATATTCATTGGTCCTTACTATAACTTCTCTTAATACTTGGATGTGATCCACTGTGCTAAAACCATTTTCGATCTAATTTATTTTTTTATAATTGGTTAGAATCCAGTTTCCTATAAATGAATGATATTTATCTTGGTAAAGATTTTATATAGAAATGATAGAAGATTGATTTTTGTTACCTTCCTTAGATATCTATATTACCATTGCATTTTATAATTATTGGTAGATCTTACCATTTAGATATTTAATATATAGTTTTGCCAATAATTTTTCTATTTCTTTACCTGTTTTTTTTTATTAAAAAAATATTGATAATAATTACATCATTTCATGGAGCATTTTCCTTCTTTGCAGATTTGATTTCATGTCTCCTATTTATTGAAAATATTTGACAATTAAAAAGATACGCTAATTGTAAGGCATTCTTTCTTTTCTTGTTTTTTTTATTACTGACAATTCTTTGTAGAATTCTTCCACACATTTCATGATGTTTTCTCTCTCTCTCTCTCTTTTTTTTTAGAAATATGTTCATCTTTTTTTTTTATTTGGTTTGCCAAAACACCATTTCTTCCAATAACAAGATGTTGTTTTACACTTCTGAGATTTTTATCTTCTTTTATAGCTTTCATTGCCTATTTATATTTTTTTAAATCTTTTTTTAATTCTTTTCTATACTATTTTACACTTTGAATATTCAATTGTTCTTAATGATTCACTTTTTAAATATTTTTATATTTCTTCTTTTCTTCGTATAGTCTCTTATTTAAAAGTTTATTGATAAATTGCTGCTTTTTTATATCGGCTATTTTTGCTGTAGTTTTTAATGGAGTATCATGTCATTTTCTTACTGACATCTGAATCATCAAAGTCCATTATTGATCATTTAAAATGACTTGCAAGTTTTTATTTAAATTCATTGGAAATTTTCTGAAGGTTAGAAATGTTAACTGCTAATACCATTTTTTTAAAGAGTATTTATCTCATTTAACAGTTAACATGTATCTTACATCTCCACTAATCATTGATTATGTCTTGCATTGAATCTATTATGAATACTATAAACTTGAAATGCATATTTTCTATTAGTCAAAACATTATTCATTTCTGCAGAACTTTTATTTGCATGCTTCAATGACAATTTCCATTTAGCATTTCTTTTTGAAAGAAAGGATTGGTAGTATATAACTTTTTTGCAAACTCCACAATTCTGTGCTCTCATATTTCTGTCACAATAACTGTATTTACTCACAGCATTTTCATCTTTCAATCATTTATCAATTTTAACACTAAAGTCTCCCATGATAATTTAAAAATATTATTTGGTCTGATCAAAACTTTCCATCCATACATATAAAAATTCTTTTCTTTTTTTATTACAATGACAACTTGTTATATATAAACATGAATTAATTGTATTTAGTATCTTTTATCATTTTGAATAACTATTCTTGCCACTGACTGATATAGCATTGTTCGATTTATAAGTTATAATGTTCATTTTTCAAATCAATTGCTTTTCACTATTTTTCTAATTACACAAAATTTAATAATATGACATTTAATATTCAACAGTTTTCTTCTGATTCGTGCACTCTTCCTTCATTTTAAAATAATCTTGTTTTTATAATAAATCTAAATAAAAGATCATTATCAAATGGCATCCTGTGTTCACAATCATGAGATTCTTACTACCCTCTGCCTTTAGCTACTGACCACGGCTTTGGCTGATAACTTTATAGTTTTCTCAGAATAGGGACCATAATTTATTTTTCTCTGTTGTGATTATAAATATCTACTGAAAAAAAATACACAGTCATCCTACCTTCAAAAAAATTTGATTGATATTTCAATTAAAAAGTCTACAACTGAAAAGAAACCTATGATTTTTCTTAATTTTAAATTCAGATGTAAAAAGCCGTTGAAATCATCATACTGCCTGATATCTATTGACTAGAAATTTATATATATATCTGTTTACCATATGTATAATTATATAATAATAATAATAATAGCTACTGTTATAAAAATATGGAGTTTTACTCTGCTCACGTCCTTTAAGATCTCGTAAGAAAAATCAAAAAGTCTCCTTTTTTTTAACATCAAAGTCTTTTCTGCAACTGATGTTAAAGTATGCATAGCCTAATTAATTCAGTTTTTTTATTTTTTAAAATTTTTGAAAAACTAACTTAAAAATTGAAAGTGGTTGATATGTATAGTAGAGAAAACGTAAAATGGCAGAAGAAAGAAATAATCTATTACGATACTTGATAAAATGGATAAAACAGTGGCTGTAATGAATCATAATTTATTAAATCTTTTTTCTCCTTAACTTGAATTTTGACTTCATTTTTTTATGAATGTTAATGATATTCAATGTCTAAATAAGTGATGTGTGTTTTATATAAACCAAATAGATATACTTGATGTGCTTCTCGCTTCCCAAATAATGTGACAATTAGTCAATTGTCACAGATGTAAGGTAATTAAATAATTAAAGTTTAAATGGTAATAAATGACATTCAGAAATAACTGGGAGAAAAAATCAAAATGATTTTATTCACAATTATTTTAATTAAGCTTTCTTGTGATCAAGAACCATTTAGAGGGAACTTTGTTTTATATGTCAAGATTCTTGATCTTCCAGTATCTCTTAGTCAGTTATAAGCTTTATGTTTTTAATGGAAAGATCTTACTGATTTTGTTTGTATCTTTGGAAATTTACAATAGTTATTATCAGATTACTGGATTTTCACAGCAAATCTTTACCAATATAATTATTAACTTTTTATCAGTGCTCATTTATTAAAAATGGACTATTCCCTTTGTTATTAAACCTCTTCACAACAGCTACTGTGCTGAAACTTTTGTCATAGTACAGTAATTTTTTTTAATGCATATCTTCACAATAAATCTTGCACATTTTCCCCCAACTCTGCATAGATAACTTTTGAAACTATAACTTTATGTCATAAAAACCCAGTAATAGTGATGGAAAACAATCAGCCATGCTTTGTGAAAGAGTTATTTTATTTTAGCAGATGTAAAAGTATGTATCAATAATACTCAAAAGTGGACAGCAAAGAAATTATTTAAATGAGAAATAATTCTTATTTCAATAACTTGTCTATATTAGAAATAGATTTTTTTTTAAAACAAACATTTTCTTCTTTTTTATATAATTGTTGGCCTTTATAACTATGAGATTGGCTTTCCGCAGGCATATCATATATGATATTTTGAATGTTGGATTGTTCATAGTAAGAATGGAATACCAGAAAAAAATTGGGCAGTATTAATTCATCAGACCTCATGATGGAGACTTTTTAGATAATCTAACTGTAGAAGTTTCAATAATATTGAGGAACTTTTATATTATTCATCTTGATTCATGCCCTACTTTTACATCATCTTCTTTCCCCATGTCAGTCATATTTAGAACTTTGCCTAGTAATTTTTTCTTCTGTGTTCAATTCTTTATAAACAATGTAAATAAATATTTTATTGGAAGTGTTTTTTCTTTGTTAATTTTTCTTTTCTTTACATTTTTTAATACTTACTATAAAGCGTATGTGCATTAGCTTAATGGCTGATTATTATTACAGTTTAAAAACATCGCGCTATATAAAATAAATATCTTATTATTTGAATTATAAATTTTTCATTCTTTTATGTTATTTCTTTTTTAAAAAAGTAGTTGATTTAAATAGTTGGAGGTAAATTTTTTTAGAATAATTTATATTAATATGTAGTTCTAATTATAACAGTGATATTAGAAATATCTGTTTTGGTCCTAAAATAGATGGTTAACATGGGCAACAAAGTTGTGGTTTATTCATGCCAATTGCATATTCCATATATATTACATTGTTAATAAAGGTAGAGTGAATTAATATAGTGAAATTTGGTGTCCCTTGGAAATTATTTGATTGAAAGATTTAATATTTTAATGAATTTATATACATACAGATTGTTGATTGGGTGTGTCTAAATATTTAGCTGTTACAAACGAATTTGTAATTAGCTGAAATGAGACCATCTAATTCTATATTGCATCCTTCCGAGAACAGAGCACGGGGAAAATTCTTGATGTGTATTCTGTATTTTTTTCTACTTTGTAACTATTATTATAGTTTTCTTCAGATAATTTACAAATTATGCACAAATACTCATCATCCAGCATGATAAATTATCTGTCTTTTATTTCTGAGTAAAAAACCAATAAAATGCTATAGTATTTTTTTTCCAGATGCTTAATATTTATAAATTGAGACATTAATTGTTTTTTTTATATATGAATA
The DNA here is from genome assembly GCA_028023455.1 of Epiperipatus broadwayi. Lineage (NCBI taxonomy): Eukaryota > Metazoa > Onychophora > Udeonychophora > Euonychophora > Peripatidae > Epiperipatus > Epiperipatus broadwayi. The sequence continues at coordinate 2,983,660 of JAQFVV010000134.1, read as the reverse complement.
TTCATTTTATTTTCATATTTACATATGCAATTATACAAGCAAAAATAAATTGTGGTTTTCATTTTCTGGAGTCTGTAATGTTGTTGCTAAGACAACAGATGACAAAGTGTGTTATGAATTTGTGTTTAAGGATCTAGGATGTCACTTGATGATGATCCATGATAGTAAATTATTTTTGAGTAAAGAATTGGAAGAATAACTGACTAATATTAAATGAGACATTATCAGACTTTGTAAAATGAAAAGAGCATTGGTGGTCGAGAGGTCAGCGATGGTTTCTATGACATATGAGAGAGAGAAAAAAGACAATTGATTTAAAAAGTGGACTTGAATTTTCCTATGAAGCACAAATATTGAAATAGAAGTGCAGTGGGATCAAAACTGGAAAAATAACATTAAAGAAATTGATAATATATACAGCAAAGTGACAAGATTTATTGGACTTGATATAAGCTACCGAATGCAGATAATTTAGATTTGTGTATGCCCAACAAGTTTCTGTTATGATGTAGTAGATGATTTGTATATAGTTGTACAGGTTGCTTTTGATCTGATCGAAAAGCATTTTAAAATCGTCATTGAAAAATTTGATGAAAGTATGTTAATAATTTTTATTAGTCATTCATTAAACCAGAGATTATCCGTTTAATGAATGATATTCTGTAGTGTAATTTTCACTACATCACTGTCTGGTTTTTATCCGCTTTTAATACATTGTGGAGAGGTATAATCATAAACATATAACCAAAGAAGTGAAAAGGATTTGAGGATAGTATATTAAGATAACTGATATTGTACTAACAATTCCTCTACAAGTAGTAGGAATGAAAAAAGTACAGCAATTCATAATTAAATTGTTAAATGTAAGAAGACCATGTATGAATAAAATAAATATGAAAATATTTAGAATTGAATATCGGGAATTTTATAAAATGATACAAAAGAGAGATCGTGAGAACATAAGGAAATATAACTTTGAAGTGGCAAGAAAGTTTAAAAAGAGAATAAAATTATAAAAAAAAATATAAATCAATATTTAAGTATTGGAAGGAAAGTTATTTTAGCAATAAGAATTATATTATTATTAAAACGAGAGACAATATCATGTTTTTTATGTAGTGTAAGCAAGAGTTTTATAAAGAAGTATATTACAATACAGATCTGTGAAGAGTGGGAAAATTCCAAGAAGTAATGAAATTAGTATAGATGTTTTAAAGGAGGCAGGTAAGAATATCAATAAAGTGTAGGTAAAGATAAAAAAATAAACATCTAAATAGTAAAAATATACCAGATGATCGCAAAAATGCAGTAGTGATATTTAAGCAAGGTGACTTAGACTTAGTTATTATAAATAATCTACAAATAACATCAGGATCAAATTGTACCAGAAACAAGATGAATCTAAATATAGTTATAGCACTGTAAGTCACTTCCAAATGTTAAGAAAAATTAAAGGAATGATCACTATTTGCTATTTTGCATTGGATTTGTAAATTATAAAAAGACATTTGACTTTATAGAATTTGTTGATTAAAACTTTGAAACATTAAGTCTATATCTCCCATATTGGCAACCTTTGAAGGATATCAAAATGCAAGTCTAGACCTATCATTTTGTCAATTGTTGAAAGATATCAAAATATGATTTCAACATTTGGATTATATGATAATACTAAGAAGATTAACATTGTCAAAAATGAATGGCTGAGTGGTTTTGATGCTCCAAAACTTTAAAATAATTTTAAAAAATTGTGAATTAAAATTGAAAACTAAGGGAATAAACATAAATGAAGATTACTTTAGTCATCAAGATTTTTCAGGTGATATACTAATTTATGTAAATATGTTTTCAAAATTTCAGGAAATGTTACAAGAGATATCAGATATAAGCAAGAAAATAGAATTAAAAAACAAATGTTAAAAAGACTAATCTTATATTCAGTAGTTTTTTTAAAAAAAAAAAAGAATTAGAAGTTAACAGTTATAAATATCTTGATTAAAACTATAAATTCAATTGTGAAGGTAATTGGAAAAAATTAATCTTAGTTTTTCACTTGAATGAATTGTTTCTGGGTAGAAATAGATTAATATTAAAAGAAAATATGCCTATGTGTTTGAAAAGGAAAGGTTTTAAAATGTTTAATAGAAGAGTAATTTAGAGATCCCAAACCGTACATTGAAATATGAAGATATCTATGATGAGATTAAGGAGGAATTTAAAGTGTATAAGTGAGAATATAAACTGTTAGTGTTGATATCACGAACAAAATTAAAAAGCTGAATGGAATTGGAGTGGACATGTTTTTCAGAAGAATTAATAATAGATGGTCAAATAAAGTCCACCCAGATTGCAAGACATTGTAAGAGACCTAGAAAAAAACTGCCTGCAAGATGGTTGAATAAAATAAGAAAATTTTCTGGTGTGATGTAAAAAAAAAAAAGAAGGAATATATCAGAGAAATTCTTTAAACTTGAAGTGATCTTATGAAGTGTGATAATGATTGAAAATCATTATCAATTTGAGATTTATATATCTTCAGTAATTTTGTTTTTTGGCATAGAGAACATCGTTTGAATTCATATTATAATTTAAAGGATTAAAGAAATCTATTTTTAGAACTGTATTTATATATGTACAAAATCTAAATTATGAATAAAACAGAAAACATTAAGCATTTGTTATTGGAAATAAATAGGAAAATGTTGGACATTACGGATCTCTGTGAAATAAGGTTTTGAAAAATTTTAAATGGAAATTTGAGAATTAATTGTTCTGCTGATAAAAAAAGAAATATGGTATAATATTATTTTAGATCTATGAACAAGAATAAATCTTAGTAATTTGATAATAGATAGAAAAGTAATGGTGCTGAAAGCTGGTCAAGAAGTAATACTAGTCAACAAATATGATTACGAAGGCATTGAGATCACACACAAAGAAAAAAAAATTGAATAGGATTAAGAAATGAAAAAGAGATTGATAAGTTTTTATAGAAAAAATATCACAAGAGAAAGATTGATTTCCAATTTATCCATCGTACTTTGAATATTTTTTATCAAAAATTTTTTTTTATTGTATATATTGTAACCTTCCCTTCTGGTTCCTCCAACATATCTCTCTACCTTACCTTACCTTTATTGTACCCCTACTATATTAGCTCAGTAATAAACCATCAAGCATAACAACAATAAAGTATAAGACTCTATGGTGCTTGAAACCTGCTAAATATTAAAACATAGGATAGACTCTAGGGATGATTACAAGAGAGTGGTTTTAACATTGAGAACTATATAAAATACACTCCACAATGGCATTGTGACAATTCTCCTACTATTATCCTATTTAATCATTAGGAAAACTCCCACAACAAGCAGTAACTAACAATATTTCATTTAAATAATGAAATAACTACTCTTCTACAATTTAAGAATCCTAAAAATAAAAACATCAACCAAATTACAGTAACTTAAAATAATTGATGCTATTCTATGGCTATCTCAGGGATCATAAGTATTCTATTCTAAAATGCAATATTACAATTAGATTGATAATTACCTCGTATTGGAAACTTGATCTAACTATAATAATAAACATAGAAATTAACACTCATTATCTACTCATTACCTTCCCTTAAATAATCTACTTTTCTTAAGATTTCTTCTCATACTTATGTTAACAACAATTTCTCTAGAATACTTATTTTCTTATAATCAAAGCTTCATCACACTATTATTATCTATCAAGTCTAATTCAATGAAATACATCTCTTAATTAGTTAGCATTCACCCACTGTATTAACTCCTTCAGAATTATAAACCTTAACATATTTGGTTAGTAACTTGTATTCTGAAATTATATAATACTTTTAAATTATGATATAACATATTTCAACTTAGATTACAAAATTAGAATGTGACTCTCAACCATAGTGCTAATTTTTATTATATGCTCTACATTTTGTAATATTTAATAGTATTTTTCATATGGCTCTTTAAAATTCTTTTGCATCTAATAAAAATATGAAGTACCATAAGCTTTCTTTAATATAGTTATAATTAAAGCAATTGATAGTTAATGTATTAATTATAAACTCTTAAGCATAGCTTCTTAAATGAGGCATGTAATCATAATTTGGGATGTATAATTTTATGTAGATAATGGGCTTTATTGATATGACCTTGTGATGGAAATGACTCTCAGACTCAATAAAATTACTAGGATAAAGTTTAAATCAAAATATTCATTTATTTACAATACTAAGAATAAATAACAAACAATTATACATATAAAGTTAAATACTTCATTAACAATAAAAAAAATAAGCATTAAACTGTTTTACATTGACAGCAAATTATTTACATTTTTTACAAGTACATAATGATTATTATATAAAATCAACCCCTCCCATATTTAGCATTCAGTTCTTTTTAAAATTATAAATTTGTTATTTTATTATCATGTATGCTTTCATATTCATCTGGTGTTTTTGCATCATTCATGAGTTATCTGGTGACTATCTTCTTAGTCTTTTTCCTTACTACCTGATATTTGTAGTACTCATTATCATCTGAAAATTGTACCATTTAAATTGTATTTATATTACCAATCTTGACATAAAATATTAACTATAATTTAATCAACAAAACCATTATTGCTGTGGTAATAAAAAAAAAATATTAATAATGTAATTAAAATGAATACTAAGCAAAGAATTCTTTCCATATCATACAATTCATTTATGCCTCCATTCTCTCTATCACTTATATTTTATAGTGTTCTTTGATCTCAGTTATTTTTACTCGTCTAGTAATTTATTCAAATTACTATTCAAACATAAAATATTTGTTCTGTACATGGTTTTTAAGTAAATCTATTAAGATTTAGGAAGAAATTATAAAATCCTTTAAATATTTCATCTACCTTTGATGCCTCCTATATTATTATTTACCTAAAACTTTATCAATGAGAAACTGATTTCATTAAATACTATATTCAATAATATATCCTAATAAAAAGGATGGAGATTTCGTTTAAATATGAGATGTCATATTTTGGCAGGCAGTCATTTTCTTAATGATTCTACTCCCATTTTACCCTGGCTTCTCTGAGCACTAACGGTATATACTATTCTCATTTCTTTGTAGGAAACCCTCTCATCTCTTTCCAATAAATATATGGGTATTATACAGATTACTCCCACTTAACTATTACTCAGTTCTTCAGGATGATATTTTCTCCTATCCTGGAATTTTAACTCATCCTCCTCAATTGGTATTTGGCATCTATTACTTTACTAATTCTAGACTAACAACTTAATATAATCTTCCCTATGTGATTGTTTTCTATCCATATCTACAATCATGTTACACTACAAGTAAACTATTTCAATTAATATTTTCAATAGGATATTTTTTTTTCTTTATAACAAATGAGATCATGCTATTGTCTTACATCAACATTCATTCTTTTTTACTTTCATAAATACATTATATTTTATAATAAATTTGTCATTCCTTTCAGATAATTCTATTACATTTAATTTCTTAGAAATACAGTTTAACATTCTTTTTCCATATACACTTTCACATTATAACACATGATTACTCTTTTTTTATATTTCAGCATACCTTTAACATTATATACCAAATTGCAAACATAAATTCTTTAAATTGTTACTATGACAAATACTTTGCATTTATATTTCATTTTAAACAAGAAAAATATTATTGATAAAATTTAAAATTAAAATCTTTTTTTTTTAAATCCACTTCCAATTTCTAATTTAATATTACAATGTTTACCCTGTAAATGTTTACCATTTTTCACGCATTGTGTTTCTCCTCTCTTCGTATTGCTAAAAGACATGGATAGTCACACAAAACATCAAACAACAAGCACAAATGATGGGATGTTTTAAATTGGATGTATCCCTTCCTTCCTAGCTAGTTTTAAAGTTGCATTGCATATAATCCTGCTTTTCAAAATCCAGTATGAAACGTTTGATAACTATTCTAAATAAATCTTCACTTTATTCTCCCACGCTGTACAAACTAGTCATCAATAAGTTTACTTTCTGATTTTTCTCTTTTTTTTATTATTTTACACAATATTATAATGATGTCTTAATTTTTCTATTTTTTCAAGACTTACATTTCAAACTTTTTTTTTTTTAAATACAAATTTATTCAAAAAGGTTAACTGAATTTACACTGAAAACCGATACATAGTTGTATGTCACCAATCAGAGAGCATAATGTGTATCTTGGACTGCATGGTCATGCGGTAGGTCACTTAGCTCCATGAAGGTTCTTTAATGAGAGTTCAACCGTAGATTCGAGTCAAATTGTTCCTGCACAATACGATCAGTCTTTTGAGGAAAGATGGCCTTCGATAGTAGCCTCCATCAGAACAAACTCAATCATTTGGAAGCGCTATTTGAACCTATGTGTCTTGATGAAAATGGTCAGGCAACAATAGACAATATCTGGTTTTAGTTTGTAGGAGAAGCTTGACAAAAATGTCCAGAACTGTGATATTTGACATTCTGAAGATCACCTTACATTGCGTCAGCCAGACCGCAAACATCAGAAAGATAGAGAGTCTGATTGAGGCAAACGTGCCCCTTTTGATAGAATTTATCACAGAAAGGGTATCCCTGATGTCAAAGGATATCCTTTCAAAAATGAAGACTCTGACTGGAGATAATATCGAACAGACATGCAGCAGGTGAGAAAAGGATTCATCATCCAAGGGGCATAGCTGGTACTAGGGGCTTAGCCTCTTGAAACATCTTCTAGACGTCAGAAACTGACTGTTAGGGAGAGAATCAAGGTTTAACTTTAGGATAAAGTCATTATGTTTCAACTCCCTAAACCAATATTTGGCCTTTTTGACAAGCGATCTAGTGTTCATCCCCAGCGTCATGGGTAGCGGATTCTGGTTGGGATGCCTGAGATTATACACCTGCCAAAAGGTTCTTTTCCCATCTGATCACTGGGCATACATTAAGAATAAACTCTAGTAAGGTTTGGGGAGTAAGTCGCTTAGTAGCAATCTGGAGGAGTAGGTGAGGTTTGAACCCCCTCTACCTGCATCTCTTAGTTAGGTTAAAGCAGCTCTACTTTTCATACCATTACAATATTAGCTACATAAAATAAATATTTGATATTTGTTTCTTGCCAACCTATCAATGTTGCCGCCTGGATGCAGTGTGCTCGTTTCATCCTCGGATTTACTTGACCCTGAGTATATCCAGAAGCTAAATTATAGACAGTCATAACTACTGAATTTGACCAAAAAATAAAGACCATTTGATAAGAATATATGTCACAATATAAAAAAATTCCAGACAGTTTATGAATAATTTGATTTAAAAACCTTATGGTCATTCATTAGATGAAATTTTAAGGTTAATTATGTAATTGAGTCTATTCTAAACAATTATAGTAATTAATCATTTAAATATCACAGGACTTCAAGAAGCAAAAGCAAATAGGCTGATATTATTGGAATCATTAGTGGACAAAGAAGTTTCAAATGTGGTGGAATACTAGATAATGTTTCCACGGATGTTCTATATAATAGATTCGAGTATTATATACCACAGTCATGAACGTCATACTGAAAAAGTTAATTGATAAATGAAGAAATTTAAATAAAACAATTTTCATTATTTATTATAATTTTTGGAACAAATAGTTTGTTTTCAAAATAAACCATTTTCATTATGAATTAAAAATGACAGTAAAATTTCTATTTGTTATGAATAATAGTAGATAGCGCAATGTCTAAAATATTGCAATAGTAACATTGGGATAAGCTAATCAATTTTTCTGCATGTAATATGTGATCCACACATTCTTTGATATTGTGTAATGTATTTTATATAGAAACAAACTATAGATGTTTAAACTTAAAATACCATACTTATTTTAGTTAAATATAAAGACCAGTTTATATTTTTAAAAAATTAAAAGTTCCAAGCAATACTAATTTGGAGTGATAAGCATGATATGACTGTTTAGTTGCATGCATATAATATTCTGTTTTATGGATATGTACCTAGAGCAATTATAGCTTTATTCTGTTAACATATATAATCAATTGGTAAAAAAGTTACCACCTTCTGTTTTTTGAACTTTAAATTAATGCAACTTGTTTATACTCGCTTATTTATTTGAATTGAAAAATTTGTAAAATAGTTTATATTTTTAAATGAAGCATATACCTTAATGTTGTAAGAGGCATTATTGTTTTACTATGAAGCTTTAAACATCGGATTAAAGTTTTTGATGGATCTTTGAATATGGGATTCTAAATTAATTTGATCAAAAAATAGGAAAGGAATAATACTACAAATCAGGTTCTTTTGACACCTTCGAGAGAGAACATAGCAAAAATTTATATTTAAAGGTATGTGATAAAAATATTTATTTACACAGAATTTTGATATTGAATAGTTTAATAAAAGATAGCTAAAAAGTATAAAGACGAGCAGTGATCCAATATCTGTAAGTTCCTGGACCATAACTTGTCATTTACCAAGATCAAACATCACGACTCTTGAATAGCAGCCATTTAATTGACAAATATCAAAATGCTTTGCTTATTTAATGTATATTTTACACAGTCAAGATTTTAATCTAAAACTGTAAAATATCTGTTTAGTTATTCTGTAGAATAATTATACTTATATAAGTACAATTAGTTTAATTGAAATAAATATATTTGAAAAATATAAAATAATAGCATGAAAGTATATTAAATATATATAATAAAAAAGATTAAAATTAAGGTGTTAAAAGATTTCAATTATTTTATTAATCTTCATGTATTTGAGGGGATATACAGGTGATAAATATTTTTGTATATTTTTATGAATATATATATATATGGATTTTATAGGATTTATATAATTTGTATATAATTTATATATAGTTGTGTAATTTATATTTATATATATGTGTATATATTTATAGTTCTGAAGAAGATTGCAGGGGCAATCGAAACTGTCGAAGTTGATGAATGTTAAGCATTGTACAAAAAATTAAAGATTTTATAAGAAAGGATTGATTAATTAATTAAGGCAATGCAATAAAGAAACAAATTAAAATAGAATAATTATACTTATATAAGTACAATTAGTTTTTTTCAAAAAATTGCTAATTTAAAATGAATAAAAAAAAAAACTAAATAGAAATAAGTTGTGTGAATAAACATATACAGTTTGTTGCTTTTTTTACCTGCCATTTTTTATCTCTTTGGGAGCATGTTTGCCAGGATATGAAAAAAAATAAATAACGAAATTGATATAAATTGTCTCTTATTATAACAATGATAATCTTAGGGGAAGATAAATAAAATTGATTTGAAAAAATTAGATAATGATTATTTTTAATAATAAAATAGTTTATAAGTATTTTATTTGTTTATTTACTGGTTTATTTATATATAAAAAATGTCACTACTTATTAATAGTTCAGAAATCTTGCAATAAAAAAGTTCCCTGCTAATTTTTTTACAAAGAACTAATTTAGTAACAGCATCTTGACAACTCAGTAGAAAGAAAAAATGAAAAGCTAGATTTTTAGTTTTTATAAAGGAAATTAAAATATTCATTTTTTTGTTCTAAAGTTCAACAAAAAATTGTTAATATATTTATCTGTGTGATTTTTCATTTGCATAGGTCAGATATTCATAAACTTTAATTTGTTTTATGAAATTATTTTTTAAATAAAAATTTTGTAAAAGATTGGACCATGGTTGTGACCGCGTACTTTATATAGAATGGATTAGCATTCAGATAGAATCTACTATAAAAAACATACTTTTAAAAAAATGTAAGGATTTATAGTTCAGTGTTTTTAAATGAAATTTGTCCACTTATGTTTATATATCAAGTGTAGAAATTATACTACAAATTAGGTTTTCCTATTTTTAATTCTCTATTTGACACTGAACACAACTAATTATATCTCATTATAATAGTTCTAATTAGATTTTTTTTCAACAAATCTTTTCCAAGCTATTTTTTTTTAAATATTTTTTATTTCTTAAGATTCTATATCTCATTTTTAACACTTTATTCATTCAATCCTTGGCAGTGATTCATAAAGACAATATAGTCATTTAGATTTCCAGGGGAAAAAAAGGGGAGAGAAAAATAAAGTGAGTTTTGCTATCTGCCAACACAAATCATTATCATTTTCAACCACGCAAAATGAAATCTTTCCAAGATAATCAAGTTTCTCCATTCCATGGCTTCTCCATATCACACCAACAAACTTATTTATTTCATCCATCCATTTCTTATGTTGTCTCTTTCTAGGCCTTGTACAATCTTTTGGAATCCAGGTTTTTTTATCATCTCTTCTAGCAATATGTCCAATCCAGTTCCATGTCAGTCTTAATTTTTCCAATAATGTCGATATATCACTGAAGTCAATTTGTTTTCTCATTCAACTATTTCACTTTGCCCAATCCCTCTATTTTTTTTACTCCCAACGTACATCTCATAATTGATTAAGTTTGAAATACTTGATTAAGCCCAAGTATAGAAATGTGATCAATATTGTAATTGTATTTTACTATGACTGAGCTATGTTAGCTAAAGTCATTTTCCAATACGGAACAATGGTTTAAAGAAAAACAAGTTTTCTATTTATTCTTTTTAGTAATTGTGACTATATATAAACTGTCTTCGCTTTAGCATTATTATTAAGACTGATTATTTATCACTATAAATAAAAGTTGAATGTATTTTTATGATTAAGTATTTATACATTATTTTACATTTTTTATATGATCTTAATGAAGTATATGAAATGTTGTGGTTAATATCTAATTAAGTAATTAATTTCAAACAAAATGTAATTTTTTAATATTTATATTAGTAGCAACAATTGGTTCTATCATTATATTTTAAAGCTATTTATATATGCATGAGTAATCATGGATATCAGAATGCTATGGCAACAAACTACGTGACTAGTTTTTGGCAATTGACCATCAGTAAACTCTTGGATTACACACATTTATCCAGCCAAGTAGAGTGGTAATGCATATTATTACTGTTAATGTTGACGTTTAATGTAAGCTATGATATTCATATAATACTTTTTTTTGATAAATACTATCCTTTTCTCAAAAAGATTATAAGTGCTTGCATTTAGCATATAACTGAGACCACTAAAATTTGTGGTTGATAAATTAGTCTCAGGTTTGTAGGCTTGGATTAAAATTCTTAAGATGTTGAAATGTCATCTCATTATCTCGTACAATTTTATTTAAAAAAAAATTGGCTGCTGAGTAGATATGTGCGATTCAATACTTCTCATTAGAAAAGTAGATAGTAGTCACGAGTTTTTGTCAGTGGTGTGATTTGCTAATCATTGATTACTCTTGTTTACATAGAAAGTTCTAGAGTAGAATGATAGAATAAATTGCCATTGTTACTCTAAATAATTTTCATCAGAAATAATTTAAAGATTACTGCATAAAATTATTGACAACAAAATATTTTTTGTAATTATTCTTTTTATTAAAGAAATTTTTTTAATATTGTATGTTTGCATCATAATGGAAAACTGTTACGTGATAACATTCTAAACCTTTTTTCTGAAAATTTAAATTGCAATCAGGAAAGAACTGAATGAAAACAATTTGTTAATGGAAATTGTACCGTTATTATTTTTAAATGCATATATAGTAATAGAAGAAAACTTTAAAAATGTAATATTAATTTTATAATTTTTTGTAATTTAAGGTTTGATGTAACGGAAGCACAGTTTTGTGTAATAGTTATACATTTAATGACAGCCTTTTTGGGTCCAGCCTTTTGGAACAATAAGGTATGCATAATTCATTGTTCGGCCATTTGTTACGTTAATATTAAATTATTTATTTTTACATTTTTATTTTTGTCCTTTTTGTATTTTAGATTCCTATTTTGGCTATTAAATTCAAAATGGTTCCAATATTAGTTAGCATATTAGCAGCAATGATGGCTTGTTATATGAATTTTACCGTTATATTTTCTGGAGGTAGTGGAAAAAATGGTTCTACTGTAGCTGTAAGTAATTGTTGTTTTTTTCACCCCCATAGAAATGCATTCAGGGATTTAATAGTTTTTAAATTGGCCCATGTATAGTTTCAATAAAATTATGGAGTGATAAATAACTCATGGTAAATTTAATAAATTGTGGTTTTTTTACTTAAATCATTTAAAATAATTTTTAAAACTCTTTTTGCTCTTCTTACTTCTAAAGTAGAATTTTAAGTTTGGATTACTAATGCAATACCTAAAATTACATTTTCTAAAAAAAGTCTAGAAGTTCAAAAATGAAATTGAAACTAATAACTGGCATTAAATTAATGATTATATTTAGAATGAAATGAAAATATTGTATAAACATTTTCGACCTAATAAATGTTAAGATTGTCTGTACTGAATGTGATGACAGAAAGCATAAGGTAAAAGAGGCATGGTTTTTCTCTAACAATTTCCCTGCAATCAATAAAAAATAAAACTGTGTTCAACTAGCTAAAAAATGGCATATGTAAATTATAAATTTACATAAATTAGCATTCCATATAAAGTATACAATATGTCCTGCAGCTCAGGGGTGCTCTGGCCAAAAGTGTGTTCAGTCATTGTCTACATAGATATACATAATAAAATATGTTCTTAGGCAATGTTCAAAACATTGAAATAAATCATTTAAATTAAATCAAGTCAATCAAATTGATTAAAATTGAACCTACACAAACAAATTGATTAATAATAACATATAATAACAACATTCCCCTCTTCTTACACTTATAATAGATATATGTATGAAATATGGTTGTATTGATATAATATTTAAATTTTTGTAGATCTGATGAAGACTGCTAGGAACAGTCGAAACTGTAAAATTAATAAATATATTTTGCTTTAAAATGTAAGAAGAGAAGAATGTTGTTATTATGTGTTATATATTAAAAAAGAAAAAATAAAGAAGGAAAGAGGAAGAGAAACTATTGAAGATTATATTGATTAATAATACTGAAACCTTTCTTTAGTTTGAAAATCTTTTAAGGCAGGATGTAAAGAAAGAACATAAGATTTTTAACACTTTGATGATTTAGATGATCTGAATTGGTGGCTAGAAACTCTTATGATTGTGCTGTCTTTGACTACATAATTAAAAATGCAATATCTAATAATAGCCTTTATTAACTTCTACCTTCCAGAATTTAAGCAGAACCAGGAACTATAAAAATGATTTTTAATACTACTATAACTAGAGCTTCAGTTTTAAGTTTAAGAATTTGATATAACTTTAACATCAAATAATTTATTTGTTTAGTGATGTTCTATTAAATATTCATACTTCTTTATATTATTTTTATGTGTAATAAACAATGTATTTTATTTTTGCATTTTTAAATTTAGTCTATTTTATTTATTGTTGTTCTTACTGTATAGCAATCTTCTTAAGGGTCAAAATTAAAAATGTTTTATATTAGATTAATCATGTATTCACACATTTATACACAAAATATTCCAATGCATATCACTAGCTGAAAATTAAATAGAAAATATTCAAACAACCATTTGAAGTTCAGATTTTATTTTTACCCACAGCGGGCACTGCTGAAATATAAGATTTGTGAGGGTGATTTAAATATTAATATATACACAAGTATTTATGTTCCTGTTCAATGTACATATATATATGCATCATATATATATACAGCTTCATGGATGTATACAAATACAATTGATTTGTTTATCATCTATAAAATATATTGTGACATTTTGCTACCATGATTGTGCATATGTGTGCATGTAATTTTAAAAAGAAAAAAAAATACCAGTAGTTAAAATAATTGTGATTATGACAAGAACAAAAATTCAGTAATTAGAAATTATATTTTACTCATTTTTAAATTGCAATTTTATATTTCTTTAAATATTATATGTAAATTTTAACTGTAAAAATGCAAATTATTTAAATATTTTGTTAATATATTTTTTTGGTAAATGTATCCCATCTACTTGTTTTAATTAAAATGGAAGATGTAATTAGCTTTGTATTTTAGAAGATAGAGATAATAGACAAAAGGAACTAATTAAGAAATTTGAACAATAAAAGTGACTGTGGAAAAATAGTTATAGAAAAACCAATATGTTTTTAAAAAGAACTTATAAAAGAGAAGCAGCAGCTTAATTTCATTTATTCAGAATAGTCAGAGTAGTAAAGTTGGTTAGTAAGTTCATGTGTGTTTAGGTAACTAAACTAAATCATCTAAGACAGTTAGAATGGATCATTATATTATAATCACGCTTTACTCAAGGATCTGAACTTGGACCAATTGCCTCCATTATCATCTCTTTATTGAGAATTGACCTGCCTATTTTCAGGAAAGAGAGCCGGAAGGTTCACTATTCAATACCATTACTTGCACTGGAAAATTATCAAACTGTATTTCACACATTGTTAAGAAAAACTAACATTGAATGCTAAGAAAATATATAACATTGGATTGACTTTGTTTGTAGGATGTTTGAATTTTTTCAGGTAAATTTGTTTTATAAACATCTATAAGTTTATTTAAATATGCCAGTTCAAATATTTGAAATAAAGAATATTTAATTTCCTATAATTGTGTTATAATTTCAATAGGTTTTTTCTTATTACAAATCTTTGTGTAGAATATTTGTATGAAACTACATATGTACAGAGAAAGTTAATAATTTGTTTGAAAGAAAGTAAATTTATTAGTTGTTATTTTAAGATCTTTTTAAGCTTACCTTATATTATTTTCACAATTATATGATGTAAACAAAGTATTTTTTGAATGAAACTGTGTATTATTTTGTTTACATTTCTTATGTTTGGTGAAATATCATTCATCAATGTCAAGGTTAAGGTCTTAATGGAGACCTAAACCTCAACAATGTTCAATGATATTTTGTTGAAATGTTGGGAATTTAAGCAGTTTAATCCAAAAATTTATATTTATAAACAAAATAAAGGCATGCAGGTATCACAATTAGACAATCATTTTAATTTTACTTCCAGTTTTTAAAAACAAAAAGATTAATCTAGTGAAATGGGCAGGTGTATTTACAGCATATAATACAGTTAAAAAGAAAAGGAGAAGAGATGCTAAGCAATAAATAATAGTACTTAGTAGAACTAGAAGTTAATTGTAGTACTGAAAAGCTGGAAATTTTATGATTGCAATTATTGAATTATTTGCTTATAATCAACTATTTCAAATATTGAAAAATAAATATTGAAATTAATATTAAAATATGCTTTCTGTATAGAAATAAGTTAGATGAATATTGTAACGGTCAGAAAACGTGTGACTCATAAACATAGTGCAGAATTCGACCACCATACAGAACAGCAGCACCATCGAGTAGCGAATCCACCCGTGGTACTGAGTTCGAACATAGTTTATCGGTTCCACAATACAATCCACGAAACAACGCATCTGATGCGACATTAGTAAATGTTTCCTTAGGCACGGTGGTCAGGGATATGCAAGAGACTCATGATTTTATTCTCGAGTTAGCCAATAATCAAACTAATATTAATTAAACATTCATATTTACATAATCGAGGAAATATTAGATAGAATGGGTATCGAATAAATGAAACGTAATTGCAGACGTATAGTTAAAATTATTTATTAATACATTTTAATAAAACATTTATTAATAATTTATGGACTAACAGCTTCAGTAGCAGGATTTGCAACATGATTATATTTTAAAGAGTACATTTATTTATTTAGACATTATTTTATATTGAGGATTTCAGTAGCGGTATTTCCGATACTGTAATGTTTACAAAAGGAATACATTTATTTGTTTAGACATTATTTTATTTTGAGGACTCAGTAGCGGTATTTCCGATACTGAAATGTTTACAAAAGGAATTCACTTATTTGAAGGCGTAATCTAGCTACCTAAAATTCTCGAGTAAGTATTTCTAATGCATGCCTGGAGGGATTTATACCTTTGCAATGCAAGAGTCTAAAGTATGGGTTATAAGAGTAATGGCAGACACATATTTATTTAATTAAAATATTTATTTATAACTAAGGGCAAACATTTATTTGAGAGTGAATTATGCAGATAATGCAGAGGCGGAGTAATATATAGAATAATATTAAGTGAAGGAACACGTGGTACGCTTTAGAAAGGCGATATGGAATGGCAGTATATTGAAACTGCAATGCCGCGAATGAGTTTATAAAACTGTCGGACTGGTCTCTGCCGCGGCCCGACGAAGTAAGGTGTCACATAAGCATAACCAGGGACAAGCGGTACGTGTCGCAATTTGCCAGATGGCTGCATGACAGGTCAAATCCTACGGGAGCATTTATTATGTCCGCTTGTGTAGGACGATGGGGGTTAATTTCAACCCTGAAGAATCCGGAATATTTACGGGGAATAGATCATCGCGTCTCTAAAACGTAACACATGTATACTGTATAAACGATTATGGTGAGATTTCAACAGATTTCTAACTTGGTCCTACATTATCAACATTTATTAAAGAACGTTGGCGACTCTCAAAGAAATGTAATTTTCTGGAATTAGTCATGATGATTTAGTAAATACAAAACATATATATAAATTGGGAATTATTATAACTAATACGTCAGCCATTTGCGAAGTTGTAGACCCCTGCATTACAATAAATGAAGCATTGAATGCGTGTCGATTTATATGAAAGTTAAGTTATTAAAGAAAGTAAATATTAATGAAAATTTGACACGCATTCATTGTTTTAAGCGATCATAGATTTAAACTTTGAAAATTGAAATAATTATGAGCATGCAATAATTAAATAATAACTATAGATAGAAATGTAGATTATAGAAATACGCACCCAAGATAGAATGAGGTAAGCTAGATTAGTAGAGAAATTTACATATTAAATTAATTATTCAATTTAGTTATACAAATGGTAGTTTTACATTTTATAATTTAGATAAGTAATATGAAGAAGAGCTATAGCCTGTTATTAGAGTACTCTAGAGTTTGAACACAGACAGGTACCTGTTTTATAAGACGTTTTCTGATTCCATTAATTTAGCAGCAAAAAGTTCACGAGTGGCAAGTCTTTCTTGTATTTAGATATTTATTTAATTTCATGGCAGCAGCAGCTTTCTCATTCATTTCAGGCAGCAGATCTTCATGGTGAATTTATGACGGGCAATGAAAGTTCGCATCCGATAGGCCATCTCCCGATGGAGAATAATCTAGGTGCTTTACTCGGTCATACCTTGGCAGGAACAAATTATTTTTATTATTTTTGGAGACTCTCAGTGATCGAGAACAAAGCTAAAGTTTAAGTGAATGTCTCCAGCAAGTCTAAGATGGCCTCTTTTCTTATCTTGATCTTTCACATTTTTGTTAAGATATTTTTAGGTTCTACTTAATCTGCCCTGAGGATAATCAATGCATTTAGTTGGTTTTTAATTAAAGAAAGCTGCCGTTCTATTGTTTACATTTTACATTTACTAATTATATTTTGGGGAATTTTTCTTTAATTAATCTATTATCTATCACTGACCGATGCTTTTAAATTTCAAAAACAAAAAGGGAACATAAGATTATTTTAACTTTTAATTAAATATTACATCAGATTTTTTTTAGAATTATTATTAAATGAAATTTAAACAAAGCAATAAATACGAACTTTATAATCCAAAATAAATGATTAAAATTACACAAAGTCATATAACTAAAAGAAATCTACATTATATTATTTTATCCCTATTTATTGCGTTTAATTTGAGATCGAAATGTGTGCGTGTTTATGCTGAATTCTACATATATTTATACATTTTTAATATTGTTACACACACAATTCGATATCAAAAAGTTTAAATTTGGGCGGGATAGACCGGTCAGTGAGAGACGACAGAAAAAGGTGAAACTTAAGATTCGAATACGAATCTTACTGTTTCAATATATGTGTTATAACAATAATATATAAACATAAATATACTATTAAAACATTGTTTTAGTTGTAAGTTTAATAAAAATTAAGAATGGCTGTAACTTTAGTTAATTCTATAAAATTTACAGTACTTACATATTGTTCCTTCGTTCTCTTTGCTGGACGTTTTTTGCATAATTATCCATTTTCAGGGGTGTCCATGTTTTAAACAATATGGGTTTTTTTTTTTTTTAAGATGATTCTAAAAATACAATAAATTACACAAAACTCTAAACAATTGTAATTAAATAAAATTTAATATAACTGTAATAAACAAAATAAAAAAACATGGTGAAAGGATACTTGCTTCGAACACGTTTTGAAATTAAACCGCCATTATTTTTGCATGTAAAGCTTCATATGCCAGGCACTATTATTCTGTAATTTTGAGTATACTTCACTGTGTCTTGTTCTGTCACTAATAAATTCCAAATTTTAATCGTTTTTGTAAAAGGTTAGGAAAAATAATTAAATTTGAATGAATGCTACAGAAAACATAAAAAAAAAATCATGGCAACATTTGCATTGTGTTAACTATTTGTACATTATAATATACGCAAAAAAAAATAATTCATTAAATGTTGTAAATGGCATTTATAAAAAATTTATAATTTTTTAAAGTTAACATGAATTTATATCCTATTTCTTAATGTTTTTTAAACTTAGTAAGTGACACATATTCGCTAAAATAATTTTGAGGCAAAAAAGAAACGAATACTTTGACGCCCCTGAAAATGGATAATTAACCAAATAACACCAGGCAAAGAAAGTGAAGCAACAATACGTAAATATCAAATTTATTTAGAACTTATTAGTTTTAACTGTAATTAATTATATAAAACATATTTATTAAATTTAAAAAGATTAATTATTGTATTAATTAAAAGTCTAAGGTTGTTTTTCTTTTATACATTTGTTTTCTCTTTACCAAATTAAATTACGATGTATTGCTTCAAAAGATTAGAAAAGCTAAGAACAACAATTTTATATATACCCCCCCCTCCTGTACTCAGAATTTTCTTTGTTTTCACTAATTGTAAACTTTCAACTTTCCTTTTAGTATTAAACCATTATTTATACATCAGAATAGATTTCATTTGACAGATATTTTTGTTCAGAAATTATATAAATGCTAAAAAATCACTTTTGATTTTCAGAATTATTTTAAAAATTAGATTTAAGTCAAAACAAAGTGCTGTTTCATCATTCAACTTCGGAAGGAGCAGATTGAATTTTCAAAATGAACATCTTCGTTTTGACATTTCCTAATAAATTTATTAATTTAGCTTTAAAAGTTTGAAATTATTGAGACTGTTAGTGATGACATTTTCTAAGCAGATAGATCATATTTGACACAACTGTTACTCAGAAAAATATAATCCTGTATATTTAAAAATAAAACATTTCTGTAGAAAATAGAAAATAAATATGTAATAATATATATTTTTAATTTCTAATAATTGTCATGCAATTACTATGGAAAAATAATCGCAAACTTTTCAAAAATTTAATTTTTTAGTCATTTGTAATATTTTCCTGAAATATCTCATAGTTCAAGACCACCAAGAATATAATTTTTCACTATTGGGAAGTTTAGAGAGCTTTGAAATTTTCACATTTTTGATTACCCTGATATCTTTACACTTTTTTTTTGGCATTAAAATATTAGGAAAAAATACATATACAAGTTCTAACATCAGAAAAAAAAAGTTAAAAAAATCCTCTCAATAGAGGACCATATTTGCAAATAGAATTACACCTGAAAGAAAGTAATGGTTAAACAATGGTATTTCTCTTGTTTTGCATGAATAGAATTTCATGTAAATATAAAAGAAAAATAGAAAAAAATTGTAGTTTAGTGGGCATTTGAATTTATTTCAGGACCTTAACTTCCTTTTTTTATTGTTATTAATAAATTTGTATTTCATTGTTAAAATTATTCCAGTGACTTAATTCTCAAGTTTAGAATATTGTATGTTTACATCATCTCTTGATCACTGTAATAGTTATAGATCTTATATTCATTGAGCCAGATTCAAGCATAAAATGGGGATGTATTTTAGTTCTTTAGGTTATGACATTGCCCTGGCTTGGCATGAGGATTATATTCTTCAAAGCCCCTGCACTACATTTTATTTTAGTTTAGTCTTTAGAAATGAAGTTTATAGTTGGCCAGAGCATTGATGATGATCAGCATGTTTTAATATCCCAGCATTATTGTTTTTATGATTATGTATTCTGATGAATGAGCACTTAATTGGTGTATCCGAATTATGTTTAAATAATTGCCTAAGCTGGCAAAGGCTCAATAGTTAGCCTGGTTTACAGGAGACCCATTTTAAATCCAGTGATAAGATTGACTGTTGGTTTATATTTTGTATTGTTCAAATCCAGCCACAAGATGGACTGTTGATTTATTTTATTGTTGGTTATTCATGATGATTATTTTTTTTTGATTATTACTTCCTTTTACTTTTATTATTGATAAGGCTGGTTGATGAATTTATAATTATACTTTTAGTTGCTTTAAAGAGCTAACTGATCTCTAACTGGCTGATCTCATGATATAGGATCTCATGCTCTATAATATATAATATCTCATATATTGTGATATTTTTATTACTTTAATACTATAAAATATTATACTCAAAATATCTTATTTACTTGGGGTGTATGATGAGTTTCCATCACCCCATCTTGACCACCAAGTCTACCTCAGATCCCCATCCCATTATAATATATTTTTAATATTTTATAAAAATCAATAATCTTTATTAATGTATAAATTGATTTATTTTTGTATGAAATATTTATTCTAAGGTCACGATCGTTATTGATGCCGATAATTCTGCCTACAAGGTTATATAAAACAAAGCATAATGAAATAGATAATTAATATTTAGAGTTTGGTTATATATATATTATTGAAAACCAGCCAACACTTAGACAATCCCAATCTATATAACAATCAAGAATTTCAAACTGTTGTCAAGGCAACCTTTTATTTCTCAATATATTTATTAAGGCTTTATATATACATTGATGTTTATTGACAGGTCTGTTGGATCTTGAGGTTTATACTATGTCAGGGTGCTATTTGGTACTTCTTTAATCTTCTAAGTCAATCCTCATTTATGAGGCTCCATGTATCTTTGTGTTTTAATAATAGGCACCAGATTTAGATCTCTCCTTCTGAACTCCTTTAATTTGTTACTAATAAAAATTTATTCATTTTGATGAGGGTGGTTGAATATTTTGTTGCATCTCCCAACCATATTGCCATTATTATGTAAAGGGATAGTCTTATGGTCGCGAAATGCTTAGTTTGGATACTTTGTTTTAATGATGTAATGGTGTAGTAGTCTGCTTTAATGTTTCTATAGATGTATTGTTTTGTTATTAGTAGTCCATGACAGTTCTCAATGATAATGATTACACGTCTCTTCTATTCTTCGCAATTGGGGCACATTGGGTTGATTTTAGATATGCCCCTTTAATAGTGTAGGAACCAATTGGTGGGCTTGGCATCCATATTTATTTTTAAGGTAAGGTCTAAATACTTTGGTTCCATTTCCCATTATTTGAAGACTTTTGTAATTTTATAGTTTGTTAATCTCAGCTTCCCTGGAATTATTTTTGTTTGTAAATGCATGTTCATAGGCATCCCAGATTTTGAGTTTTGATTTAAATGCTTGTTTTGTTATTGTTTCATATTGTTTTAATTTTCCTATTATGGTGTTTAACCAGTTGTTTTTCTTTGTTGGGGTTGATCCGTTGGAGGCTATGAATTAAAAGCACTAAATGTTGAGCAGAGAATCAATAATAGACTGAATCCACTTATTCTTGGAGCTCTGATGTTAGTATATCAATAACATTGCTGTTAATTCAGAGTGAAATTAATTTATCAGCCAGATGGAATTTGGTATTTAATGAATTATTAAACTCGTAATCAATTAAATAAGGTTGGAGACAATCTCTTACGTCACCTTGATTATAATTAAATAAGATTTAATATGTAAATTTTAAATTAAACATACTTTGTTCAACATTTGTAGTGCTTTTAATTCACAACCTGGGATGAATGAGGGTAATATACTTCTTTTGTTTATATATACATTGAGCTATGTTTAATAAAATTTGTCCAAAGTAAATAAATATCAGTTTAATTTGTTTATATAAGTCAAGCATTGGTGGTCGAGAGGTCCCGGCCGATGCTATGACACATGAGAAAAAAAAATTGTTTATATAATAAATTAATGATTAGGTAAGATTATTTTTAAAAAATAATATCTAATCAGTATAATTAATATTAGCTGATTTTAAACATAATTTTTACTCCGATATTAAAATTATATACACTGTAGGATATATAGTGTTTCAATGTATAATCGTTTGTATTTATAATTTTTAATAAGACTTCCATTCTCTGTTTTGAAGTCTTGTTTAGTTCTTCACTCTCTTGAAAAACAATGAATCAAGAGTTTACATTAATTGTTTATTTGGATAAGAAAAGCATGATCGCAGAAAGTGAAATGTGAATAGTATGTTGTTTGTTAAGAATAAATGAAAAGTTATGAAGAATATATGTCAGAAGCTATAGACTTTTTTTAATGAAAGTTGTAGTATACTTGTTACGGAAGAAATAGATTGAACAAGTTGTAAAAGCAATAACAGAATAAAGCTTGAATTGCACAAATTTATTGGTAAAAAGGTTTGAGAGTACTAATAGATGTTTTAAGGTAATTTGGGATTTAGAAGAGTAGCCAGCCAGTAGTTTTTGTTCAACAATTATAATTTCAACAGGAAAAAGTCCCAGTGCTTTAAATTTAAGGATTTTAAATTAATTGGTTTAAATTCATATGCTTGAGAGTCTAAAATCGACATATTTTTAATAGATGAAGCATGTTTTATCTGAAGAATATTTACTCTTAAAAAATGATAGAAGAGATACAACTGAAGTAATAAGACAAATTATTGAAACATTTACCAGAGACAAGGAAAAAGATAACTATTATAAAAAAATTTTTGATACGATGAAGTGAATTATTTTATTGGATATTCTAAAAATGAAAAATTATTATTATTTATATATAAATCAAAAGATATTTTTAATATTAAATGATCTTTTATAAAAAAAATACTGGTATGCAAAACTTTAAAAACAGGAAGTCTTAATATTATTCTTATATTGATGACTATATTTTTCTATTTTATTAGTTAAAGAAAAGTTCTTTTGTTATAAATTTGGAAGCTTATTCTGGTAGTACTCTTATCTGTAGTGATATTTATTCTAAATATAAAATACACCCAATAATTATAATATTGAATATTGCATGTACTTCTGATATGAAATGAGATTTATTTCAAATTTAAAAGTACTAAGCATTCATTATTTTCATGCCATACTTAATAGCTAATTTTGAAATGATTAAAGTAGATTGAACCTTATTGTTTGATTATTAGTTAAAATTGGCTTCAGTTAATTATGAACTATGTTTCTTTTATTTTTCTTTTTATAATAGTCTTTTTCTTTATAAATAATACCAAGGATTATTGCATGCGTAACCTTTTTTTTTTTCGTGATTAAAAAAAAACGGAAGTACGTTTAGACTTCGTTTTTCAGTGATTTTATTGGTGAATATTCTGTGTGATTCTTGTTTTCATTATCTCCTCTACATTGAATAACATTCAGGATTTCTGCTTGTCCAACTATATAAGATATATATTATCTTTTGAAATATTTTTAAAAGTCTAATCAATTTAATAGAAGTAATAAAAACATTTTTTATTACAAATACATTAATATGCTGGTTGTGTTGTTAAATCAACGTGCAACATCGAAAATCCAGTATCTATTGTTTCTAAGATTGATATTAATTTTAGCATTATGGTTTATGTTATTCAATATTTTAAGAAGAATAGAACTAATTTGATTGCAGAATCAAACAGCTTATTCATCTGTATAATTGTTCAAAAACGGACAGGAAGATAGTTTCCGCATGAAGAAAGATACTACTGTGAACGAAAACAAAGGAGACTGTTTATAATTAATTCAAGGATCCACTCACAACCAATTCTTTAGTAGCATCTAGTTAAATCAGTATTGGATTTTTAATAAATAATTTGATCTATATTAATCAGTATAATTCCTAATCCTTAGCCCTGAGTATGGCACAAAAATGTTGAAAGCTTCCTTGGAAATTTTGATCGTGATATTAAATATTCAAATCATATTTTATTATTTACATATTTTGTAGATGAAAGTTGTTTATTTCATAATAAAAAATGATACTCAGATTATCTGGTCCACTTGATGATGTTTTCAGTATTCTCATACTGGAATTTATAAAATTAAAGTTGTAATATTTTTTAATGTAATGTAGTTGATGAACGTAAAATAATTAAATATAAGTAAATTTATTATTAAATTCAGATGACTAAATGATTATATATGTTTTTAATTGATTTTATGTACCTACTAAAGGGTAATATTATTTTAAGCTTCACACAAAATGGAAACAATTTGAAAATTTAAGTTTTAAGACAGCCCTCTCCCCACTACAAATTATATCTTCATTTCAATTTATTGTTTGTTGAGGGCAAATTGATATTTTAAGCTTCATATTATTGAAAATATTTTTAAAATTGTGAAGAATAGAAATCAGAAAATTAACATTTTATAAATAGCGGAAAAAATATATTTTCAAAGCAAAGCATAAATTAAATTGGAAAAAAATAAAAATAGTTGATATCTTTTTTAGCTTCACAAATTTTATTCGATACTAATTATGATCAGAGGCCTCTCTAATGATTTTCTAAAAGGAGCAGTGAAGTTGGAGGCATTACTCATTAGTCTTGCCAACTTTCAGTTCATGAGAGTTTTAGTGATTTTTCATCCAAATTCTGTGCCCACATGGATTGTTAGTTATGTTGGCCGTGGGCCAGATATATAAAAGAAAAAAATCCTAAACCTGTTTGAAATCTGAAAAAATTTCCCTGCTGAGATTCAAATCCTAATTCATGACTACATTGTATGAATTTATTAACTAATTTATCATGAAGCCTATTTAATAATCACTTACTTTTAATTATAATGTATAGAAAATTGTAACAATTCTTAATAATGTATGATTGGCAAAGTATAATTTGATTTTTTTTTTTATAGGGTACTAGTGTACTTTTTCCTATTTTGCCACTTGCAGCCGTAATTGTGCCAGCATTTGTTATATATCAGAAATCAACTACAAATATATTTGAGACTCATCCTTGTTTGTACATTTTAGCATTTGGAATGGTTTCAGTTAGAGTTACAAATAGATTAGTGGTAAGTATAATTTAAGTTACAGATATTCTTTGAACTATTTCAGTGAATCAAGTAAAAGTGTTGTTGTCTTATATCATTTACATAATAAATTTATTTGTTATTGGTCTGTCTTTTTCATTATATTCAAAATGTCTTACTTTTCCATCATTAACTTCTTAAATTATAGGAAATGTTCATGCATTAACTTGTTTACAATTGCAATGTTGTATTGATTTTTTTTTTTTGAATTTAAATGAAATTTAAATAAATAAAATATGTCCTTGCCATATTATTAACATACTGTTGAAGACAATCAACCTAAGAAAATATAATCATTAACATAAAACAGATAAAGACTTTGGACATTTTTAAAGTTATTAAATTTTTATTAGTACATTTTAAAATAAACATTTTAATCTTAGTTTTATTATATTTCTCATAAAATTATAATTAAAATTATATATAAAAATTATTATCTGTTAAGATTAATACCACTTTTAATGAAAAAATTAAAGTATTTGTGCAACAAGCCTTCTTACATCCATTGATTATTCTGGTTGGCACAGGGTGGCACTACTGTATGGAGAGTTTTGCCTTTATTTGTGCAACACATATAATACCCATACATTTTCAAATTACATATGAAAGTATCATGTCTTAACTAATAAAGCAAATTTAAACAAATTTAAAGCATTCATCAACTATAATAATAATAATAGCAACAATAATAATATCAACAGTATCAGCTGAAGCAGTAACAACAATTATTTTTAAGAACATATTCAATTATATACACAGGCCACCATATATGCATATGAATAATTATTTTCATAACTGCTGATTGACTTTAATGTTTTCTTTGAAATAGTAATGTTAAAACAATAATTCACCAAAGCCTTTTTAAACTTGAAAATACATGTTAAATGCATGTTTGTTTATAAGCAATTACTTGCACAAACTTCTAACTAATTTTTTTATTTTTTGAAGATGATAGTAATATTGTATAATATATAAACTGAATATGTTCTTAAATAATATTTTCTTAGATGCTTTATATATTTTTATATCATATTAAGAAGAAAAATGTAGAAAAGTCAAAATATTGCTAGACTGTCAATGGTTTATAAAAGTACTAACACAATTTCTCTATTAATAAAGGTAAATTTAGGAGTAAAAATTTATAAGAAATATGTAGTTTACTAAAAAATATCACAAAATGTTTATTTTTGAGTTAGAACAAAATGGCTGCAATAATAATATAATTTTTTAGAACTTTTGATTGACAAACTAAGTATATGCATAGTGTATTTTTCTTGTCAATTTGAATTATAGGTAAAGAAACTCCCAATGTTTAAAACATGTTTTTTGCAGATTGTGTTATTTCTGATTTGTAATTTATTTATCTTGATTTTCTTTACTTAATATATAAATACGTGAAAGAAGTCAACTTAAACAATACCAATATCAGTAATAATCAACAATCTCAAACCGTTGTCAAGGTAACCTTTAAATAATTAAAGTGGAAATCCATCTTTATATATGGTCTAATATATTTATATAGATACTGAAGATTGCAACTTGACTAGAAAGAGGGAAATTATTTATTCAAAGAAGTTTAAATAAACTTCATTAAACAGGTAAATATAACCTCTTCTAAATGTAGACTAACAAATAGGCAATTATAACATTTAAACTGCTATTATGTATAATTGAACCAGGTCTGCTGAAAGAGAGGTTTATTCTTGCTAGGTTTAAACATTTTTTATAATAATTAAAAAAAAAAACCTCTGGAACAGACCGGCCCTTCAAGTAGACAAGTAGAATACCATTAATAGATGAACCATGAACAGTACCTATAATCAGATCAAGGCTATACAAAGCATAACCTACGATTACATTTCCAGGCTATAGCACTTCTCGATTGCTGAATTCAAACTTCTGCCATCCAAAGAATTTTATTTGTTTTGAGGATCCACCTCAGGTGCCAGCCAACTATAGGTTATATAGTGAGCATGCTTCGGACAACAGACACACAATCCAGCACTTGAAATATCCTATTAACCAGAGTCCAGCACATTTGATTTAATATACACAAAAAAATAACTCTACACTTAAATCATGAGTGATGCAGTAGCAAGAGAGAGAGAGAGAGAGAATAGATCAAATTATATTTAAGCAAACATTAATATTTATTTCATCATCATCATTATCAACCATTATCAATCCACTGCAGGATGAAGGTCTCTCCAAGTTTAATCCATCTTCTCCGATCTTTAGCTTCTCTTCTCCACATCACCCCTACACATTTTCTTATTTCATCCATCCATCTTACATGTGGTCTCCTTCCGGGTCTTTTACAATCTCTTGGAATCCAGTTTAAAATTTCAATTGTCCATCTATTATCATCTCTTCTAGCAATATGTCCAGCCCAACTCCACTTCAATCTTTTAATTTTTTCAATGAGGTCAGTAACACCTGTTTGTTCTCTTACCCATACATTGCGTTTTCGATCTCTTCTTGTTACTCCCAACATACATCTCTCCATACTTCTTTGAGTGGTCTGAAGTCTCTGTATTGATCTTCTATTAAGTGTCCAAGTCTCAGATCCATAAGTAAGAACTGGTAAAACACATTTGTTAAAAACCTTTCTTTTCAAACACATAGGCATATTTCCTTTTAATATCAAGTTATTTCTACCAAAAGCACTCCAACCAAGTTTAATTCTATGATTAATTTCCTCTATTATGTTTCCATCTGTATTAATAATCTGACCAAGGTATTTGTAACTCTTAACTTTTTCTAATTCATCATAATCAATCTTTATTTTCATATTTTGAGCAAATCGATTAAACATTACTTTAGTCTTTTTAACATTTATCTTTAGTCCTACTTTCCTACTTTCATCTGATAACTCCTGCAACATTTCCTGCAGCTCGGAAGCATTATTTGCAAAAACAACTACATCATCTGCGAAATCTAAATGACTTAAATAATCTCCATTTACTTTCACTCCTTTAGTTTCCCATTTTAATCCACAAAATACTTCTTGCAGCACTGCTGTAAAAAGTTTTGGAGATATGGAGTCACCTTGTCTTACACCTTTCTCAATGTTGACTTTCCCAGTATCATTATGTAATCTAATTGTTGCTGTTGCATTTTTATAAATATTCTTTAAAATATGACAATATCCTGGATCTATACCTTGATGATCCAATGCTTTAATCACTGAAGAAATGTTTATATAATATTTATTTACACACACATATATATTTAACACACTATAATATACCAAATTTCACATAAAAGAATATAAATGATGACTTTAGGCTATAGTTATAATAGTTCTTTATTAAAGTTCATTTCATTTAAAATAAAAAGTCTAGACTGTGATAAGAATATATTTAAAAGTATCTTTACCTAGGTTTTCATTTGTTTTATTTTCCAACCGATTGGCCTTTTGTTTCTCCATTGATGGCTTCATGGCTTTCCTTCCAACAATGAGAGAGAGAGTATGCGGCAACTTCTACTTTACAATCTTGGCATTGGTTCCAGGTATTGATCCAGGTGGGATAGTTGATGGCTGAGGACTTGGGGCATGAAGCCCTGTCAAACACTCCTATGACTTATGCGCTAGCGGCTTCTGCATTAATGTTGACCACAGCAGTAATGACTGGTTTGTTATGGCATTTAAATTTCTACAAAACTCTGAATCTGCAGTCTTCTGCATACTGTATATAGCTAGACTCCGAATTGAATGAATAATACTGGACTGATTTACAGATTGCAGCCCCAACTGAAGAACAATAGTCCTGGGGACTTTATATATTTTTTTCTTTCCCATTGTTTTATACAGTTTTTAATGTTTATCACACTTAAATCTATTTTTAATTAAGAGTATCCTTACATCTGTTTTTTTAAATTAATTTTATATTTTAATCCTTTGTTCAGATTCATCCACTACCTTGATAACATGGTTTTTTTTTAATTAATTCAATTTTAATATTATCAATCAGCCATCTTTTAAATTAATTATATTTTTGAAAGTTTTACTAACATTTATTTTTACAGACTAATTTTATTCTAACTTTCCATATTTATTTTATAAAAGTTTTCTTTAAAAAGAGAGCGAGGAAAAAAGTTTAAATTTTCAAAATAAGAGTCATAGATCACATGACCCTATTCTCTTAAGCTTGTAAGTTATAAACAATGAGGATTGCCAATTCCTCAACAAGCTTTGTGTTAAATGCTTAGCTAGAGAAAGCATTTAAAATATCTGTCAGGAACCCCCCCCCCAAACCCCTGACCATGGTTTCATGCTTTGGCACTTCTCAGAGAGGTGCCAGGGTAGGTTCAGACACTAGATCTAAAAATACCAACCCAAAGCCAGCATTTAACTAAAAGTTATCTAGAGAGTGGAAAATCTGAAATTTTCAGACACCTACATGTCTTCAAACCCAGCTATCCAACTCAAATAGCTATATGGGGCGTTTTCAGCCATACCATATATTAGTAGTCTTAGCAATATAACATTGCATAAGTCTTAAGGCAGAGATGATAAATAGTCAAAATAAGAGTCACAGATCACATGACCCTATTCTCTTAAGCTTGTAAGTTATAAACAATGAGGATTGCCAATTCCTCAACAAGCTTTGCGTTAAATGCTTAGCCAGAGAAAGCATTTAAAATATCTCTGTCAGGAACCTCCCCCCCCCCCAACCCCTGACCATGGTTTCGTGCTTTGCACTCCTCAGAGAAGTGCCAGGGTAGGTTCAGACACTAAATCTAAAAATGCCAACCCAAAGCCAGCATTTAACTAAAAGTTATCTATTGAATGGAAAATCTGAAATTTTCAGACACCTACATGTCTTCAATTTTTTTTCTAATTTTTTTCTTCACTCGCCTTTTTTAACAAATAGTTTTATTACAAATATTTGCAATCTTTTTATTCTACAAAACTGTGTTTTTAAATCTACTTAACTAATCATATATTTTTTAAAAATTATAAAACATGTAACAATATATATATATAAGTGTTTTTAACATATATATTTGCTAGTGGTACGATATAACAGCTCTATTGCTACTGAAAGTTTTTGATAATAAGATACTAAAATTAAAATTTTAAATGTTTTCTAATTCTTAATATCACTTACATATTGACAAAAAATGACTGCCATATTTATCAAACATTATGCACATGTGTGTGTGATAATCTGGTTGAAAAGCAATTTGCAGAAAGCATGTGTTTTAAATATTGAAAGAGCACAAAATTGATAATTAGAAAAGAGAAAACAGACATATTTAAAGTAAACAACTATGGTATGTACCAATGAACATGTGTTTGATTGAGAAAATACAAAAATATTGGATAAAGAGACAAAAATACAAAGAAGAAAATTCAAACCTCATGTGATAATGGCAAATAACTTCATAAGTCAACTTTGTGTGATAATAAATAGCATCTGAACATCACTAATTAACCTTTCTCTTCAGAAAAAATTGAGAAATCAGGAGGGCCATCATAGATAATTATATGAAACTTTTACTGATTTGGTTTTAGCAGAATAGCTTAATTGGTCACTTTAAATTCAATATTTAAGAATCTTAGGATCCAGATTCAATTTTTATGCCTGCAACATCTGAAAAAATAGAATAATAGCATTTGAAATATTGTGTTATATTCTAATCTGCGTGTTATTACTAACAGTTGAATGCATTTGAAAAATTTAAATAAAATTTGAATTTTTAAAAAAATATTCAACATTCAATATTAGATGGTGGAAATAGTTCAATATGTAATTATTATTCAAATGCCATTATTATAAACTTTCAGACACCCTCCTTCCGTTTGAAATATCATTGTCATCACATAAGAGAATTCCATAATAATAGAATTATGATAAAAAAAATTTGTTCCATATGTTATTTTCACCTATTTATCAGTTGTTGAACTAAATCTCTATATTGATTATGAAGTTCGACATTACATTAATTATTCTGCAAAGTAGAGAATATGAAGTGTTTCTTCTTATTCACTTCACTAATGATAAGATTATTGACATAAAAACAATCACGATTCCTCTTTTTATAGAACTCAAGAACATAACGCAACAATCCTGAAAGCCAAAATTAATAGTTATATGTTCAATGGCTATTGAAATTTAGCATGAATAATAGATTCTTTTAAAGAATAAACACCAATTTTTTTGTGAATATAATTAGAATAAGACACTTTTTTTTTTAATATTCTGATTTTTAAATATAATGTAATCTGTTAAATTGAATTGTTTTGGGAGTGGATGCATTATATATTCTTTTTTAGTGATTTTTCTGCCTAAACAAAATGTTTATTATAATCAATTCATGTGTCATACAAAAATTCAATAATAGCAGACATTTCAATGCCACTATTTCTTACAACTTTTGGCAAGATCTACTATTTATAACAATATATGCATTAAAATCTTCAAGAAGAAACATTTGATCTTTTGATGGTATTGGTACAATAATGTTATTGAATAAAGAAAACGACTTTCTCTGAATTTAATATAGGGGCATATGCATTAATAATATAAATATTGGTAAAATTGTCCAAGCTATGTTTTGATGCCATTAACCTTTCCACATCAAAAAGTTCTTAAAATGGAAGAAATTACTTTACAGCAAATTCATCACTTTGCAGTCTTCTTTTACTGGTTTATCTCTTTATCCAAAAAAACTCATAGACCATCTACCTACTTTATTGAACTTTCTTTCTTTGAAGGAAATATTTCCCTATGAGCAATTACATCAATCTTCAAATTTGATAAAAAAATAATCAATCAAAATAAGATTGAAATAAACAACTGTTAATAACTATATTATAATATTTATCGAACCGGCTTTTATCTTCATGAAGACCTTCAATGGAGATAAACGCCGGTTTGATAAATGTTATAATATAGTTATTAGTAGTTGTTATTTCAATCTTCTTTTGATTGATTATTTATTTATATATTTGTGACAACATTAAGGACAAATAAATTATATTGGATATTTGACCATTATAATAATTTAGTAATGAGAATTGTCTTCCACTAAAGTTTTGAAGAATTTATATCAAGTAAAGTTTGCACATTTTATGTACTTCTATTTAGAAAAAAAAAATTATATAACTTACATTTAGTTCTATTACAAACTGTGGTATTACCACTATTAATGATAATGTGATTTTTTTTAAATTGCTTTAATGAATAACCTTCCAGACATGACATTGTAGCAGATTGTGTGAGTCCAAACATTTTTAGATATTTTTTTTTAGGTCTCTTCTATTTCTACGATAGACAGGAAGATCCCTAAACAGGGCTGCCTAAACCTATAATCTTTACCAAACTAAAACTCTTTTCTCAATTCCATTTCCAACTAAACCTGTTACTGGTCATACTGTTTTAAACGAGGAGGATTACAACTACGGACTGTAATAATCTTGCATTCTTATTTTTATAGACTTGAACTAAAAAAATTACAAAGGGAGTAAGAGTCAGAATTGCTATACACGTAGTTAAAAGATGGCAATGTGGTTATACAACACTCATTTCCACTGTCATAGTAAAAATAATTGGATGATTGATGTCCGGGATACTAATGATTACTACATCTACACTAAAACAGGCAAAACTCACTATACGTATGCCACACACAGCAAGCTAGAGTAATCAATGGATGCCAGAAAGGCTTGTGCATAAAATCCCATCTAGTGCCTACTCATCCAGTATCCCCAGACTATTTTCTGGCTTGTGGCCTTCGTCAGTGAGGAGCCTTGGATCTGAGAGCCCTGCATCTAGATCTTAGGATCTAATGCAACCCTCCAGCAACCACCTTTTATCTCCATTTAACTACAAACTATGAGTCTTAAACTGAAAACACCTTAATGTTTTCAATTCAAGCCCATCAGCTTATATAGTTATATGGGTCTGAACCCAGTTCAGTTACCATACATTTTGGTGTCTTTGGTTCTTTAATAACCATAGCCACCAATATCCTATAAGGCAGGATTGGTTTTAAGCCAATAAACATCACATGACCACCATCTCTTACGCTTGTGTATAACTGTTGTTAAAACAGGCAAAACTCACTATACGTATGCCACACACAGCAAGCCTGAGTAATCAATGGATGCCAGAAGGCTTGTGCATAAAATCCCCATCTAGTGCCTACTCATCCAATATCCTAAAAACTTCTTTATTATCAATTTTATTATTACATTCTTCCAATCATGTGATACATCTTTATCATTTAGACAATTAATATACACAGCTTTATTAACAATTTTTCTATTTCATTATTGTCTTCTTTTAAATATCATTAATAATTGGATCCTTCCTAGAACTTTTACCATTTTCATAGATGTAATTATAGAGGATTTGAATACAGATTTTCAAGCATCTTTCAGCTATCGACT
This sequence comes from Epiperipatus broadwayi, assembly GCA_028023455.1. Classification (NCBI taxonomy): domain Eukaryota; kingdom Metazoa; phylum Onychophora; class Udeonychophora; order Euonychophora; family Peripatidae; genus Epiperipatus; species Epiperipatus broadwayi. Next base: position 2,949,906 of record JAQFVV010000134.1, on the reverse strand, counting down.
GTCTCATACAGCCGATACACATGACTACACGTGAAAAACATAAATGTTCTCTGCAATTATATCTAATTTCCAAGTATATTAAATTATACTTGTATTCTAATATTACATTTTCATAGATATAATTGATCTCATTTGATATAGTAATGGTACGGTATTGTTTTTTTTTTTAATCACAACAAAATTCCTTATAGAACTCTTCTACACATTTTCTGATGTTAATTTTCTTTAGTAATAGTTCCATCTTTTTTTTTTTTTATTGTTGGAACAATTTTCCTTTTAATACCAAGATGTTTTACACTTTTGAGACTTTTTATTTTCTTCTAGAGCTTTCTTTGCCAGCTTGCAATTTATTTTCTTATGTCGTTATTAATACTTTTTCATATTGCTCTATTTTCAGGGAAGCCCTAGCTCGCCCGAAAAGCAATTAATTAATAAAATACAAACAGGTTGAGATGATATATATATTTATTCTTTACAAACACAATCGTTAATAATAACCATAATAATATGTAATGACGATTGGAAATAATTAGTTCATGTCATGGTTAAATATTCAAATTATAATAACGTTAATACAACACTTAAATCTCATATAGCTTTATAGTTCGTAATCTATAGGTTTCGTTATATGCTCAGTTCAGAAATTATACTTCACGTTATCCATTACAGTTTTTCTTCGGCTGAAGATTCTTCAAATTCCATTATTTTTCAGTTTTTCAGGACCAGCAGTATCAGGACATCCTTCTTTTTACCTATACTTCAGGAATATGTCCTAAGTTGGAGTTTTTTTGGCCCTCTAGCAGTTTCTAGAGTAATCTTACTGCACAAACACATACCATTTTTCAAAACTCTAGATATCATAATTCTTTTTAATGGATCGTTGTTAAAAATTTTCATATTCTTTCTTTTCTTCATACATTGTCTTGGCTCAGGTAGAAAATGTTCTGGTAAATTAGTGCTTTTTCTATACCAGCTATATTTTCTTGTAATTCTCAATAGAAATCACTTAACTTATTGTTTTCAGTTAAATCTATTTTGAAAACTGATTAATATTTTTAGACAATTTACAAGGTCTAGTTTAAATGTTTTCTGTGTTTCTAAAGATTTAGAAATATCAATTGTTAATACGATCAGTTTTAACAGTATTTGTCGCTCTGTTTTTGCATTGATATGTATTTTACATATCTTTAATCTATGATCACTTCCTGTGTTGAGTCATGAAATACATATTTTCATTAGTCAAAATAAAATTAAATTTTATTGTATCTTAATTTATCTTATTAAATAATCACAGTCTTTTTACATTTTTAAGCAAATAATTTTTATTAATATAATAACAGTTTCGACTGTTCCTGGCAGTCTTCTTCTGATCTCAATCTATTGCTCTACCTTTCCCTTTCCACCATTTTATCTTACTTGCTTAAAGGTGTAAAAAGACTGATTTTTTAATAAGATATATTGTTGTATATGAATAAGCAAAATTACTGAAGAAGAAAAAGGAAGAAGTATATATATAATTGTACCTTAATTTGTGTGCTTTCATTTTCATTTGTAAATTAATGTCATTTAATTTTGGTCAGAGATAGGATTTTTATGTATATTAGGATATATATTATATCTTTTATGCTGTTTTTTATTTTTAAACAATTTATAAAATAAAAATGTTAATATAGTAATATAAAAAGAGCAGAAACTAAAAATAATAATCACTTTCATTTGTATTTTCTCTTATATATATTGTAACCAGTTGGATTACATAGACACACTAATATAGTGTGTGTGCATAAATATATATGTAAAATTGAAAGGAAAACTAGAAATAAGCACAGACAAAAATATAGTAGACATTTTTCTACATTTACTAAAATAAAATAATAACAAGTAAAGGGTTAAATAACTCTGGGTTTAAAATAAAATTTCATTATGAAATTAATGTTTTAAAAAAGGTCTTAATAAATATAAATAGTGTATTGTTATTATTATTATTCTGATTGTGAAATGTAAAAACACAATACTTGTTTTTGAAATTTTTTTTAATTAATTAAAACATATATGTTTTTAAAGGGATTAGAGAGCTAAAAATAAAAACTGTTTTCAATGAAGGTGTTATTATCACCTCAGATAATTTTATAAAAAGGGCTGATAACAAACTAGCTTCAGTCTGGAGAGTGATTTTAAAAAGAACAGTTAGGCTGGCAGTTTTTTAAGAGTTAACAGAAGAACCAGCTATAAAGTTGGCTCAAGTATTTTGTGAAGAGTTGGTAACTGTAGCAGAAAATAGCCATAGTAAAGCTAGCTGCAAAGATGGCTAGTATAATTATCAAGAGAACTGCCATGAGGATTTAAGAATGCAAGGAAGTGGCTGCACTACATTTCACTGGAGGAGTTTGAATTTACATGGAGGAAACGGGTCAAGATTCTTTGTAATTCATAGCCTTAAAAGTGTTCTGGAAAACAGCTTACTGACCTGAAGTTTAAAAAATCCAAGTATAAGTGGAATTGACTACAGAAAGGAAAAAGCCAACCATACCTGAATTATGTAATTTTTTCTGATTATGACAGTCACTAAAAACCAAACTCATCAAGAAAAATCTTCCAGCTTGCTGAAAGGCAGAGAAACACGGTTAAACGTATATACAGCTGGTGGTGAGTAGCGTTATATATGATAAGGAAGTTTTAAACAATTTCCTTAGTAAAATGACATTTTTATAACTGATAGAAATATATAAAACGATATTAGTTTAAAATCGTTTATTAAAGAGAAAAAACTGTTTAAAGTATATTTATAATTTAGGGGGGAAAAAAAAACTACAAAGAAAGTTGTTATAATTAATAATCAAGAAAAAGATTTCCAAAAATCTTTTAGACTAGGAAAAAGAAAGACATTTTAAATCAATTAACTGTCAAAAATTTGAAAGGGACTATATTCAAGATTAAATTGCGAAAATAATCTTTCATAATTTTATTGTAGCTAAATTAATGTTTCGCACGTCTGTGCAAATTATATATACGTGTTTCAGTAAACCTAGTATGTAAAATTTATTTCATTTAACTGAAACTTCAATCATTTATTGTATTTTGTATAATTTAAGATTTTGATAATTATTTTGTAGCAAGTCAAATAGGTTATTTCACGCACACACATGTGTGCGTATATATGTCAATTGTATTGTAAATAATAATGCGTGTCAGATAGACACTTATGTGTAAAATTTTGATCATTTTTCTAAATTAGATGTTAATTCAAACGTGTTTATGCTGAATGGGTTTTAAATAAACCTAATTTATTAATCATGTAACTCAATCTATACTTTTCAAAATCAGAACCCTTATAAGACCTTAAATATCATTTATTTTTTTATTGTTATTAATAAACTTTTATATAATTGTTAAAATTGTATTCCATCATCTCTTGTTCACATACAATAATAGAGCTTTATGTTCTCTGAGCTAGATTTCGGACACGGATAAATGGGGATGTGTTTAGTGCTTTGGGCATCCAGAGATGATCATCATCATCCTGGTTGGCGCAAAAGAGGATACTCTTTAAAGCCCATGCACTATCTTTTATTTTACTTTAATCTTATTAAAAGTTAAGTTTATAGTTGGCCAGTACATTAATAGTACTTTAGTGGCCAGAGCATTGATGATGATCAGCATGCTTTAAATGTCCCAGCATTATTGTTCTATTTCTGATTACTGTGTATTTTAATGGATGGGCACTAAGCTGGTGCATCCAAGTTATGTTTATGTAATTGCCCAAGCTGGCAAAGGCTCAATAGTTAGCCTGGTCTAAAGAAGACCCATTTTCAATCCAGCCACAAGATGGTCTGTTGATTTTATTCTGATTTATTGTACTAATTTGTTTATTCCCATCAATGATGATGATGGATAGTTATTTCTCTCTAGTATTTCCTTATACTGATATTTACTTTATAATGCTGGTTGATAATAGTTATGCTTTAGTTGCTCTTTTGAGTTAGCTTTTGATCTCTCAATGTTCTCACAGATTTTGATATCACTTTCCTACCATTTCCTGAACCCCCATCCCGTTACAATATATATATATAAGGACACAATTTATTGATGAATATAATCATATTACTGAAACTTAAATGACCATTAAAAAATGATGCCAATTTTTATTTTAAAAAAATCTTTCTTGGCATTGAGCTGAAATTCAGGTGAATTAGGATGTGATAAAGAATAAAACATATTTTAAGGACTTTGATTAACTATCCTATGTATAGATATGAGAATATATGTAGTGAGTGCTTTTATATTAAAAACTGAAATGTGTGTGTGCTTATATATATGTGTGTGTGAAACGGTTTTACCACAAAATGAACATTTATTTTCAGATTGCGCACATGAGTAAAAGTGAAATGGATTTATTAGATTCTTCAATGATTGGTCCTGGAATGTTATTCCTCAATCAATATTTTAGTACCATTTTAAGTGAATATTTGGTTCTTTGGCTTTGTTTGGTAAGTGATTATAATTTATATATTTAATTTTTTTAGATTTTAGTTTATATTGTCAAAGTTGTAGATTTTGCATTAGAAATTAGAAAATGATTAAAAAGGAAATTTTTAATATTGAAATTATGTGTGTATATATTTCCTTTTTCCCATTTGTAGCTTTTTTTTTTTTATTGGTTTGTTTTCTAACTTTTCATTCTTTGTCTTTCATTTTTTAATTTGTTTTCTTTCTTTTTCTAGGACTAGAATGGATATATTCATTTATGAATGGATGCTAATAATATATAAAAATATTTGTATTATATATATTATCAAAAATTGGAAAGGAATAAAAATCCTTATGCTGCTTTTCCCCAAAATAATAATCAGAAAAATAATAATTTTTTACAACAGCTATATAATCAAATAATAATTTTATACATAAAAAGCTTTTTTCAGCACCTGCTTTGGTGCCCTTTTCAATTGTTACTAATCTATTTAACACTAACGAATCACCTGGCATAAAACCATCTGGTGTCCAATAATGGAATTAAAACAAACAATAATAATATAAATAATTAGAACATATCAAAACCCTCATATATAAATTGAACAATTACAAAACAATTGACTATTTCATAACAATATGTCAAACAATATTATGTGCATTTATTTATTTATTTTTAATACAATTATATATATCATTTTATATAATTTTCCATTCATAAGATGATATATATAATTGTATAAAAAAAATGCATGTAATGTTGTTTGACATTGTTACGATATAATCAATTGTTTTGTAATTATTCAATTTATATATGAGGGTTTTGATTTGTTTTAATTATTTATATTATTATTGTTTGTTTTAATTTCATTATTAGACAATGGATGGTTTTATGCCAGGTGATTCGTTAACGTTAAATAGATTAGTAACATTTGAAAAGGGCACCAAAGCAGATACTGAAAAAAGGTTTTTATGTATAAAATTATTATTTGATTATATAGATGTTGTAAAGAATTATATATAAAATAATAATCAGAAAATAATATAATTACTACACACATACATAAAAATTAAATACAAACTGTTTAAAAATACTCTGTATATAGAAAATAGAAAAACGCCAAAGCTCATGTGTAAAATAAAAACAAAAAAGATAAATAAGTAAATCAATTAAACAATAAAATCTATCAGATTTTAAAATCTAAACTTTCTATATCTTTTTAATATTGAACATGTTTGTGTGTGTGTGCCAAGTTCTCTGCCTAAATATGGGTAAAGATAACTATATAACATGTACTATGGATAAACACTAATATGAATGTCATTGGTTGAAGTTTGACATTCCTTGTAAAACAATTTTGGTAAACATGAAGTTTTACCAGGTCACAACAAAATTTGAATTTGTTTCAAATTTTTCTCACCAGAGTTTCTTGTCGAATTACTGCCCATTGTAGTTTTAGCATATATATACAAAAGAAAATTCGCAAAGCAAATTCCTATAGATAGGATTGGAATAAAGTATTGCTGGTAATGTGGAAAATATGTGGATGAGAGCTAAACGCAAGCTCAAACATCAGTGTGGCGCCAGCAGTACTTTATTCGTTTAAGGAGAAGCTACAGTACATCACATCCTATCTACAGGAATTTGCTTTTAGGACTCTCTACATGACTGATGCCATCCTTACAAATTTTATCGCTATTATAAGTGAAAATTACAATGGACAGTAATTATGAATGAACTTATTATTTATGAACTTATCAAACTACAATGGACAGTAATTATGAATGAACTTATTACGGAATATGCATAAAATGTTGACTGCGTAATATCCAGGCCGTTTATTTTGTTATTGTTTTAATAAATTATTTTTTCAGATATTTTTTATAATATAATTATTTATTATTAATTATTTTTTTATAATATAATTTTCTGCCTCCATGTATTTTATATTTCACAACAAATTTTTAAATAATTCGATGAGAAACACTCTGGTGAAAAAAATTTGAATTACAAAATTTTGTCATGACCTGGTAAGTTCATATTTACCACAATTTTATCATCTCAATACTGGAATTGTCATAAATTTTAATTTCTAATTAAAATCTATTAAATCTGTTTCTTATTAAACGTAGAAGCAGAAATTTTTGTTCTAATCAAATCTTTTTTGGAGAAAAAGATTAAATAAAGAAATACTCTTATAAAATTTTTGTTTTTGATAAGATTTTTTAAAAGAATAAAAAACTATATATCTAATGATCACTTAAATTTAGAATGGCTTTTACATTCAAATTATTCCAAAGACATAAATATAAATTTTTGAAATATTTCTGATTCTTATGATACCTAATACCATTTATTTTCCATTCACTCTATTTCTTTTTATGGTTCTCCAATTCCATCAACTACATTGAGTCATATTTTATAAACTCCGGCATGTCATTTGTTTTATGATATTTTTAAAAATGTTCATTCAGTGTCACTTTTTTTATATCTAATAAAGTATGGTTGGCAAAACTCTTATCTATTGTCCTCTCTTGAAATTATTTTTGTTGGTAATCTATTGAACAGTTTCTTATTTCCAAATTTTCAAAAATATGAAATAAAATTAATTTCTAAGAAAAGAACCTAAAACTGCAAAATGAAATTGTTAATAGATGACAATGGGAGAGTGGTTAAGAACGATGAAAGTGGAAGATTAGCAAAGAGTAGTCAATATATTTAAAGTATCTGGTCAAACAATTGCACATATACAACAGCGAAATTTGAATGTTTTCAGTTTTATTTTAAGAGACAGTAACAAATTTCCTATTCTATTTATTTGTGTGCCTATTAGGAACATACTGGGAACTGAAGACAATACTCATGAAAAGAATGATGAATGTAAAATATTTAGCATCACAAGAAATTTTTAAATGCAATAAAACCATTTCTGTTTCTGAAGTAATTGTGAAAATAAATTGCAGGTATTGACTTAAAATTTTTTGATATTGTCCTATACCCAAATATAAATTTTGAAGATTATTTCTTAGATGTTAATGATTTTGGCATAGAATCTATCTAATTATCGAGGTAATACAGTTTTCTTTTTCTTCCTCCTTTCTTTATGTATTGATTTCTATATTTACATATGATACCATTTCCAACCTTCTTATACACTTAACAATACTATTTTTTACACCAAAGCTTTACTCTTACAGTTTCGACTATCCTGCAGTCATCATCAGAGCTACAATATCCAAATATCTAATCATACAATTACTACATTATATTTATATACATAATCAATAACATACATCTTAGCCTGACCATTATAAATAATAATTTTCCATTTTATTATTCTACCCTTAACTAATTTTATTTTTTTATTTATAATATTTTAGTATTATAAATCAATTTTATTATAATTTTAAAACTTTAATTTTTAAACTCTACTAAATCTATCATTTTATTATTATTTTTTAAGTTATATTTTCTTAATTACTTTTAAACTTTCTTTATCTTTATTATATACACATGGGTCTCGTTTTATGCTGTAGATAGGTTCCACAGAAAACCGCATTAAAAAAAATCGCACAAAAATAGACTTAACTTACCTTGAAAAATGGGAATAGGTGCTGTAATTTTCAGAATTCGCATAAAAGCAAAGCAACAAAGAAAAATTACTTTAAAATTCGCATTAAAAAAATAAGCAAATAAAATATGACTAATAAAAAATTTCAAATATTTGAAAAAAAATAATACAAGACATGTGATCTATGGATTGATCTATGACTTTTATTTTGACTATTTATAGTCTCTGCCAAAAGTCTTATGCAATTTTATATTGCTATGACTACTAATATATGGTATGGCTGAAGATCTATCAGCCCCATATAGCTATTTGAGTTGGATAGCTGGGTTTGAAGACATGTAGGTGTCTGAAAATTTTAGATTTTCCACTCAATAGATAACTTTTAGCTAAATGCTTAGCTTTGGGTTGGTATTTTTAGATCTAGTGTCTGAACCTACCCTGACACTTCTCTGAGGAGTGCCAAAGCACGAAACCATGGTCAGGGGTTTGGGGAGAGGTTCCTGACAGATATATTTTAAGTGCTGGCTCTGGCTAAGCATTTATCATAAAGCTTGTAGAGGAATTGGCAATCCTCACTGTTTATAACTTACAAGCTTAAGAGATAGGGTCATGTGATCTATGAATTGATCTATGACTTTTATTTTGACTATTTAAACTTTATTTACATTTTTTATTAACTACTGTATTTAATTTTTCATACATATTTTAATTATTACCGCTAGCGTTCATTTGTAAACTGATAAGAAATCAAATTCGATGTGATGTGATGTATTGTGGCTTCTCTTTAAACGAAATCAAGAATCTCTCAGCAATTATGCCCAGAGAAACCTGTTAGCCACTTTATTTTTATCCGTGATGTGATGTACAACTAGTGCCACTTTCAGTCTTATGCTGTGTTAATGGTTTTCTGTTTCTATATTAAAAAATGAAATCGCAATCAAAACAAAAAAATTATACATTATCATTAGAAAGATTATTTTCAGTTTATAAAATCTTCGTTTTTTATTTTGAAAATCTAAAAGATTATTTATTTCTGTTATATGTAACAAAATATGTTTAAAAGTTTAAAGTTTTTGAATATTTATTGCAATATTTTTATATGTAAGTATAAATCTATTATTATTATTTACTCATTAGTATAAATAGGTTATTTACATACAGCTTCAGGCCATTGCTGCTAATATAAAGTTATATTTTTGAAATAAAAAAAAAAGTATTGCAAGTCAAAATAAGTTATTAATAATTTAAATTTCTTGATATCTAATAAATATAGTGAAATATGAAAGATATTAAGAAGAAGCATGAATCGCATAACTTCAAAATCGCATTAAAATAATCCGCATAAAAGGAGACCCAGGTGTATTTAACTATTAACCCTTTTACATTATAAATTAATTTTGGTTTTTCGAAATAGGATTATAATGTAAGTATTTAGTTATGTAATGAAAAAAGATAATTTATAATATAAAAAAGTTAATAGTTAAATATAGAATAAAGATAAAGTTTAGAAGTAATTAAGAAAATATAACTAAAAATATAATAATAAAATGATAGATTAAATAGTAGAGTTTAAAGATTTGAAATGCAGGCATTCTTCAGATACCTGGATCTTAATTGTAAATTAAAATATGAAGATTTGTTATCTTAATATAACCGGAGCACTGATTATGTATATGTGTAGGAGATGATTATCTAGACCAACTGATGAGTGCTGGTTTAGCATGAAATATGTATATTGGTGTTTATTTATCTTTTCTACATGTGTATAAGTGGTTTGAGATAGTGTGGATAGTTGAAAGGTGCTATATTTAGAGTTTCAAGATTAAAGTTTTAAAACTATAATAAAATTGATTTAGAATAATTTAATAATAAAATATTATAAATAAGAAAATGAAATTAGTTAAGAGTAGAATAATAAAATGGTAAATGATTATTTATAATGGTCAGCCTAAGATGTATATTATTGATTATGTATATAAATATAATGTATTAATTGTACAATTATATATTTGGATATTGTAGCTCTGATGATGACTGCAGAACAGTTGAAACTGTAAGAATAAAGTTTTGGTGTAAAAAATAGTATTGTTAAGTGTATAAGAAGATTGGAAATGGTATCCATATGTAATCTATCTAATTGTGAGCCACTCTTATTTAATAAAAAGGCAAGTTCCAAGTTATGTAAATGGATTGACTCATACCTTTATATGCAAGTTGAAACGGATGTGACTTTAAACTCAGATAATTCCCCATTTACATAAAGTCGTACATAAATCTATACGTTGTCCTTCACAAATGGAGAGGATTTTCTACAATGCCTTCACTAAAAGCTTTAATTAGATTAACTTAATTAATATAATATATTCATTTGTAGTTATATGATGACTATTCCTATCATTGGTGGTCGAGAGGTCAGCGACAGCTGCTTTATAAGTAGTTGTCCCGGATTTAGTGGGTTCGCTTTCCGGCTGATGATATGACACATGAGAAAAAAAATTGTTGTCAGTTTGAAGTACTGTATGTAAGTCATCATTTATTTGGGAAGTCAATTAATATTCAAGAATAAAAATGGTAGTCAGGGCACATTTCCATCTAATTGACCAGATTCCCAAAATGCTTATATATTCTGCAGTTTTTGAAAATTAAACTTTTGAGTAGATTATTGTTAAATTGTAGTAATATTCATAGATTGATGTTATTCACATATTGTCAGTATATTGCATTTCTTGCCTTCACTCTCTTTCAGTGGATATGGTCAACAAGAATCTTTTGCTCTTTACTTAACCGCTAGAACACTATTCACTTGATTCATTACACACTGCAAAAGGATTTCTCCCAAGTTATATTCCAAAGAGGATCTTGGTCGTAAATTAAAATTCTACGAAAACATTTATTAAGATAATCAGTTCTAGATGTACTTGATATTCCACATACATTAATGCTTGCATGACAGTTATATATGAACTCGAGATATTATGGACAGATAGTTAAGTCGCACTATTAAGCATTTTGTAGTAAGTTATTGCACTTTATCTAATTATATAATCAAAAGAAAAAGAATATATTTTTATGTAGAGTGTTGACGAGTGTACAATAAAAAAGATATTTAAAAAATTAAATTTATAAATAACGTTAAAAATGTTTTATAAATGTATTAGTATTCGTAGAACTTATTTTTTTCTTTTTCTTTTTTCAGGTATATTCAGCATTAAATTTATTATTTTATTGTTCATCCGTATGCCTTCAAATATGTAGACATTTAAATTTATCTTGCTTTCGGATTACTCCCCAGATTAGCGTAACACCTCAACCATCATTGGTTACCAGAAATAATAAGAATGGCTCCAAAGTGCAGTCAAAGGAATGACTAGTTTAAAAATGTAACGGAATTTAAAATAAAATTTCCCTGGTGATTAAATTTATTGGGGAATATCAAATAAAAGACTGGTGGTGAAATTCCAAAGTGAATAAAATCGTTTGGTTTGAATAATCGGATTCATCAATCCTTTTCATTTGATTTTTGATTATTTATTACTTCTTTTTTGAATACGCATGAGTATCTGCAATTTTTTAAATATGTGCGTGCGCGTGCGTGTATATATACATAATTATACTTATAAATGTATATATTTGTAAATGTTTGTATAATGTTCATAAACCTTTTTATATGTATATATACTTACATTAACACAGTGTATATGCTTACACTTGCATACATTTTATATTACTATCATTTAATACTACATCGTATGTTTATGGCATTGTTCTTTCAATTACAAATCATTATATTGTGAAAAGAGTAATATTTTTTTCTAATAGATTTGACGCATTAATGAAATTTTGTGAACAAAGCAAATTAAAAGGCCAAGATGTTTCCACTTGCTTGATTAATATTTAGTTCATATTTATCTTAACATGAATTTTTTTTCCCTCAATACTATATAATATTGTGAAAGACTTCATTCTTCTTTTCTAAATTTTGATTTTGTCTGAAGGATAGTAACCGTATATTGTGCAGTATAATGATGCAGTTCTCTAATTATGTAAAACTGACTTACACAAATAATTGAAGGCATAAATAAAGTGTTAAAAGAATTTGAAAAAATGTAATATCTAATCAACATAGCCTGCAGTTGTTGTGTGTCTTTTGGTATGTAAATATCTGATATATTATAATGTCTATTTTCATTTGTTATAAAATATTTTCATATTATGTATCGTGGCTAATGAGAAATATCAACTTGAAGGACAAATGTGACTTAATTGTCAAATTCAATTTACACAGGAAATTGCAGAATGGACTATTTACATAAGTAACATGTGATTTGGACAACAAAAAAAGGGGGGGGGGATTTTTGCTTTGTAGATTGAATGTTAATCAAATTCTTGTACAGGTTTCTGCAATCAGTTTAATCAAGGTTGTGAATTAAAATAGTTAAATATTTGTTAAACATATATATATTTTTTTTGTCAAGATTTTATTATTGTTTGTGAAGGAGAGGGGGAATCCAAAGATAATTACTTATATATATAAGAATTGATTTCTTTTTTTTTTTTTACCTTTTATCAAGACAAGTTTTTTCCTTCATTATATATATATTTTCAGTTTAAAAGTCAAATAAAAATTACGTGGACCAATTATAACTAGTTTTTATTTTTTTATACTTAAGTTTTATTGATTTTGGAGTAGGTGGCGTGTGTAAATATTATAATTTATTGATTACAGCTTTTTTATTGCACTAATATGATCAAACCTTTTAAAATTATTGGGGGGGGGTGCTATTAGATCTATATATGAAGCATTTGCAGATGCCTTAATCGTCAGAAAGATTAATAAATTAGAATGCTTTAGTCATATGGGGGGGGTGCCATTTCAATATTCAGATAACTTCCCTTTTTTTAAAAAAAAAAACAAACAAACCAATATTTCTATAAAATAACGTTTTGTAATTCTTTCCGCTTCTAGTAGAGATTAAAAGTCTCAAAGTAATGGTATAATGTCTGTCTATCAAATCTATTATTTCATGCTCCAGTCAAGTTTAGGATGTTTCTTTCTGGTACTTGGCCCATAGCCTATCTAGTTAACCATCCAATATTGATTGGTCAATACACATCTAGCTATTTTTAACTGAAGATAAATATGGAAAACTGCTCAAACTTTTCTTACTTGACATTTGGCAAGCCTAATTTGAAATACCTTGAAATATCTTTTCCTTCATCATATCCCTTTGGAAGGTTATTATTATTCTATAATGGGCTATTTAAAAATTAGTTCTAATGATTGCAATAGTAAAATAATAATTAAAAAAAAAACGATTCTTTTTTTTTTGTCTTATTAAATTATGATTAATATCAGTTTTATTATAAAAATGAAAAGTAGACAAATATAAAATATATAATTTTATTAATTATAAAAAGTAAAAATTTTATTGTAGTAGAAATTAATATTTATTGATATATAAAACTATATACGATATGAGAATAAATTAAAAAGAGAAAAATATTTCAAAATTAATTGATGTCATTATTAAACAACTACACAAAAATTAAATTGTGGGGCAATATAATATTTTAGACAGTGCTGAGTCCATCTTCACTTTAGTTATTGATCAAGTCAATAAACATTAAATATAAATGAAAACATTTCCATGACTAGTTTCTGGCCAATTGATTTTTTAATGACAAGAGATATAAATGACATCACTGTTTAGCCTATAAAAACAATTATTCAGAAATTGCAATGAGTATCTGTTTTCATTCTTTAGGCATATTCAATCCTTATGTAGTGGATTATAATGAAAATTCAGACTTGATGTTTCATCTTGAACGGCTTTTTTGCTCAAAAGTTCATAAGAAGTCCGGACATCGGAAATGCCGGTATTGGAATTGCTTCATTTCAGTCTGATGCTCTATCACTATAGTAAACTATACAGTATAATACGTATTCATCGTACAAATTCATAATAAAAATTTATTTTTGTGAAATAAATCAATAAATATTTTACAGATTACATTAATTTGTCTTCTGGGGAAAAATTGAGCTAATTTGTAACTGTTATAAAATAATTTTTTAATGTGTTCTGATTTATTTATAAATGACGTTTTTTTTTTTTTTTTTTGTAGCGCACAAGTAATATTTATTATAAACGAAAAAATAAATGGTTTATTTATTTTAATTTTCACAAAATAAAATTTCTTAGAATATTTTTCTAACTGAACATCCAAAGAAGAAATCCTTCATGAAAGTTGAAATATGGTAGCACTCTCTAATCTTCATATTGATTTATTTATAAATCACTGAATGAATAAATAATAAATATTTTGTTCAAATGTGCAATATTTTAAAATAGTTGGAGCTAGTTGCATGGTATTTATGACGAATAAATATTTTTAATCAAGTATGAAGTGTTTAGTTTTTTTTCATGTCAAGAGATTAAAATATTTACGTAAATTGCACATGACTTATTTTTTTTTTGTAAATTAATAAATAATTTTTTAATTCTAAAATGAATATATTTAATTATTATTTTATATGCTCACTATTTGTATTAACATCTTACTAAAAGTTCAAAGACTGTGTTTAAGAAGTTTTTTTTAACATCGGGCATGATATAATTTAAAATGAGGGTGCTGAAGAAATCTTATGATTTATCTCGATATTTGGCAATTAGAATTTGAAGATATGCCAAAATTTGATATAATAATTATTTACTTTGATAAATAAATAACGTGTTTTTATTCAGTCAGGTACTTATTTGAAGTTTTATTCAATTTGATATAAATGTTGGCAAAACAAAATATGATTTATTTAATTATGTGGGGATTCACATGTTAGATATGTATTAACTTATAATTTGATGACTGTTTTAAAAAATAAGACTGAATTAATTTAAAATAGAGTTGCTTATTATTGATGAGTATAATATATAATTGGGCATAAGTTGTTATTTATATATTAAAATAATTAATTTATGGAGCAATTTCAAAGATAAAATAAATCATTCTTTCACTTATATTGCAGCCGTCAATATCTGATACTACAATAATTATTCTGACCTTTTTATGAAATGTGTTATTAATAGTTTATTCTTGTTATGAAGGTGAATGAGAATATTTTGTTTGCTATTTTGGGCTCACATATCATGTGACTGTCTACATAATTGTTCTTATAAATAATAATACAAACCATCTTTTTAAAGAAAAAATTTTCTGCATAATTTAAAATTTGATATATGGTGAAGGGATTGGATTATTCAGTAACTTTGTTCTGGAGATGAAAAAAAAAACACACACTATTGATAAATACTAGTATTTGTTATCACCCCACCCCCCCATTCTTATTGTAATTCCTATTTAATTTGTATTCACCGTTTTCCATCCTACTAGCATTATCTGAAAGGTGATTAATGTTTAATATATTTTTCGGAAATGGTTTTTATAAAGTCATTTTTTTTCTTCTTTTTCTAAAAGTATCCTTTGTAATTATAATTTCTTAAGAATAAATTATTTTTGTTGATAGCCGATTTTACAGAAGCGACCATAAATGAATTTAGCTTATCTGTAAATTTTTAGTAGTTAAAGAATATAAACAGATATGTAAACGACACTGCAACTACATTTAATATAGTAAGATTCAAACATTTTTTTTTATTAAAATGAACATATTTTGAAAAACATTATATATTTGTTATGGTTATAGCCAGGGCCTTTCAGAGAAAATGTGAGGACCAAGGGAACTAATATTTTAAAGGCCCCTTCAAAATTTAAAATAAGAAAGTGGGAGAGAGAGAGAGAGAGAAGAAATGAGAGTTTTTACTTACAAGGCTGAAAACAGGCTCTGGGATTAGCTAGTTACAAGTTGCAGAAATGAGAAACCAGATCAGATCCAGATAGCACTTGGATAGGATAGATTCGCTCTAGCACTTAATATCGTAAAACACTCTTAACACAGAACTGTTAGGGGCTGAGACTATTAGTTCTGCTGGTCGCCCAGCACTGCAGTCACTTTCGTCGCAGAGTCGTCAAATTGGCACCTCGTCCCTAAACTGGCTTACATTTTCGACTCTTGCTATGCCTGCTTGGAAAAGTTTTTTTCGAATATTTTTTTTGGGAATTTAGCTGTAAAATTAAGGCAGGTCTACAAGCTGTACCATCGCTTTGCCTTCTATATTTTTGTTTAACATGTTGAATTGCAAAGTTGAGGCCCCTAATATTGTGAGGCCTGAGGCAGCTGCCCCTCCTGTCCCCCCCCTGATTGGCCCTGGTTATAACTTCACTTTCAGAAATATATCAGAACAATATTTTTTAAATCAAATTGTTTAGATTTTTTTTTTTAAAAAAGGTATATATTTTGATAGTATACAATATTAAAACAAATTTTTTAAATATTTAAGCATATGTAATGAAGCTTAATTATTAATACTTAGTTATTTATGTATATTTTATAGTCTAAATTTTTTTAAGTTACAAAAATTAGCCTTTAAATAAATTCTGTTTAATTTATTGGCACTCGACTAGTGCTACCCCTCTGCCCAATTTTTGGTATAAATTAATTTGAATTTTTTCCTATAGGATTTTCCATAAATTGTTAGTCATATTTGTTTCCTATATAAGGCTTGTTTTAATTTTTGCAGATTGAATTGTATCATCACTTAATGATACAAAGTGATTTGTATTAAAAAACAATTGTATTTTAGAACTGATTATTTTTTTATTTTGTGATGTGTACATTTAGCAGAAACGTTATTTTAATTTTTTGTATAAAAGTTTCCAAATAATATTGATATAATTTTGTATAATAGTAATCATCTTTGAAAAACATTTGCTAAAAAAGACAATACATATATATGTTGATATATTTAATTTTTATTTTATTTTAATAAAACATTTTTAAGCACACTCTTTTAAGTTTTTTATAATTATCACAATATATGACTTAATTAAGCTTTCTCTAGCGTGAATAAACACAACTAATTTACCACTTTTCCATCAGCAAACTATTAAAGTATAAAATGGATGTAACGTTTATGAGTTTAATGTATTTTTTCACAGATAGAGGGAGCTTAGTCTATTTCAATTGTATTTTATGTACACTAATGCTATGTAAACCTATTATTATAAAGTGCTGAAAACTGAAATTATTCAAACGGAAGTCAATCTTCGATAATGCCCTATTTCTTAAATATAATAAATCTCTGTGCACTCTTCCGCCAGTAAGAGTTTAAAAAACTTAAGTGAATCTCTTAAGTTTGGAGTGTACATTCTATATACACCAATTCTTACACATCATGCTTAAATCAGGGCTTGAGTCTATTGTATGCCTGATGTTATAATCAAATATTCAATTTTACAAATCTATTTAACCCATCATAGGAGAAAATCAGTGTCTCATTTTTAATCACCTACAATTAGACAAGTATGACTTATAAATTTAAACCTATTATTATAAAGTGCTGAAAATTTTGAAATTATTTCAAACGGAAGTCAATCTCCAATATTGCGCTATTTCTTAAATATTATAAATCTCTGTGCACGCTCCTGCCACTAAGAGTTTAAGCATGGTCTGTAAGGGTTGGGGTATATAGAATGTATGCTCTAAACTAAGTAATTCACTTAAGTTTTTTAAACTCTTACCGATGGGAGAGTGTGCAGAGATTTGTAATATTTAAGAAATAGAGCATTATTGGAGATTGACTTCTGTTTGAATAATTTCAAACTTTTCAGCACATTATAATAATAGGTTTACATTTATAAGTCATGCTTGTCTAATCGTAGGTGGTTGAAAATGAGACGCTGTCTTTCACCTATGATGGGTTAAATAGATTTGTACAATTGAATATTTGATTATAACATCAGGCACACAATAGACTCAAACTCTGATTTAAGCATGGTCTGTAAGAGTTGGTGTACATAGAATGTACGCTCTAAACTTAAGTGATTCACTTAAGTTTTTTAAACTCTTACCGGTGGGAGAGTCCGCAGAGATTTATAATATTTAAGAAATAGCGCATTATCAGAGATTAACTTCCGTTTGACTAATGCTATGTGTATTTAATGTTATATATATATGCTATGTGCTTAAATGAAGAGTAACTAGGCAGAGAGTACAACTGAGTGGTAATATTTGATCATCATCAAGGAAAATTTGCTATTATTTGTCATCCTTTTAAAATAGAATTGCTTCATAAACTTTAATGAGTTTTTACATTTCATTGTAAAGCATTATTAGAATATAGTAGTAATAGTTAGATTACGAGGATAAACGAACTTGTCAGCCTTGGCTAATTGACCAAACCTGGAGCCAAATGAGACTAGAGACTTAATTCATGTATTTCTAGGCCTAAAACTTGAACTTTCTTCCATCCACTGAATAAATAATATATCCCATCTTTCACTTAAGAATAATTTAAACTTTAACTATGTAGATCTTTCATGCATCCTATATATTTAATACATAAACTTTGCATTAATTCCATACTGGATAATTAATTTACCTATATCAACTTGTAAACATTGTTATAGTCCTCGTTACTCTTTGGGCCAGGATAGTCATTAATCAATGGAATTTACAAACCTTATATATAGGTTTGACTTACTTTATATTCCTAGCTAATTATGCATATAATGCACTGCCTTAAGGCATTAGTGTAATCTTTGATTTTATTTATATTTATTTATGTTTCTTTCATACGTGCATCAATTACCTATCATAATTTTCTTATGCAGCTCCTGAGATTATGTTATTGATCTAATACAACTTTTGATTTTTCTACATACATAGTTTGCATACCACATTTATATGTATACATTGTAACTTTCTTATCGACATAATTTTATGCTATCATTGGTTTTTTTTTTGTTTGTATCTACTCTAAGGTGTAAATAAAGTTTTAATTTTGAAAGTAGTTAGATTAGAAATTTGTTAATTTTGTTTAAAATTGAAAAAAATGAGCCAACTCTTGAATCTTGTGAATTAGAAAATCTACCATAGAGAGCACGTGAATTTTGTTTATATGATATTGTGTAGTTTTTCTAATCAGATTTTTTTTTAATATTGCCAAATTTGTTAATTTTAACATAAATTGACTTTTTAAATAAATTTATCTAACTAGGCATCCATCTAACCACTTCCATTAATGTACTTACTTATTTACTATTTTTTTATTCCCTAACTAGTTACCCATCAAGCTGCTATTTTCTACTGAACTTTTGATTACTCATATACTTGATATATCTAAATACATAACCACTTAGCTAAAATTTCATCATCCTACACATATAGCTATCCATCTACTCAACAATTCCCCTTTTCACCCATTTACCCAATGTACTTAGCTACACATTTTACCTAACTGCCATTTATCTACCCACATGCCTAAGCATCCCTGACATATAATTGCCACTTACATAAATATATATCTATTTAATTAGCCACTTACCCTTATCTGCCTTCCATCATTAGCTATTTATTACCAATCATCTATACAATCT
The DNA here is from genome assembly GCA_028023455.1 of Epiperipatus broadwayi. Lineage (NCBI taxonomy): Eukaryota > Metazoa > Onychophora > Udeonychophora > Euonychophora > Peripatidae > Epiperipatus > Epiperipatus broadwayi. Next base: position 2,930,377 of record JAQFVV010000134.1, on the reverse strand, counting down.
ACTTAATTACCCATTCACTACCCATCATCTATCCCACTACATCAATTATCATATCCACCTAACGTTCATCCACCCCTAATCACCTATCTACCTGTTTATTGATGTACCCATTCATAAAACTTTATCCATATACCACTAACCATAGCACCTATCTTTAACCATCCATTTACCTCCCCCCCCATATTCAACTACATTTTATATCTTCTCACATATACTCCAAATCTTTCTACTTACCTATCCACCATCCATCTAATTTCCTACCCATTTACTTCCAAACATTGTAACTCCTATTCACTTACTGTAATATTTACTTAATTCTAAATATAAACTTGATCCTAAGCCTAAACGGCTGCAGAAAGGAGTTTGCTATTGACTGAAAGGAGACCCTTTGATTCCTCTTGGAGGCCTTAAAGGAACTGAGCAGGGCAAATTCCTAATGTCCACTCCATATGTTCTTGTCGTTGCAGCTCTTATTACTATGTGATTATTCATATAGTATACGAACATGGATGGGCTGCTCATCAACATGCATTAGCCAGCATGGTGAGTTTATTGGCTTTTTACCTCTGAGTTTAAGATCAAGAAACACCATGCTCTTTCTTCTCAGTGCCTGATAAGGCAGAATGAATGTTTGTGTAAATGATAAATATTTTTCCAATACATATATACCATTATGACAGACAAAAATAAAGCATGGCCCTTATTCCCAGGAGGCTGTAAAGTCACCAACCAAAGCAGCGGTTGATGGCCGAAGGCGGAGGGTGCTAAGAACCAGGCTGCCATTTGATGACGACTTTTTATTTAGGTACTTACAACTGCAGATCACTTTTAAGTGAAGGAAGATTGCAAGAATTAGAAGAAGAACTGTCTTATATTAAATGGGACATTATAGGACTTTGTGAAGTTAGAAGAAAAGGAGAAAAAACAATTGATTTAAAAAGTGGACATATACTCTATTATAAAGGCACACATATTGGAAATACAAGTGGAGTAGGATTCATTATAAATAAAAAGTGGAAGAACAATATTATGGAGATTGATGGTGTATCGAACAGAGTGGCAAGATTAGTTATACAACTTAATAGCAGATACCAAATGCAGGTAATTCAGGTTTATGCCCCAACAAGTTCTCATAGTGATGAAGTAGTAGAAGATTTTTATATTGTAACTTAATTTTAAGGTTACTCAAATGAATTCAAATATTATATATATATATAAGAATTATAAACAAATTATTAATAACAAGTATTATAACTCAGGCATATGAAATCATGTGAGGTGAGTAAACTAGTAATTCAATAAAATATAACTCAGGTATACAGGCAGTAGATCTTATCCACTTTCATTTTTTGGTTTGATGTTAAGTGCATGTTTAAACAAATACTAAGTGAATATGGTCTAGCAGGGCGCCACTAGATTATCTGAATCTAGACACGGTTATATCTAATAACCTTTCACATGTACCGGGTTTGAATCCCCTCTTTTGGTACTTTATTTCTAATTAAAAATGAGAGATTTTGCTTTTTGAGCCATATCACTATACGCACTAATATTTAGGCAAAAGTAAAACATCTTCAAACCAAAGTGGAGTGTATTAGACATAAATCATTTCTCAGATCTTAGCATAACAAATGTGTTTCAATGTTTTTATAAGTTTACTAGCGCAGATTATATATAACTAATTTAGGATGGCAATTCACTCATCCTTGCATGAAATAGATGATGGGATGTGGCTATAATAATACTAAGAGATCACTAAATATTATAAAATCAATATTTATTTATGGCCTTTAAACAGTTAAACAGCTCATTAATTAAAACGTTGATGACGATGATGATAATAATAACATTAATGACAAGGGTTTCAACTACAGCTCTAGGACTAAGCCTAAACATAAAACTAATTTTTATAAAGAAATCCATAATTATTGTTAATCTTAGCATATTTAATCATATCTTAACTAATATTTAACCATTGATGATGATGAATAATCACACTTAACAAAGACTACACTTAATGAAATATATACGCCTCGTTTAATAAAACAAACTAATATTTATTACTGCATTTCTAACATATACATAAAAATTTCTAGATAAACATGAAAATTGACATGAATAATAATAATGATAATAATTGATTATCTAACAATCCTCAGATTAATTTCAAGTTCTTCCCCTTTTCCCTTCAAATGTATTTTGTATTAAATTGGACATCACATTGACCATGATCTTCACTCCATGAGAAAAGTATTTCAAGAAAAAAATATCTGCTCATTAGCACACATACTTTATAAATCTAACATGTAAATAGAATGTAAAAAAAAATGTTAGTAGAATTGAAAGAGCAAGTTTTAGAAAAGAGTTTTAAATCATTATCTCCCCCTCTCTATCTCTGAAATGCTATACTTAACTTGAAACAAAAAAAAATAATAATCTAATATTCTAATACTACTTGTTACTTCACATTCACTCGCAATTATACACATATAAAAATATCATTATGTATGTGCGTGTTTTAGCCCATAATAACAAAATATTATTTAAAACCAAAATAATAATAATATATTAGTTAAAACTAAAATCATAATACCATAAAAAAAATTGTTTTACACATTAATATTTTTCATAACTGTAAAATTAATAAACAAATAATTTTGATACATTCAAGATCATTTATGAAGCTCAAAGTTATTATTAGTAAGACATTCTTGTTTTTAATGGATCTGAATAGTCTTTAAAAGTTCTTTAAATAAAATATACCACTTTATTGCTAAAATGTTTATTAAGACTCGGATATCATAAAGAAAATAGATATAAAAAGTCATATTACCGATCTTTTGTTTGTGGCGAATTTCCAAGGGTTCAAACTTGTCTTGTATAATGTCTATATTTCTGCAGCTACCATTTCCATTTTACTGGGAACAATCTCTTTCTTGAGGTGTATAACTATTTGATGATAATGACTCTATTGAGGTTATTTGCTTTAGTGGACAATTTGGAAATCATTATCTTAATTTTTCTTCTCTTCCTGTCAAGCGTGTTTCTTTTAGTGGATGAAATACAGTGGTTGTTTTCACATTTATAAATTTTCTTGAGTTTAAAATCAGTTGTTGTAACAATTAATTGGACTTGATGATTAATATTTATCAGTAGATTAATTCATATTTCATCGAATGCTGGTGAATGCTTTCTTCCTTCTATTAAAAACATCTTATTTCTCTGGTCAGTTGAAAGGTGTAGAATATTATTTTAGACACAACATCTTTTCTTTCCTCTATGATGTGCAGCTTCCTCCAGATGGTCGGCAAAGATGGGACATACATATAATTTTTCTAGCCAGCCATTTCTTATATTTTCAACATTCAATTTAATAGTTTAATAATCTGAATCATAATCACCCAAAAATAATAATTCCAGACACTTTTTATATCCAATTTTTAGCTAACTTAACCAATCAGAGATAGCGTCACTTGCTATTTTTGGACAAATTTGTTTTAATTAGATCTCTAATTTATTTTCAACTAAATTATTTTTCAACTGAAAAGTTTAATCCTTTTTCCAGACACTTTTGTTTAAAAAATAGACTTAATCCTTATTTCCTTTCTTTTTTTTTTTTACATTTAGGTAACATTTCCAATCTTTGAGCTTCCTTCTTTAGATCTTAAGATAAGACAATTTCAAAATTAGAGCTCTCACCCATTATAAGCTCCCAAAGTGAAAAACAATCATTTACAAAAAAAAATTGCTACAAAGATAAATATCTGATTAAACCGATTTCCTCTTTCAACATAAAATTGTACAAAAAAAAAAATAATTTGACAGATTTAATCCTTCCTTTTCTTTCAATATTTAGTAAATGTAAATTTCTGTATGTAATGTACACACATCCTTCATTCTTTCAAATCATTCATAAACTAACATTAAATAATATAATTGCCAGCTTAGTAATTATAACCCTGTTATTTAAAATTAAATCTGTAACTTTTAAATCCCAATTACATTTATAGAAAAGAAAATAGAAGTATAGAATAAGATATTAGAATTGATCAAGCATAGGTTAGTTTTAAAGAAAGTTAAAATGTTGCATATTTGAAATATAAAACAATTAAATAGTTTACACATACATTGCCTATACGTATGCGTTATAACTTTGCTTTTTAACAGAAAATTTAAATATTAAATGTGTGTGCTGCTCTTTTTGAGATTTATTAACACACAAACAAGTAAAGCATATAATAGCTGTCCCACTCTCTTTCTGTCTAAAGCATTTAAAATTTTGATCTGGTAGGGTTTGAACTTGGATGCCCTACAGCTTTTATGGTTATATAAAATTGTGATGATGATTTTTTTTACACTTTCTTACATGCACATTACTATAAATTTGGCTAGTGACCAAATTGTAATGGCACAATATGGATGTACAAAAGGCTTTTGATCAGAGTAAACATTTTAAAATTGTTATGGGAGACTTTAATGCTAGAATTGGTAGACAAATGAAAGATGAAATTGCTGTAGGTAATTTTGGTTATGGTAATAGAAATGAGAGAGGACATAGACTTGTGGAGTTTGCAGAAAAAGAAAAACTTTATATTATGAATTCATTTTTTGAGAAAAATGTTAAAAGGAAATGGACATGGAAGCATCCAAATGAAGGTACAGCAGAATTGGATTATATTTTGACTAACAGAAAGTACATATTTCAAGACTAATGTTCTTAATAAATTTAACACAGGAAGTGATCATCGATTAGTAAGGTGTAAGTTACGTGTTAATGTAAAACTAGAGAGACAAAAATTATTAAGAAAAACGATATTTACAGTTGATATTCCTAATCTTCAGAAACATTCTAATAAATTTAAATTAGAACTTACAAATAGGTTTCAAGTGTTAGGAGATTTTGAACATGATTCAGATTTGAATGAAATTAATATGAAAATAACTGATACACTTTTAAAAACTGCAACAAACATAGCTGGTAGAAAAAAGAAGCAATTGACTAATAAAATTTCTACTGAGACGAGAATTTATGAAGAAAAGAAGGAATATGAAGATATACAAAAATGATGTATTAAAAAGAATTGAATATCTCGACTTTTGTAAAATGGTACGGAAAAGAGTTGAAAATGATATAAGAAAGTATAACTGTGAAATAGTAAGGAAAGCTGTAGAAGAAAATAAAAGTCTCAAAAATGTTAAACAACATTTTGGTATTGGCAGGAAATTTGTATCTGCAATAAGAAAAAAAGATGGAATTATTACTAAAAAGAGAGATGACATCATGAAATTGGTAGAAGATTTTTATCAAGAATTATATAGTAATAAAGAACAAGTACCTCCTATATCTATTACATCTTCCGAATTGCCCAGAATTTTAAATGAAGAAGTGAGACATGCAATTAAGTGTATGAAGAAAGGAAAGGCTCCAGGAAATGGTGGAATTATAATTGATATATTAAAAGAAGCAGGTGAAGAAATAGAAACAATTTTAGCAAAGTTATATACCAAATGTCTAAATGATAAAGATGTACCAAAAGATTGGAAGAATGCAGTAATAATATTAATATTTAAAAAAGGTGATAAAGAAGATATTAGGAATTACAGACCTATCAGCCTTTTATCAGTTTTATATAAAAATTTTACCAAGATAATTACAACTCGTCTATAGAGAACTTTGGATTTCCACCAACCAAGAGAACAAGCTGGATTTAAAAGTGCTTTTAGTACAATAGATCATATCCAGGTATTGAGAGAAGTCATAGAAAGGACAAACGAATATGAGTTGTCATTATGTTTTGGATTTGTAGATTATGAAAAGGCATTCGATTCTATACACATTTCTTCAGTGATTAAAGCATTGGATCATCAAGGTATAGATCCAGGATATTGTCATATTTTAAAGAATATTTATAAAAATGCAACAGCAACAATTAGATTACATAATGATACTGGAAAAATCAACATTGAGAAAGGTGTAAGACAAGGTGATTCCATATCTCCAAAACTCTTTACAGCAGTGCTGCAAGAAGTATTTTGTGAATTAAAATGGGAAACTAAAGGAGTGAAAGTAAATGGAGAGTATTTAAGTCATTTAGATTTCGCAGATGATGTAGTTGTTTTTGCAAATAATGCTTCAGAGCTGCAGGAGTTAGCAGATGAAAGTAGGACTAAAGATAAATATTAAAAAGACTAAAGTAATGTTTAATCGATTTGCTCAAAATATGAAAATAAAGATTGATTATGAATTAGAAGAAGTTAACAGTTACAAATACCTTGGTCAGATTATTAATACAGATGGAAACATAATGGAGGAAATTAATCATAGAATTAAACTTGGTTGGAGTGCTTTTGGTAGAAATAACTTGATACTAAAAGGAAATATGCCTATGTGTTTGAAAAGGATGGTTTTTAACAAATGTGTTTTACCAGTTCTTACTTATTGGTCTGAGACTTGGACACTTAATAGAAGAGCAATACAGAGACTTCAGACCACTCAAAGGAGTATGGAGATATGTATGTTGGGAGTAACAAGAACAGATCGAAAACGCAAAGGATGGTTTTTAACAAATGTGTTTTACCAGTTCTTACTTATGGGTCTGAGACTTGGACACTTAATAGAAGAGCAATACAGAGACTTCAGACCACTCAAAGAAGTATGGAGAGATGTATGTTGGGAGTAACAAGAAGAGATCGAAAACGCAATGTATGGGTAAGACAACAAACAGGTGTTACTGACTTTATTGAAAAAATTAAAAGATTGAAATGGAGTTGGGCTGGACATATTGCTAGAAGAGATGATAATAGATGGACAATTGAAATTTTAAACTGGATTCCAAGAGATTGTAAAAGACCCAGAAAGAAACCACATGTGAGATGGATGGATGAAATAAGAAAATGTGCATGGGTATTGTGGAGAAGAGAAGCTAAAAATCGGAGATGGATTAAACTTGGAGAGACCATCCTGCAGTGGATTGATAATGGTTGATGATGATGAAGCCTAAACTGAACCTAACATCTAAGCTTAACTTTACCTCAAACCTTATATCTTACTTTTAAGTCATCCTAATTCTTCCTCTAAACCTAACCTTAATACTAAACCCCAAATCTAAGCTTCACTCTATTCTTAACTTTAATGTTACTTTTAAACTAAACTAAGCTTAAACCTAAATTTTACCCTAACACTAATGTTAATCCTGATTGCAAATATTCATCTTAATCATGACATTAATACCAACCTAACAGCCTTACCTTAATTATAACCCTGAATCTAATCCTAAATTTAACCTTAACTCTAATCATAACTAACAAATTTTGATGTTAACCCTGTTCTAAGGCTAATCCAAAACTTGACCTTCAGTCCAATCCTACACCTAACTGTAATTTTAATATTAACTGTTAACTTAATTTTAGACCTGAACCAAATTTTAATCTTTACCACAACTTTAATCTTAAATGTACCGCAATTTTAATCGTACCGTAAAATCAACTGAATCTATCTTTGAATCCAATGCTAACTCGAAGATTAACCTGGCCAATCTCAATCCTAATACTAAACTCAGTCTAATTTTATTCCCTGTTCTATCCTTAATTTTAACTCTAACCCACTTTTTTTCTCAATAATGAAAGCTTTTATTCATCAAAAAGGCAAAATACACATCAGTTAAAAGGTTTACAAAGAGATGACTACATGGCAAAATGAAATTCAAGTACAATAAGGTGAGGGGGAAGGGAATATGGAAAGGGTGTGTAGTCCAGGCAAAGAAGAGTCTTTGGTAAGGAGCAATGTTGATAGGCTTGGTTGCCCTGGTGGATTAATAGGAGGATCCACATGTGACATTAAAGGAATTGCTGCACGTTAAGTCTTTAGAGGTTTCAGGGATGAATGTTTCTGAGTTATGCTTAGATGCAATAGGCTGATTTTTGTCCTTTGTAGATAATTTTAATTTTCCCTGATGTACTTGGTTCTTTGGTGATGATGTTTTTAGTCAAGTTTTGTTTGAAATTTGATTTGGATAAACGTTGGGTGATTTTGAAGGTTTTAGTTCATGTAGTTTAGGACTCTGAATGTTTTTTCCCTTAGGGGCAGTGGCCATATTTAAACTGGTTGAAAGAATGAAAAGTAAAATGAAAACAATTATGAATTGGAAAAATTAAATATATTGATGTAAAAGCAAAAAAATCATCGGAAAACTTGTTATTAATAATTTTAGTTGAGTAATGAGAAAATTGAGTGGAATTTTAGGCAGGTAGTTGCCCCAGAGGAGGGGGGGTCACAAAAAAAGATCGTTAAAATGTCCTAAATAACTGGAACAGCACAAAAAACTTTATAAACAAATTCTGAGTGACAGGGAATTGGAGTAGGAGAAATATTTAAAAGACTAAGAGGGAATAAAACCCTTTATGGTCCATGAAACAGTTGAACCACCCACAGGGGTGAATGAAGTAGTTAAATGCTGATAAGCACAAGGAAGACAGACATAGGGAAATGGTGTTAAAAATTCTTTAAAACTAACATTTAGTGAATGAAAGAATATATTAGCAGCAAAATAAGGCCTTTAAAGGGCCAAATAAATATAAAAGGCACCTTTCACTGCTGCAAAACCAACAAACCTGAGCCATTCTGTGCAAGCTGTGAGGAGGATGACTTTCCAGTAAGAGCTCCACCTATGGACTTTTTAATGCTAGCCTTAACATAAGTAACCCAATCTGAAAACTAAAATGTTGACCCAATACTAATGCAAATAGTAATTATAATCTTAACCCTAAAGTTTAAGACCAACCCTAATCTCAATATTAACCCAAACTCTAATGCAAATAGTAATTATAATCTTAACCCTAAATCTTAAGACCAACCCTAATCTCAATATTAACCCAAACTCTAACTAGATTACAAGTTCTAACTCCAAATCTAAATTTAATTTTAACTAACCCAAACGAAATTAATGCTAAACTCAACGCTAGCTCAATTTCAACCTTAACTCTAAACCTAACTTTAATCATAATTCTAACCGTAACTTTAATCCTAACATCAATCCCTAACTTAATTTCTAAACTCAACTATAACTTTTTCTTAATCCTAATTAAAACTAACCTGTCTTAATACTAATCTTTAACTATATATAACACTAATCCAAAGACTAACTCTAAGCCATAACAATGATCTAAAACCTAATCCTAAAAAAACTATCTTAGCAATAATTCTAAACTTAACCTTAAATCTAATTTTAACTTTATGTCCATTTCTAACCTAACTTTAACCTTACTGTAATCCTAAATCGAATCTCAATCATTTTCTTAGCCATAAAATCAATCTTAAACACAATGCTAAACCTAGTAAGGCCAATCCCAACCCTAAATCTAACTGTGACATTATCCCTGTTGCTAAATGTAGTCTTTGCCTAATCTTAATATTAAACCTAACTTTAATTCAAATTCTAATCAGAAATGCCATTCATTGAATGCCAGTTTCTATTTCAACTGTAAGTGAAACCCCTATTTTTTGCAGAAATTCTGAATTTGCCAATTTTATCAAAAGTAGCATTTTAAAGGAATTTTGTTAAAACCAGTTAAAAAACTAAATTCTAGTTTATTGCAATGTGTAAAGTTAGATCAAAACAATATTAGAAAAAATTGGTAAACTAATTAGACAGTGTGCCAGTATTGTTTATTTGGTGCTTTAAAGTATTTAATTAGATTTCTTTTTAAAAAAGTCAATTATAATATAAGTGGAATTTTTAAAGGAATCTTTCTATCCATGCACCACCTAACTTTTTAAGTATTTTGTCATCCAATTACTTCTAAATACCTACCCATCAAAATTTATCCTTACAGATTTAGTTATTCAAATATTCTAACTATTTATCCCTATCCAACACATGTAACTATACAACTAACTATCCACTTGTTAATCAATTCATCTAAATACCAACTACCTCTATTCTCCAGCTTATCCACTAATATCCATCATCTTTCCCTTGTATTCACATAACTACACATATTTAATCCATCTATTTACTTGCTTTCACCTTTTATACAATGACCTAACATTTCACCTACCTACCCATCACTACACTACCCAATTGGTTTAACTTATATAGCTATCTAATTCTTCATCTATGTACTCACTATCTATTCAATCTATCCATCCATTTACCACCACATCTTTAATCATCCAATCACAAGTCTGTTTATTCATCCATTCTCTTAACTTAATTCCCCCACAACCACATTTACTGAGCAATTGCATTTTAATACCTATCTTTTGACATTCTACTCCTTGGAAATTCAAACTCTTTAGTGTGCTACTCATTTTTCTATTACTATCATTTTTTCCATTTATATATGCTTCTATTTACTTAACCTCCCACCTATTTACTAATTCGTCTACCCAATTTTCTACCTATCTTATCCCTTAACCAAACTTTTACTCAACCCCTAACACTAAGATTAATCTTAACTTTAGATTTATGCTTAACCACCAATTCTAACCTAAGCTTAATCTAGGTCTAGCCTTAATCATAAAATCAATTCTAATTCCAACTCTAAACTTTTAGTTCTAAAGTTAGCTATAACCCGAATTCTTATTCTAATCCAAACATATTCTCAGCTTTAATACTATATAATATCCTAATACTAGCCCAGCTGCCTAACATTAATTCTAATTCTTAACATAACTAAATTTCATTCAGATTCTAACCATATCTTCAATTCTAACACTACCTTAAACCCAAATTCTAACCCAAAGTCATCTTACTTTGACTACAATCCTAACCTGAACCTAATCCTAATTGTAAATTTAACCACAAACTCTGCCCTAATATTTAATATCAAACTAAATTATAATATTAATTTTTAACTACAATTGTAACTCTAATCATAACCTTTGCCATAATCCAAATCCATAACTTTAAATCAAATCTAATCCTAACTACAACTGTAACTAATTCTAAGACTATTAACCTAACCTTTAACCTAAGCTCAATTTTAAACCTAACTTTAGCCTTATCCCCATCTCTACATTATAACTAAATTGAACCCTAAATGCAAGGCTAAGCCTAAGCTTAATCCAAGCCTATATTCAACCATATTCTTGAACACTAACTTAATCCATACCATAAAATCTTGGTCTAACTCTAGCCTTAAGATCACCTCATCCCTTTATGTAGCTTTACCCCTGGACCTATCATTACTCATTATACCACCCCTGAACTATAATATTAACCTAATCCCAAACTTAAAATCTTGTCCCAACTCAAATCCTAGCACATTCTATCTGTAATTCTAATGCTAACAATCTTAAATTTAACCTTAACTAAAACTACAATACCAATTCTAACTTTTAAGTGGAACTCTCCAAACTAATTCTATCTTTAACTTCAATTCTAATATTAATCTTAACATAAATCCTAATTTTAACTTAAGCCTAAATTTAATCATAATCCCAATTATAATTTTAACCTCAACCCTAACTTAATCCTAAATCTAATCTATTCCTAGATCTATTCTGGAATGATATTCCAAACTTTAATTCTAATTCCAGACCAAATTTTTACCCTAACCCAAACTTAAATTTAACTCTAATCTCAATCCCAACACTTAAGTCCAATCCAGTTTACAAATCTTGCTCTACTTTTAAACTCAATCTTAATTCTATCCTTAACTACAATTCTAATTGTAGCCTAATCGTAAATGCTATCTTTAACCTAAACTTAACCTTAAATCTAAGCCCATCTTTAATCTTATTCATACCCTAACACCATTTATTACTAACTGCATTCTTAATTCTCTCAACCTAACCCAATCTTAATTTTAACTTTAATGCTAAATCCATCCCATCATTTATAGAAATTTTTAAATTTGACAATTTTAATAAAAGTGGTATTTTTAGGGGATTCTTTTTAAAAAGTAATTAAAAACCCAAACTGTCTAACAGATTATATACAAGATTAGAAATGTGTTGTGTTTAACATTTCAACTATCTGATTTAGAAAGTCATACTCTTGTTAATATATACAGATATACTCTTTACTGATCTAGCATAACATAAACTTTTACTGAATTCTTCAATACTGAATTTCTTACCAAAAGAATGTATTTGTACTGTCGTTGATATTTCATTTGTTATAGTTAAATTCCTAACATTAACTAAAACACCCTGATAGTCATTACTTATATTCTAACAATGATAAAATAAAAATTTAGAATACTGTTATTTCACATTGCAGATAAACAGCATTAACATAACTGAAAGTTTTAAAAAAATTTTAATATTTCAAAACAAATCTAAAATTAATGTTATTTAAAAGGCTTCATGTTGTATGTAAGATATCGATTAGAAATTACAACAAACAATCATATAAACAGCTAATATAATATTTATTAATCGTACATAAAGCCTTTTTCAGCACGTGGTTTAGTGTTCTTTTCGAATGTTAATCTATTATAATATTAACGAATAACATATAATATTAATATCATCTATGTTCTTTATTACTTTTTTACAACCTACTATTGATGGTTTTGATTGCCTCTGCAATCTTCAGACCAGAAATTCTGAAGAAGATTGCTGGGTCAATTGAAACCATCGATAGTGGGTTGTAAAATGTAATAAAGAACATAGATGATATTAATATTAAATACATCATCATCTAATGTTTCATAATAGAAGTAAAACAATAACAAAAATAAAACAGTAAAATAGAATAAAATAAACTTAGATATAGAGATCCAATATAGTTTCCAAAAAAAATTGACTATATAACATAATATACAAAACAAATAATATATTTATTATACAACTTTATATACTGTTACATAATTTTCCATTCATTTCCAATTGTTAACTAAATTTATCAAAGTTTTGTAAATATACAATTATTTATGTTTAATGTAATATGGTTCATATATTTGTCTTCTCTTCGGATTTTTAATATAATTTAAAGGTTTAATATTTTTGTAGCATATGTCCATATGTTAAGTAATTAATAACTTAAATAATTGTATGAATATTTATAAAATTTCAATAAATTTAGATAACTAGTCAATTGGAAATGAATAGAAAATTATGTACGATACATAAAGTTGTACAATACATAAATAGTCAAAATAAGAGTCATAGATCACATGACCCTATCTCCTAAGCTTGTAAGTTATAAACAGTGAGGATTGCCAATTCCTCTACAAGCTTTATGATAAATGCTTAGCCAGAGCCAGCACTTAAAATATCTGTCAGGAACCCCTCCCCAAACCCCTGACCATGGTTTCGTGCTTTGGCACTCCTCAGAGAGGTGTCAGGGTAGGTTCAGACACTAGATCTTCGTTAATGTTATAATAGATTATTAATATTTGAAAAGGGCAGTAAACCATTTGCTGAAAAGGGCTTTTTATGTATGTGATATATTTATATTAGCTGTTTTATATTTTTTTGTTGTTGTAATTTGTATGAAGTAATAGCTTATTAGAATTCATTATTTCCATTTTTGATGATTGATTAGAAATTATATTTTTATCTGGGATACAGATTTGTATATTATGTAATATATTTACCTTTATTGTATATAATTTTTCAGTTCATTATCATGTGTACAACTCTTTTCTGGTAATATATTTTTGATTGCTTTTATTTTTTTCTTATTGATATTTTTCTTGTTCAGGAATCTTGACAGATTAGAAAATTACTTTGGAGTTTAGATTATTTTTGATTTGGTCCCATGTATTATTCACAAAAACAAGACATTCTTAATTATTTCAATTCTTTTAAACATCTGGCTAGTCCTTCATTCAAAGATGTTGACTGCCTAGAAAGATTGTGGTAATGCAAAACCTCATTGATAACTGCATAACCATATTTTATAAGTTTGGAATATTCTCATCATTTTATTCTTAAAAATGCAGTTTTCTTTGGTTATAGCTATGGTACTAGAATCTTCGATTTTTATTCTTCCTTCTTTTGCTTCTGTCTTTTTCATTTGCAAATAATTCTAAGTTCACAGGTCTGCTTAATCTTTTTTTTTAATACTCTTTTTCCCCTGTGATAATATAAAACATAAATCAAAAACAATAATTCTCTAAATGACTTGATTTTTAAAATAATTTTTGTAATTAGATATATTTCTATGTATTTATGGGGGGGGGGGATCATGTCAGTTAAGTTTCAAAAATGTTTATTTTTCATTATAAATTGTAAATATATTTTTGTTCCTGACGTATATTAAATTATACATTTTTTAAAAACATAATTCTTTGTGTATTTTTTCTATCAGTATAGACAAAAAAAATTACTAACAAAACATTCTATTACTAACAATTTTTTTATCTTTATTAAAATTATAACCTTAACAGTACAGTATTCTTTCTATAACTAGAATGGTATAGATTTACTTATAACATTCGAGTTTAAGCAAGAAACTACAGTTAATTAATCTGCTTTCCGCTTATATTTTGGATTGAGCAAATGCTTTATACTTAATGCATACACCTTTATATATGTGTATTGTAATTCTATAATCCATTATATTATCGTGACAAAGATATTAAGACTATTTCATTGTTAAACTTTTCTTACTTGGCATCTGCAAGTGCTTAAACATCAATATATTGTATTATATATATATCTTGTTTATTGGCAGTGAATGAAGTAAATATTCATCTTGCTTTATTTTATATAAACATTATCATATCATATACCCATGTGAATTAAAAAAAGGCACCACTTTCTTATCTTATTGATCTAATGATTGTCCCATTTGTCTTTTTTATACATATTTTCTTCATGTAATGGCTATTTGATCATGTTTGTAATTATTCTGAATATTAAAAAAAACCTAAATCTTATCTGGATTGATATATTCCTTGTTCCATATAATTCTGACAGCAAAGAAGTTTATTGCAACACAGTTCAGATCCAAGTAAGATCCTCATTCTGAGACTCCAGACCACTGAGGTCCCGATTATGATTTGCCAGTGTGCATTCTCTCTAGATCTATGGCATATTTCAGGATATTGGTTCGAATACCATTTAAGAATAGTCTTGCACAATAGTCTTGCAAAACAAGCATTATCCTACCACTAGAAACCTGAACTTGCTCAACTAATAAAAACTATTCTTAACTGTTCCAGACATTTTTAGCATCTGGCAAGGTATATGATCAAAAATTATTGAATAATCCAATCTCAAAATAAGTTTACATTTTTAAAATTTTAGGACTGAATCCATCTTAAAACTTTATATTTTATTATAAGATTAGCTGGAATTCCTATTTAAACATGCCCACATTCTAAAATAACATACTTAACTGCATTCCTACTGAACACACAACTAGATCTCTCACTTCAGATCTTCAAACTATCTTGTAACAAATTCACTTATTATTTACTGATCTTGATTATTTCCTTCTTTATTAAAGGTTTTAAAAGCTGAGCATTGTGAGTTTAGTTTTTTTTTCACTTTTATGCCTTTCATCTGCATTGGGATTTGTTTTTTCTTATTCGGGTCCTGATAAAACTACCATGCTACCATCTGGATTTTTTTTGTCCTTTAGATATGAATATTTCATAGATTTTATCATACATCTAGGGTCAGGATAATCCTGGGATCTAGATCTTCTGACTTACTCTAGTAATACTAGTACATTGTACAAGCTTAAACCTGCATTTATATATGTAATATATGCGGGATTCGAACTCAGACTTTCACAAGACCCACTACTCTCAGTGCCATCTTATATTGCTGACCCACCTGATCACACATATGTTGAAAAGATAAATAATCACCAATATATGTATTTCATGCTAAACCAGCAATCATCAGTTTGTCTAGATTGCTATCCTCACATATATATATAATCAGTGCTCAGCTTTATATTAAGATAGCCAATCTTCATGGTAACTTTTGTTTAGCATCAAGGTTTTCATTTTATTCTTTTCCCAGTGATGTCGATCATTCAATATCATAGCTCATACATATCAGGAAAAAACGTCCAATTTTGATTGCTTTGGCTCAGTATTTGGCTACTTTTCCCACTTCTAGAAATTCTTACGTAAGTGGTGGAGTTTTAGTTTGAGAGTATCTTCCGTATTTAACAAAACATCGTTGATATTAAAACAACATCACAGCGTAAGTGTATAGGATGTAAATCCTTTGATTAAAATTACTTACAACTACAGTGCTAGTAAATAAATTGAAAGTTACATAGTTAATCTTATTAAATTTATAAATAATGAATGAAATTAATTTCAAGTTTCGGCTCTTTAAATTGTAATTTTTTCTAAATGGTTCACTGCTTAAAAATGTTCCTGACCCCTGGTCTAAAGTGAATAGTACCAAATAGATAAAAAAAACAAGAAATTTGCCATTCATAGATCAAATTACAATAATTTAATATATAAGTATATTTATTAATATATATAAAACAATTACATTATCAAGTGAGCACATCAGTATAAAAAAAAATGATTTTTTTTTTAAATAAAAAAAAAAAACATTATTATTTTTTTATTATAAAGTTAAAATATATTGATTCAATTTTTTTTTAAAAAATCAAATTTTCTTATAATAAAAAATACAAATACTAAAATGAATTTAAAATGTTAAAAAAAACTGCATATTTTTTGCTGCAGAATCAAAAATTTAATAAATAGATTTTTTTTTTTTTTTAAAAAAAAAAAAATGTTACCATCAATAAATAAAATCTTGTAAATAGGAATATTATCCCAATGCTTGTTAAAATAGGAACTACATAAAAAGCTATTACATTGAAGGATTCACATTAATTTAATAATCTTCAATGATTCAAAAGAATAACTAATTACTGGTTTCCTTTAAGGTGGTTTCCTAGGAACAGGATATTATTTTAATGGGTTTCAGCGTCATTCGATTGCTTCATCGCACTTCCCTGAAAACGTAAAAAATATATTTTATTTACCAATAGAAAAAAAATCTCTTTAAAAATCATTAAATATGTGTAAAGGCTTAAAATAAACTGCACAAAACCAAATTTAAAAATCATATGGAGAAAATATTTAGAAAGATAAAAAAAAATTCAAGAAAAAAATACTGCAGTGACTAATGGAATAAGTTTATTTCCAAGGTATTCAATGCGATATAATGATAATTATTCACACTAATCAATACTATTTACGCTAGAATAATAAGTCAAAATTAAAATCAAAGTAAGATGGATAGATGAAATAAGAAAGTGGGCTGGGTTGATAAGAAGAGAAGCTAGAGATTGGAGAAGATGGATTGAACTTGGAGAGACCATCCTGCAGTAGATCGATAATGGTTGAAAATGATGATGAATATGGATACCAAGTAGTGGAATCATTTTGCTGAAAGATTCAATTACAGGTCCATTTACAATTTTTTTAAAGTTCTTATAACTTCAGTAATATTTAATCATTTTTAACTATTACCAATCCAATGCAAGATGAGCATCTCTCCAAATTTAATTCAGTTTCTTCAATCCATACATTTCTTCACTTCACATTAGCAAACTTCCTTATTTCATCCATCCATCTCACAGTGGTCTTTTTCTGGGTCTTTTTAATTTCTTGGGATCGGATTTAAAACTTGTCACTTTATTATCTTTTCTAGAAATATGTCCGGTCAAGCTCCATATCAGTTTCTTAACTTTTTCAATGATACTTATTGTTTTCTCACCCATATATTTCATTTTCTATCACTTCTTACTATTCCTAAAATACGACTCTCCTTATTTAGTTGAAAGGTCAGAGATTGTTTCTACATAGATATGTTTAATATCAAGTATCAAACCAATGTAGCTCTGAAGTTAAGTAGATGTTCCTTTAAAATAACATATTTATTACCCCGCACATTTATTCTTTATAATACTTCACTTGAAAATAAGTATTATAAAGCAATTATAAATATGCGATTTTTTTGTCGCATGCGTTAGTGAAGCTGTAATTATAATATAACGTTTAATATGCCAGCTTAGCCCTTTCGAGATTTAGTATTCAAATTTCATACTCATAGCTTTACGAATGAAGACTTAGTGATTTATTATACACATATTAAACATTATATTATAATTACAGCTTCACTAAGGCATGCCAAAAAAAATTGCGTATTTATAATTACAAATTTTTATTGGTGAAGAGAAAAAACAATTTATTATACACATTCTAAATAAACTTTATATGGAAGAGATCCAAGAACTAGAAAATGCCATTATAAAGTTACTCACCTACTTGATGAATAATAGGAAAGGGCTTTCATTTGATTAATGGATCAGTTTTAATCAATGACCCAATAAATATATTAAGACTGCTTTAACAATGCTTAATGGTAACCGATTCGCTTACTGTAAAGAATCTATGATATATTTCATGTAATTTTCAGTCTTACGTATTCTATGAAAACCTGCTTTTAAGAAATTTTATCAATGCAATCGCTATATTGGATTGGCTAATCTCGTGATCTATAAGTAAAATGTATGGCTTTCATATATGATTCATAATGATTAATCTATCGATATTTAAAATGTTAAATTAATACACACAGAAGCATTGGAAATGCTCTTCACTTGACAAGATAAAACGCTATAGACTAAATGGCCAAATATGGTTTTAATCATTGCCCACATGTTCATAAATTAAACAAACTTATATGTGTTTGAATTGACTAACACCATCATATATGTGACATAAATGATCAGATTAATGTAAATGGGCCATTACTATGATTTCTGGAATGGGAAGTTATATGTTTTCAATTTCTGGTGATAACTAATGTCTTAATGTAATTGATATGAAATTAATTGTTTTTTGTTTATATATACAAGCGTAACCTCTGATTTTGTTGACTGGTCTCCTTTGAGATTCATATGTAATTGTTCTTCCTTTTGTAAATGATTCTTATGGTTTGTGAATAAAATTTCCTTTTGAAAGATAAATTTCACAATCTTTCTAAAGGTATACAAAATTGTTATATACATTGGCACAAGTTAATAAAAAATCCAAATGCAAAATATGTATCGAATAAAATGGTCTCGTGGCGCATAAGTGTGTGCACTCACACATATATTTATTTAAAATATGTAGTCAGGAATAACAAGTTTTGATTGAGTAATATTTTTTTGATATTTTTGAAATACTGTAAATGATTTAAAATCGATCCCAGAATTCTATTTGGTGCATATAATTTTAACTTTTTTGATTTTGATAAAAATGTAAAATATTTCAATGTAAGTAAGAAAAAAAAATGTATAGATTTAATCCTGTATCTGTTATTAATTAAAATAGTAAAAACATTTTAATTTTAATAAATGTAAATTGAAAAACCTAATGATGTATTTAAATTCTTAATTTTTTAAAATCAAGATGAAAAATAACTTAGTGTAATTTCCCTGTTTTTAAATTACTCTATAAATTTATAAATAAGGGATTCAGATTATTAGATTGGAAAGAGTACAGAAAGGCAGATCATAATTTCATGTGTTTGAATGTTAATTTCCAGTAAAGTAAGGGATTTCTTTTCTATTGTGGTTCAAAGCCCATATAGACTATTGGTCTGGATGCAGTCCATCAAATTATAGATATATGTGCTATACTAAATATGACAATAAAAAGCTAGCCTACTTATCTAGAGACTCCAATGTTATTTTATTTACATATGGAGGCACAGATGAAATAGAATCTGTCACTCATATATATACTGTCCATACATGATATCTATTTCATGAACAAATGTAAGAAGCATAAATGGAAGAAAATGGTTGGTGAGTAAAATATATATTGAAAATGACCTATTATTTCAAACATTATCTTTGTACTTAGTGAAAATCTATTTCCATTTATTGCCTAAAGAAAACTATTAAACTTTGGCTATAGTGATTTAAGAATAAACAACTTTTAAATAAAATTAAAGCAAGTAAATGATGGAAATAGATTTAGGAAATCTTTCTTAAAGTTAGAGAACAAAAAAGTTAGAGAGCAAAAGTTAAAAACAAAAAACTTTCGAGAGGACTTTTAAAGAAGTAATGTCTTTTTTCCTATGTAAAAATTTTTGTATAATATTTTAAAAATAATAACTTGTTATAAGATAAAAATAGTCAGTAATTGATTTTGTTTTTATATTGAATAAGCTATTATGTGTGCATTTATTATATATACTTTTAACATTAAATTATATCTTGTTAAATCAGAATAATACCAATATATTGATTTAACACATTTATTAATGACGAAATATTGGGATATTATAACAAGCAGTTTGTGTGCTATCAATACATGTACATATAAATAATAGAATTATTACTTTTATTATTAAAACAGAGTAATATTTATTGACTTATAAATGACGAGAATATTTTGTTACAATGTACGCACATCTGTGTGCTTATATACACATCACATTAACAATTTATATACCTTTGTAAATTATGATTACTTGAGTTTAGTAATTTACAGAAATAATATCCGATGGTCAAAATCAGATTGATATATTTATATTATTTCTAATTATTTTATTATTATTATTTTAAGTTATTCCAATGAAGCTATTTATTACTAGAACAGATTTAAGTTTTATATATTGTATGTATTCTCTTATTCAAAGTACTACATTTGTAATGTATATGTGTCTGCGTAACTACTTAATTCAGCAAAGTGTATCATTTACAGCTGTAACCCTCAAAAATCATATCAATGCATATACGTATATATATTATACTGGTATAAAATAGGGTGAATGTGGTGGGATATCTGAGAGGCAGAGACTGTAAATCTTTAAATTAAATTTTATAATAAATTTGGCTAACTTATTTAATTAATAATAAAGATATATATGTTTGGTTGATCTTCCCAATTTATACCCATACAATATTATAGTAACTGAGTAAAAACTGGTAGCTACTAAAAGGTAATATAAATGTGAAATAATGGTCTAAACACATGTTGTTTATAATGATTATATGGTAAAATTGAACAAGTAAGATCTTGAACCAATAGCATAACATGATACCAACAATAGGTTATTTATTATTAAAAAATAATCTATAAACATAATGTTTTAAAATAGGGTAAAGTAAAATTTTATATGAATATTTGTATTTAACCTGTAGTGATGTGAGACAAGAGATTTATATTGGTAACTAAGAGAAAACATATATATTAACTAAATCTTAATGATCACATCTCCAATACTAGCACATAATTGTTTATAAACAAAGCATCCATTGATTACTCTGTTTAGCACAGGTGGCACTACTATATGGAGTTTTGCTTTGCTTTGTTTAAATCTTAATAAAAGGATATTAAGTGAGAACTTTTAATTTGAAACAATTGTGATTGTCTTCTCTTAGATATACTCATATATTTTATCATCCATTCTTAAAGAAAACAAATTAGTATAAATAACTAAAAATAAACATAAAATCCTAAGACTTAACAATCTAAGGTTCTGGTCTTTATATCTATAAATATCCAATATTAATAGAACGCAATTATCCAGAGATATTGTTAGTTTGTAATGATGATATATTATTAGATGTGATATGTTGGACTATTTCCATCATCTATGAGTTAATGTTGAATGTATTGAAAATTTTAAATTTTCCAAATACAAACAACTTGTTAGAAATAACACACAAATAGACAGCACAGGTTAGTAATTATACAACGTTTCGAGTAGTATTATTCTCCACTCTTCTTCATGTGTTGCTGGCCTATATGCATAGTGACAATATTTGCTTAGAAGTTGAATTCGCGCCTTTACATTCATGAATACCGAATTTTAAGGCAAACGCTCTATCAGCAACACGTGATACTACTCGAAACGTATAATTACTAACCTGTGTTGTCTATTTGTGTGTTATTACTAACAAGTGATTTGTGTTTGGAAATTTTAAATAAAGTTTAAAATGTTCAATACATTCAATATTAATTCATAGATGATAGAAATAGTCCAACATATCACATCTAATTGTTAGTTTTCCATTAATAAGCAATGTGATTTTATATGAAGAGCCCTTGATAATAATAATCCATCCCTGTAGTTATTATGCACGAATATTCTCAATATGTGTTAAATACATTTGAATTTTAGTTTCAAAATATCTGCGTGATATTAGTTATCCAAATTGCTTTTAGAAGAAAGTATGCTTCATGCATTGTCCAATAATCTTTAAATAGAATAATATGCAAGAAAGCATAAAATATTTTGAAAAGCCATATCGAAATACAATAATCAAAGTAAATAAACTGAAAAAACATTGATGTTTATTTAGAAATAATCCTTTCATTTTTCTAAGTGTTAGCACTAATACTTAATTTATTTATTAATATTTTGTAATAATATTCTATTATAAATATACGCATCTATTTCATTGGTGATTAAAGACAGAATCATTAAACATTTTCACTGAAATAGAACAATTTTTGAAAACCAGTTCTAAAAGCAATTTGGTCGGTATTAAGCAACCATTAATATTTGGTTTGTCCGAAGATAGATGCTAGTTTCCTTTTAAGTAGCACTACATAGAGTTGCTTTACATAAAATTTCATAGATATATACATTGATCTTCTGACAAGGAATAAAGGGTTAAGTTAATAGTTCAAAATTCTTTTGCAGTAAATAAATATACACGTAAGAGAATATGCTTAAACAAATTTATATCATTTTTGAAAAATACAATTGTTGATGCTATAGTTATCTCTGTGATTTAATTGCAATTATCTTTAGGAAATTTTATTATACAATTATCATTGTTACTAAACAGATCAATTATAATAATATTAATTATACGCATATATACAAAGATTTATACATGTGAAAGTGTCAATTATTGTTAATTCATTAATATTTCTACTGGAATGTATGTGTGCATATATGAATATAACTCTGAGTACCCCTCTAGCACTCCTTCAGAAGTTGATTTCAAACTGAGTTTGCACGGAATCAGTAAATCTCACATTTACGGGTCTCATATCAGCCCGTCGGCCATCTTGTTACATTTAAAACAATGTATATATTTTTTGTGAAGTTAAAAGAAAAGGTGAAAAAACGATTTAAAAAGTGGACATGTACTCTACTATAAAGTCACAAATATTGGAAATGCAAGTGGAGTAGGATTCATTATAAATAAAAAATGGAAGAACAACATTGTGGAGATTGATGGTGTATAGGACAGAGTGGCAAGATTAGTTATATAACTTAATAGCAGATACCAAATGCAGATAATTCAGGCTTATGCCCAAACAAGTTCTCATAGTGATGAAGTAGTAGAAGATTTTTATATGGCTGAAAAAAGGCTTTTGATCAGAGTAAACAACATTTTAAAATTGTTATGGGAGACTTTAATGCTAGAATTGGTAGACAAATGAAAGTGCTGTAGATAATTTTGGTTATGGTAATAGAAATGAGAGAGGACATAGACTTGTGGAGTTTGCAGAAAAAGAAAAACTTTATATTATGAATTCTACTTTTGAGAAAAATGTTAAAAGGAAATGGACATGGAAGCATCCAAATGAAGGTACAGCAGAATTGGATTATATTTTGACTAACATAAAATACATATTTCAAGATTGTAATGTTCTTAATAAATTTAACACAGGAAGTGATCATCGATTAGTAAGATGTAAGATATGTGTTAATACAAAACTAGAGAGACAAAAATTATTAAGAAAAACAATATTTACAGTTCATATTCCTAATCTTCAGAAACATTCTAATGAATTTAAATTAGAACTTACAAATCGATTTCAAGTATTAGTAGATTTTGAATATGATTCAGATTTGAATGAAATTAATATGAAACTAACTGATACACTTTTAAAAACTGCAACAAAGATAGCTGATAGAAAAAAGCAATTGATCAATAAAATTTCTACTGAGACTAGAGAATTTATGAAGAAAAGAAGAAATATGAAGATATGCAAAAATGATGCATTAAAAAGGATTGAATATCTCAAATTTTGTAAAATGGTGCGAAGAAGAGTTGAAAATGATAAAAGAAAGTATAACTGTGAACTAGCAAGGAAAGCTGTAGAAGAAAATAAAAGTCTCAACAATGTAAAACAACATTTTGGTATTGGTAGGAAATTTATATCTGCAATAAGAAAAAAAGATAGAATTATTACTAAAAAGAGAGATGACATCATGAAATGGGTAGAAGACTTTTATCAAGAATAAAGAACAAGTACTTCCTATATCTATTACATCTTCTGAATTGCCCAGCATTTTAAATGAAGAAATGAGATATGCAATTAAATGTATGAAGAAAGGAAAGGCTCCAGGTAATGATGGAATTATAATTGATATATTAAAAGAAGCAGGCGAATAAATAGAAAAAAAATTAGCAAAGTTATATACCAAATGTCTAAATGATAAAGATGTACCAGATGATTGGAAGAATGCAGTAAAAAATTAATATTTAAAAAAGGTGATAAAGAAGATATTAGAAATTACAGATCTATCTTATCAGTTTTATACAAAATTTTTACCAAGATAATTACAACTCGTCTACAGAGAACATTGGATTTCCACCAACCAAGAGAACAACTGGATTTAAAAGTGGTTTTAGTACAGTAGATCATATCCAGGTATTGAGAGAAGTTATAGAAAGGACAAATGAATATGAGTTGCCATTATGTTTTGAATTTGTAGATTATGAAAAGGTATTTGATTCTATAAACATTTCTTCAGTGATTAAAGCAACAATTAGATTACATAATGATACTGGGAAAGTCAACATTGAGAAAGGTGTAAGACAAGGTGACTCCATATCTCCAAAACTTTTTACAACAGTGCTGCAAGAAGTATTTTGTGGATTAAAATGGGAAACTAAAGGAGTGAAAGTAAATGGAGATTATTTAGTCATTTATATTTTGCAGATGATATAGTTGTTTTTGCAAATAATGCTTTAGAGCTGCAGGAAATGTTGCAGGAGTTATCAGATGAAAGTAGAACTAAAGATAAATGTTAAAAAGACTAAAGTAATGTTTAATCGATTTGCTCAAAATACAAAAATAAAGATAGAAGAAGTTAATAGTTACAAATACCTTGGTCAGATTACTAATACAGATGGAAACATAATGGATGAAATTAATCATAGAATTAAACTTGGTTAAAGTTCTTTGGTGGAAATAACTTGATACTAAAAGGAAATATGCCTATGTGTTTGAAAAGGGAAGATTTTTAACAAATGTGTTTTGCCAGTTCTTATTTATGGATCTGAGACTTGGACACTTAATAGAAGAGCAATACAGAGACTTCAAAACACTCAAAGTATGAAGAGATGCATGCTGGGAGTAACAAGAAGAGATCGAAAATGCAATGTATGGGTAAGAGAACAAACAGTGTTACTGACCTCATTGAAAAAATTAAAAGATTGAAGTGGAGTTGGGCTGGACATATTGCTAGAAGAGATGATAATATATGAACTGAAGTCTTAAACTGGATTCCAAGAGATTGTAAAAGATCCACAAAGAGACCACATGTGAGATGGATGGATGAGATGAGAAAGTGTGCAGGGGTGATGTGGAGAAGAGAAGCTAAAGATCGAAGATGAATTGAACTTGGAGAGACCTTCATCCTGCAGTGAATTGATAATGGTTGATGATGATGATATTTTTTTTTTCTATGATGAAATTTAATTTTTTTATTTTTTTTCTAAAATCCAATTTTTAATTACTATTTTCTTCTTATTTTTTTTTAGATTTAGTAAGCATAAAATATTTTTATGACTGAAATGGATTCTCTCACCCTTTGTTTTATTAGTTACTGCCGATCTTTGTATTTGTGAGCCTTTTCTTTTTTCAATGGCTAAAATAGATTCTCTCACCCCTTGTTTTATTAGTTTATTACTGACCTCTGTGAGCCTTCTCTCTCTAGAAGCTAATTTTAGTTCAGATCTGGAAACTGCAGTGACGAAAAAAAAAAGTTGGAGAAATCATTTTATCTGCAAGGATGAGCATGGGAAATGCATGTAGAGCCTTCTTCATGGACAGACTTTGATTCAAATATAAATAATAACGTTTATGTGCCACACAGACCAGGAATCAATTCATCACCCATCAGTGATCAATTAATGTTTTTTAATACTTATAATTTTTATATAATTACATATATGTAGAAGCAATAAATATGCTGTAGAATTTTAGGCAATTTACATTTCAATGACAATAAAAACACAGACATCCACACTCAGAATCACATACCTACATGATTAGGCAAGATATATTATGATTTTATTTATATGATCATTCATTTATTGCATGATTACTGTAACGTACTCATTTGTTACAATTATGTAATAATCTCTTGAACACAGTCTTTCAAACACCCTCGGCCATCCACTATCTCATACATCATTTCCCATACTTAAATATAATCAGTGCTCATAATAATTTTGTTTATTAATTTACTTACTTTTTATTCATTTTACCTTAGAGAAATTTTTGCTTGATATTTATTTTTTGAGTACACTTTTTTTACTTGAAAAGAATACATATTTTAGGTCACCCCCTCCCCCATTTTTCAATAATATAATAATTATGTTTTTAAATACATTATAATTTACTAAAGTTCTCTTTGCATAATATCTCATAAACTGTTCTGTTATTTTTTCCCGCCCACTAAAACCAAACATATTTCTAACAGACATCTTGCATGGAAGGACAACAAAACATATCTAGCAGATACTTTGCATGGAAGGACAAGATTTGAGTCAGCTAGTAAAAATGAAAGTGACTAATTGTTTCATTTTTACTATAAAAAATTATGCCAGGTAAGTTATGTTATATATCATTTTTTTCAGCATTTTTTGACAAATGTGGTGAAGCTGTCTATGAAATTGTCATTTTAACATTTAACTTTCAAAATTTAGAATTTGTGAACCAATGTAAAAATAAACATGTTTAAAGTGTTAAAAATCTCTTTTTTCTTAATTTTTTTCCCCCGAGATAATGAGTATTTTATCAGCTTTATTATATTCTTTCATATTTGCTCGTTCTAACAATGTATATATTTTTATATTTATTGTATTCAAACAGAAGATATGTTATAAATTATATTTGTTGTAATTTTTAAAAAAAAATTCAAAATGGCGACTTAGGCGTATAAGAGATATATGTCACGGTCATTAAATTTTCGAGTAATATAATGAACTAATATTGAATATAAAAAATTTTTTTTAATCGTATACGATCCTATTTTGGATTTAGAGGGATCTACCAGATGATACAATATATATATACTATAATATA
The DNA here is from genome assembly GCA_028023455.1 of Epiperipatus broadwayi. Lineage (NCBI taxonomy): Eukaryota > Metazoa > Onychophora > Udeonychophora > Euonychophora > Peripatidae > Epiperipatus > Epiperipatus broadwayi. The sequence continues at coordinate 2,903,152 of JAQFVV010000134.1, read as the reverse complement.
GTTTACTATTATTCATGAATTTTGTCATCTGTGTTATGGTTTGAAATAAAATATTATAGATATCAGGAAACTATATATTGAAAATGTAAGATAAAAATTGACGATAATAAAATGCAATTCTTTGAATTGTGCTGCTGAATGAACAAGATAATTAAAATTTCATCTTTTTAGTAATTTTTAATTTTTTTTAACATTTTGAATTGTGGATAAGTAATTAATGGATATTGAAACTATGAATAAGACAGTTTTATTTTATTATATACTGTGACGACCATGTAAAGTCATCGACACACATATATATTTATTAATAAAATTAGAAAGTAATAAAGGTGAAATAAATTAGCTAATAAATTTTTTTTAAAAAAAGAAAGGAAGGAAAAGAAAAATTGAAATTCTAATGTCAAAATTACTGTGGATTGTGTAATAGTAAGAGAAGGGGAGGGGGGGGGGCTGCATAAATAAAGAAATGTGTCTCTTTCTCTCTTGTAAGTCAAATGCTAGAAAGTTATTTTTGTTTATTGTGGGAGAGGGGAAGGGGATGCATAAAGAAATGCGTTTCTCCTCTCTCATTAAAACTATATAATAACAAATTAAAATAAATGTAAAACGTAAATGTGAAAAAAATGAATGAATTGTAAACTTTAAATAAAATAAATGTAATATGTGATATATAAAAAGAAACAATATGGCCGTAGGTGTGAAAGTCTGTTGGACAAATTAAATTCCACGGACAAAGAAATGTTATCAACGGAAGATCTTTGCCTAATCTGTTAAATTAATTGGGACTTACATTCCAGCCACTAATTAAATAAACATAATGATAAGAATTGGTTGGAAATCTAAGTCTTAATTAAAAATTTTGAAAAACAACGAACAAAGAAAGAGATTAATAAAATTACAATTTTTGTCTGGCATAGCTAGTAGAGACTTTAGAGAAGCAACAGCTAAAAGAAAATGGGAGAAGTGTGTGGCTAGTGGCGTTAAAGGGGCGTGGGTTCGGATTCAAGCCGTCTCATCACTGACTCGCAATGTAAGATCTCTGCCTGACCTGCTAGAGGGACCGCCGCTTCTGTAGCTGTCAATTGAAACTCAACCTAAAGAATCAACCAGCAAACTGGATGAAAATAACCCCACAAACTAAGGAAGTTAATGGAGAACCTAAGGAATCAACAAGCAAAAACTGGAACGAAATAACCCCACAAACTGAGGAAGTTAATCAAGAGCGCTCGGAAGAAATACCCATGGGACAATTACAACAAAACCTAGGTAAAAGCATGCATGCATTTTCATTTATCTACTATTCATAACTAAATATAAAATTAATGATTCGATAAAATAGAACTATATCTACAGGACTTTAAGAACTTTAATATTTGATTTGTTTCATATGTTACTATAACCATGTATTTATAAGTGTGTTTTTTTGTTATTATTATTGAATAAACATTTATTTTATAACGTCTTGCGTGCGATTATAATTACAATAGAATGACAGCCTGTTGAGCTAATTGCGCAGACGCTGTGAGAATGTTATTAATAAATGAATACCTTCGAATCATGTGGTTGTTCGAAGGTATTCATTTATTAATAACATTCTCACAGCATCTGCGCAATTAGCTTAACAGGCTGTCATTCTATTGTTATTATTATTATAATGTATTTTTTTTATATCAAGTGTGAGTATTATTATTAAACATATTTGTCATTAAATTTTGTATCCTTGCTTTATTCTCCTATCACCAAGCTACGACAGGGGAGAAACTGTAAGTAGTGATTAAAGGGGCATACTGATTTGTTTAAGATATTCATGTGCTGCTTTTTCGTGCGGAATCCCAATTCTAAAAAATAAATAGCAAGCACTGGACATTCGCTAAGTTTCTTTGAAATAGTTTGCTCTGTTCAGCAGCCGAGAGTTTTGGCTGGGAAAAATAATGCCAAGATAATATGTACGTATTGCCTTGGGGTTCAGTCAAGGGTATAGATATGAAGTTAAATTTGTATCTGTATTAGCTCTCTGCTTGTATTGTAATGGCGTTGGTTAAAATAATGAATAAGATAATAAAGAATCTAAGTTGTAAACAATAAATGGATAGAAAATATAAGTTATGAAAAGAATTAAAATATAATAAATAAGTATAATATAGAATAAAATAATCGAAATAAATATAATTGAATACACAAATAATTAAGCAACCGTACGAATAACCATTTCCGTTATAATACATAGCTATTAAATATCACATTTTCTTATGAAAATAGATTAATATTTCTGTCTTTATTGAAAAATTAATGTATTATGAATGTAAATGCCATTAAATTTTTTTTAAATCATTACAAAATTCATAAATGGTAATTTGACTATTTAGAGTAGTGTAGTCCATGTTTTGAATGACTGAAAAAGACATAACTTTTGGAATCTGAATCAATGAATGTTTAGCTACAGTATGTCATGGCACTATTTAACAAGTAAAATATTGAATTGATTTTCCAAATATATTAAAAAAAAATACTAACAGCTACTTACCCAACCTTCTTTACCTGTGAGCAGATATGCAAATTGGTCCTCAACAAATTCTGCAGTGCTTTTAAGAAATAAGGATGTGAGTGTCTTGCTGACATTCTTAACAAGAAAAGCAGTTTCTGTCGAGAAAAGAAATATACGAGCAATTTTAGCCGTAGGTTGTGAATCTTGCACACCAGAATCCAACACTTTCACAAACATGGATTTTACAATGGCTTTATTTTCCTCCTACAATTAAAAATATGGGCATTATATAATATAAAAAAAATTATTCAGTGAATTCAAATATGTTTTCTAATAAGTGATATTTAAATTTACTTAACTTAAAAAAATAATAATTTAAAATAAAATAAAAATTTCAAGTTTAATTTGTATATATTTTCCCTCTAAACAGAAAAGTATTTCAGATTTCTTTGTTATTTTTGTTTATTCAATAAAATTATTTTTCTATTAATTCTTTGCAAAGCTTCAGTTTTTTTTTTACTTTGAAGTAAACAATTAATTGAAAATGTTCTTTTAAATGGATTTTCAATAAAACAATTCTGATCACTTTACTTGTGAAAGTTTAAAAATCAACGATTGAATAAAAACACAACAACTTTTAGGCATCTTACAATCAAATATTCTACTTTCACACGATCGTTTCCAAAAGCAAGATGTTTATGATGTCTAACACACAATTTACAAGCGTCAAACTTATTTTGCTCAAAACTTTTACATGATTCATTCTAGATAAATTTGTTAATGATTATCATTAATCATTTATTAAACTAGAGATTATCTCTAGCCCAGAAATAAACTTTACAGTCATAATGAAAGCATTTTCAAAAAAAAAAAAAGACTAAGAAAAATGATTTTTGCAATAATGGCAAAATAGAAGTTTTAAATAACATATTAATGATGGTAAGTGTATGAAAAATAGGACATAAAAAGAATTCATTTTATAATGGCATTTAATGTTTGGTTCTATTGTTTATATATTATTTTATGTATTTATACATATATATTAGGTCTGAAGAAGACTGCTGGTCAGTCAAAATAGTCAGATTAATCAAATAAAACAAGTACTATTTAGTGATAAACAAAAGTAGATTTATTTGATTATTTATAATGAAAAATTGTTATTCTAATATTTAAATATTAATATTTTATCAAAAAAAAATATTTTTTTAAAAAAAAACATCCACTCGTACAACTAGAGAGAAAAAACCCACGTATTAAGTAAAATAAACATTAAGTTACGATAACACAATATCCAATTAAATGGAGCAAACCACTCTTCTTTTGAGTACGTTTATAAATATCCAAAGCTTAAAGAATAGATGGATCCATTTTATTTATGACCTTTTCTCAATAGTGTTATTTATTCAGAGACTGAAGGGAGGAGTCGTTTGCTCCATTTTATTAAATAAAAATATTAAACCAGATAAAAAAAAAACCAATGATTACATCAAAAAACATTTTGATAAAAACAAGAGAAACAAAAGCATAAAGCCTTTGGGCACACATGCCTCTGAGATTTGGGTCAAAAGGAAGATAAATGAATAAAATTCCAGACTTTTGAAATGTGGTTCTGATAGAGAACTATGACAATCTTAGAGACAGACAAAATGAAAAATAACTGGAAAAAAAAAAACTTTTGGAAAAATTAAAGTAAAAATGATAGGTTATAATATTAACATATTCAGAATAGTAGAATACTTTTAAGACTGATAAAATGAGTGGGAGAGAATGAGAGATAGGCTAAGACAATATTCTTGCATGATATTAAAGCAAAAATTGTTATCGGATACTAGAAAAGAATAGCACTGGAATTAATGTAAGCTAGGAAAGATGTGATGTTTGTTTTTAAAATATAGATTGCATACATCATAGTAAAGGATCGTATGAGCCTGTTAGCTTACATTTAACATTTTCATCAACAGTAATAAGTAAAACAATCTTTAAAAATCCTAGCATAGGCAAAAGTTACCAATTGTCACTTGTAGAGAATCGATGAAGAAGAAGATATTATTAAGTTAGCAAATTTCCAGGTGTTGAGGCTGAACAGTTTTCCATCTTCTTTTATCTTCTAACTAGTAACAGTTAGATTTTTATTTATTAATGTCAATAGTTAATTATGCTATCATTATGCAGTTTTTCTTTACAGGAGAATTTTACTTTAGTCACATAAGCATGAGTTATCAACGGAAGTTAAACGGTAGTGCCCAAATATCCTTAGATTAGTTTCTATTGGCAATCTATTGATGCTCCTCAGTGATAAATTCCAATAATCAATCACCTGATTATCCATGTTTACATAGAAAGCTCTTGAATAATTAATGAGTATGTAAATGAATTTATAAATTGATGCATATATTTTCAATACTGTAGTTAATTGTAAATTAAAATCGACCATATCTTAATCAAAGTAGAAACTTACATTGAAATTATCACCACAATTCCGGAGATATTCTGCGAGTTGTTGCTCAACCGATTTAAATTCTGCATCTATAAAATGAAAAAAAAAATACAATTTTTAAAATCAGAGGTTTGGATTTACATCTCAACTTCTTAATTAAATGCAAACAGTTCAAGTTTAACGCTTAAATTATTCTTATTTATTTATTCAGTAAAATAAATTATAAAGTATTATAAACACAACACCAGAAAATCTGGAATGAGGAATTTAAAACATCAAATAAAATATAATATATAACTAAAAAGAGAGAAAATATTATTTAGTATAATACAACCAATGAAATAAATATTTTTTAAAAAGTCAAGTAATTGCTGTTAGTTAAATTCAAAGAACATTCACGTAGTAAATAATTTTGGGACTATTATAACTAAACTACTTCCAACTGTAAGCCATGAGAAAATTTGGTATAGTTGTTTGATATTTAATAGATAATCATGTATTACAACAGAAAATCTAAGATCTACAATAAAAAAAATCTTACTTCAGTAACTATATACTTTAAAGTATATGCTAATTATAGGCCCATTGATTCTTTAACAAAAAGATAATACATACCATTCAAACATTTATATAATGTGTCCCAGCTTACATTAAACACTTGTAGTAACAGCAATGAACACATATTATTATTTTCTAGAGTCAATTATTGCAAGCATAAAAAATTACCAATCCATTCCCTAAACCACCATCTATTATCAGTACTTCATCTATTTTCCAATTCTAACATTAAAATCTTCCATTATAATTTAAAAGTATTCAGGGTAATTAGAAGCATTTGGTATATGAGAGAACTTGACGATAACTATTTCATATGCTTACAAAGACTGTTAATAACAGTAGCAAACTCCATACAGTAATGCCACCAAGTGCAAGTTTTCATAATCAATGGATATAGGAAAGTTTGCACTTGGTGGCAGTATTGTATGGAGAGTTTGCTATTGTTATTAATAGCCAGTGAAAACATGGAATGTTGATCATGTGATATTTTGATGGTTTTATACCTATCCTGCCTATAGGATAATGCCCGACTGGTTTTTGAAAAACCAAAAAGACAAAAATGTGTAGATGCTGAACTGAGTTCAGATCTACATGATTATACAAGCAAATGATATTGGAAAGGGTTGCTAGAGGATTGCATAAAATCCTAAGATACAGTGCTCAAATCCAAGACTCACTGATGAAAGCCACAAACTAGAAACTAACCTGGGGATATTGGATGAGTAGTGGCTGGATAGAAATTTTATGTGCTAACCTTCTTGCATCCACTGACTATGAAGGCTTTGCACTTGGTGGCAATTATATGCAGACTAGTGTTATTAACAGCTTTTGAGTATATGGGATGATCATATGATGTTTTGATACCTATTCTGATTATAGGATAATGGTGACTATGTGAAAAACCCAAGAGATAAAAATGTGTAGATGCTGAAATGAGATCAGATCTATATGACTATACAAGCAAATGGGATTCTTAGCTGTATAATTAATAAAGTAGATAAAAGGTGGCTGCTGAAGGGTTGCATTGGATCCTAAGATCTAGGCAGTGGTCTCAAACCTGACTCCTCACTGATGAAAGTCACAAGCTAGAAATTAATCTGTGTACATTGGATGAATGGGCACTAGATAGGGATTTTAGGCACAAACCTTTCTGCATCCATTGATTATGAAGGCTTGCCCTTGGTGGCACTACTGTATGGAGAGTTGCTACTGTTGTATGAGAACTTGTTGGTATATAAACATCATTCATTAAATGGAGGCATCCAAATGAATGTTACAACAGATCTGAATCATACTTCGACCAATAGAAAATATATATTTCAAGATTGTAATATACTCAAAAAATTCAGTACAGGAAATGATCATTTACTAATAGGATAGAAGATGTTACTTAAAGCAAAACTAGAGGCAAAAGCTATTAAAAAATAGTCTTAACAATTAATATGCTTAACTTTCAAAAACACTTCAATGAGTTTAAATTAGAACTTGCAAATCATTTTAAAAATATTGATAGACTTTGACGATGGATTAGACTTGACTGAAATCAACTCTGTTGAAAATTGTTACAAAGCTGATACAAAAAAAAAAGCAGCAAATTTTCTTGTAAATTTTCAAGTAATCCATTGAGATGAATATTGAAATTGTGTAAAATGAAGAGTTAATGGCAAAAGCTACAAAAGAGAATGAAGTCTTAAATGCATATAACATCTTGGTATTGAAAGATTCTTGGTATTGAAAGATTGTTTCATCAAAGAGAATGACATCATGAAACATGGAAGAGTTCTACAAAGAACTAGGTATTAATGAAGAACAAGAAAACAAAAGCATCTATAATTACAACACTCAGAAATTACAAGTATTTTAAATAAAGAGATAAGACATGCAATCAAAAGTATTAAAAATAGAAAAGCTCCAGGAAATGTTGCAATTATTATTGGCATCCTAAAAAAAGCAAGTGAAGAAATAGAAAAATTGTTCATATATATATGCCAAATGACTAAATGCACCAGATAACTGGAAATGTGCAATAGTGTATTGGAATTTAAGAAAAATAAGAAGATATTAGAAATTACAGATATAACAATCTTCTGTCAGTTTTATACGAGATCATAAAACATCTAGAGAGAATTCTGGATTTAAACCAATAAAATGAATAAACTAGATTTAAAAGTGGTTTTAGTACACTAAAGGTTTAATGGATACAAGTTGCCTTTGTGCTTTGGGATTATAGATTATGAAAAAGAATTTGATATCACATGATCACCATTCTTTATGCTTACACAAGCTGTTTTTCACAGAGGCAAAACTCTCCATACAGTAACACCACTCAGTGGAAGCTAGAGTAATCAATGGATGCAGGAAAGTTTGTGTATAAAATCCCTATCTAGTACCTACTCATCCAATATCCCCAGACTAGTTTCTAGCTCATGGCTTTCATCAGTGAGGAGCCTTGGAGAGTTGCATTAGATCCTAAGATCTAGATGCAGTGCTCTCAGATCGAAGACTCCTCACTGATGTAAGTCAGAAGCTAGAAACTAGGGGATACTGGATGAATTGACACTAGATAGGGATTTCATGCACAGACCTTTTCTGCATCCATTGATTACTCTGGCTTGCACTGAGTGACTACTGTATGGAGTTTTGCCTCTGTGAAAAAAAGAATTTGACTTATAAGCATTTCCAGGATGATTAAAGCTTTGGAACATCAAATATAAAATCCAAGATGTCAAATTTTAAAAAGTATTTATTAAAATGCAACTTTCAAAAGATTAAAGTTTTTTTGTAGATTAAACTGAGAAGTTAAAAAAAGTAAAAATAAATGGATCTTACTTAAGTTATTATTTAGACAATATAATGATTTTACAAACAACGCTTGAGCTTTAGAAAATATTGCAAGAGATATCAGATGAAAGGAAGAAAGTAGAACTAATGAGTGTTCAAATATTTTGCTACACAAGGAGATTGATAAATAGACAAAAATAACCAATACTTTGATTAGATTATTAATACAAATGGAAACACAACGAATAAAATTAATTAAGGAGTTAAACTTGACAGAGTGATGTGGATAAGGGTCAAATTTACCCAAACCAGCTAGCTGTACATTCATTAACAAATAATTGGAAAAACACTCAAATTTAAACTTAACAAAGAGTTTATTATTCTGAATATATAATATTAATAAACATCAGAACTTCAATTAGTGTTTTTCTGATTATTTTGCATTAAATTAACTTGCAAATGTGATTAGGGAAATCTTGTGTTTCTCCTTCAATTGTACTTTTCTCATTATTATCATGTGTGTTTATAGTATTGATCTATAATGCTGCATTTATTTTTACTATACTTTATTCTGGGCTGTTAACTCTTTACTGTTAATTGTACGCTATATGCACTCTTTGACATATTAAACTGTTCACACACTGTTGTGCTACAAGCACGGTACTGCTCACACACACACCTCTAGATTGGTCATTTTGTTTTGCTTTATCTAATTTGCATAATTATTTTTCTTGTTAGATCTTTGCAAATTAGCATGTCTCTATCAATTCCACATTTGCATAATTTTAATTATTAAGCATACTAATTTTTTCTAGAGTGAATTTTTAATGTCTTTTAATATTGACTAATTTTATACGCACACATTCGAGAAACTTTATTTTTATACAGTTTTTAGTCAATATGTAACAGAGTGTATTTAAAATAAAGGTTTTTAATAAATATACTTTACTTGTTCTTACTTTTGGATCTGAGATTTGGACACTTAAAGAAAAGCAATACAAAGACTACAGACAACATAATGAAGTTAATAATAAAGACCTATTTACCAATTTATTTTTAATTATTTAATACCATGGATTTTTTTTAGCTTAACAATTAACGTAATCAATAAAGCAAATCATATATAGCATGACATTGATTTTATAAGCTTGTATTTACAAACATGTAATGTAGAGAGTGTACCAATAGCTCAAAAAAGCTTTTAATTGATAAGGGTGGTAAGAGAAAATATTTAAAATCTCTATCTGGAACATTCTTATCCCCAGACCAATTGGTTTTGAGCTTATGGCTCACCTCAGTGAGGATCTTAACAATTAATAAAATATCATAAAGGAACTTGTAGAGATTCCAACCAAGAAATAAATAGTTGTTAAATTCTACTTATAAAATAGATAATTAAACATCACATGATCACTGTTTCTTATGCTTGCTCATAACTGTTGTTAAACAGGCAAAACTTTCCATACAGTAGTGCCACTTAGTACAAGACAGCAGGCACTAGATAGGGATTTTGTGCAGAAGCCTTTTGGCATCCATTGATTACTCTGGCTTACACTGACTGGCAGTACTCTATGAGAGTTTTGCCTGTTTTAAAGTAGAAGATTATAATAATCAGAGTTTGTCCTGAATTTGTTGATGAGATTTCAGTAATATCTAAGAAAATCAAGTTTGGTTGGCTTTATGACTGTTAGATCTGAAAAAAGAAATTTGTTTACAATCTCATAACAAGTCCAATTTTAAACAGTAATTAAATTTTTAATTAAATATTCAGATTAAGAATGTTGATTTGAATTTCTTTTAAATGACAAAACTATATTTGAGTTATTGACAATTTCCTTTTCTGGTGGAGAAATATTGAAAGAATAGGAAACCAGTGCAAAAAAGGTAACTTGAATGTGTACCAGTAATATTTCTCATGGTAATATTTAATTGAAAATCCAGAAATTTTAATGCACACTTTTCCTCATAAAGATGTATAGCCTTCACCAGTAGAATATTCATAAAAGTGCATCACAACCATAAACAGCTTTCCAGGGAAATTATTTCTAGAAATTATTTTAAATCTAACCTTAGATAAATAAGAAAAATGTTAAACTACAATCTATGATTACTCCTAAATAGTATGGAATACGATTGTGTTTCAGTATATTATTTTGAAAACACAAACTATTTATCAATTGTCACTAGTTTAATTGAGTGGACAGAAGCTGGCTGCTTGAAAAAAAACCCATCTTATACATATATATTTTGACAAAATAGTCTAATTGATTAGAATACTACCTTACATTCAATATTTACAAATCTAAAAGTTCCCAGTTCAATTATCATGTTCGTACTATCACCGGTCAGACTGCAAAATCTGAAGAAGAGAGGAAAATAATTCCATTCGAAATGTTGAGCTATATATTAACCTTTGCACTATTACTAAGTTGAATGTATTTGAAAGTTTAATTTTTCTAAACCATTTAGTAATTAATATTAGACGATGGGAAATAGTCCAAAATATAATTACATATTTGCAAAGAATTTTTTAATATAAGTTATTTTTATTTGACAAAATTGGTTAATCAAAAATTTAAAGAAAATATTGAAAACATTAACAGATGATGGGATATAATAATAAATAATAGATACCCATTAAAAATAATAATGCAAAATTGATAAATCTACATTAAATATTTAATATATAGGGTATATGAGCACAGACTTTCACATGCCCCACCACTCTCCATACTATCTCATAACACTGATACCCCCGAACACATAAATGTTGAAAAGATAAATAATCACCAATATACGTATTTCATTCTAAACCAGCAATCATCAGTTGGTCCAGATTACCATCTCTACACATATATGCTATAAGTGCTCAGATATATATTAAGATAGCCAATCCTCATACTTTAATGGACAGGCTTCAATCTACTCCACACTCCAACTCTTCAACTGTCCATCCAATTGAATGCTCAAAGGCCACCCTGAGGCTGAGATTCTTGTCACACCCATGTTGACCTAAGGTCAACCTGACCCCTCATGACCAGGACAATCCATTTAATACAAGAATGGGCAGACATCTCTACTATGTAATAACTGAAACACACAGGCTTATTATATACCTGGGTCTATATATGTAATATATAGAGTATATTTAAAAAGAAAAATCTTCAAAGAAGTTCATTATCAAATCCTTGGACTCATGAGATTTTTGGTTTGCACCCAGAAAGAAACAAGCAACACCTTTTTAAAAAAAGTCAGTACACTGTTATCTCCTTGTCCTTTAGATTTACTAGACAGAAACTGATGAATCTCACAAAATTCATAAAAGTTCAGAAATTTATATATTATTAAGGATGTAAGGCAACTTTCCAAAACAAATATTAGGTTCATTTAATAGTTCTGTCAATAGTGATGGAAGCAATATTATAGCGATTTAAAATACCTGCCCAAAAAATTAATATTTATGATAATGGTCACTGGTATTATTTAACTCATGGGATCCATTACGACTTAAGTGAAATGCAGATTCACAACTTCATTCGCCAATGACAACCTATTTCCTATTTTAGTAATATATTTAAATACTTATGTCGAGAGTCATGTAAGAAAAATAATAATCAAATACTTGTTATGTCATAAATTTATTGTATATAGCAGAGTGACCAAACTTCATGGCTGCAAAAACCAAATGTTAAAATTACGATATATTCAAGAGCCGCAATTAAATTTTTGGAAATTCAACAGAAGCAAATATTTGATTTATTATTTTTTTTATTAATTAGATTTATTAATTGTACAAAAAATCAAGAGAACAAAATTAATAAGTGAGAATAAAATCAATTAAAAAATATTCTGATTAGCAAGAACATTGAAATTTGGCTTATAATTTGTTAATGAAGCATGTGGCAGTTTCTTACGATGTTCATTCATCAGTTGTATGCAAAGTTTTGATTTTACAAACGTCATTGTTGACCATAATGATTCACAAAAATGCACTGTATCAAAAATTGATGTTTGTTTACAAGCAGCTTCTTTTAAATGTGAATGCTTATGTCAGTAATTCTTTATTTTTCTAAATATAAATTTAAAACATTTACCTATACTGCTCGATTAAATTAATAGAAGTTGATGTTTGAAATTCAAAGAAGAACACATTTGAATTAAAACTGTACAAAGAATAACAACATCATTAGATGAAGTCCAAACAAAAACAACCAATAAGTTTGAACAATGCGTTTTATTTCCGGGAAATGATAACGTTATAATCATACTAATTGACGTCGCAAACAATCATCATTAAATTAATATGGTTTCAAAGTAAAATATAAATACATCATGCTAATATAATTATATTATGATTTAATTTTAAAAATTTTGTGAGAGCCGCATTGGACTATCTAAAAAGTCATATCTGGCATACAAACTACAGTTTGGCCAGATTTCGTGAATCTGAAGCATTGATTTTCTTTTCACAACTATTAGAATTCCTTAACGTTAGTAAAAGTACTATAGAATCTGTAAAAGTTATTAAAGTAACATAAAAGTCTGCTAATATGTAATGACATATTTTACTATAATTCTAAAATGGAGATGCTATAATAAATTATGATAATTAAGGAAAGGCAAATTATTAATTATGATCAAGCCTCGTCATTTAATTATGGTATTCTATTGTCTATTTGCTTCAACCCATCTTATGAAAAATCATCAAAAATAATTTCTTGTAAACTGAACTTTTTTTTAGCAGGTTGACTTTTTTATTCTTCATAAATAATTTTATATATTCTACATTAAAAAAGACCAATGGGAAATTATTACTAATTCTAAATTAATAATTGAAATATATTTGATAGCATTATTAGTAATAGATTGAACAACAAAAAAAGCCAATACAAATCAAATAATGAATACATTTGTTTTTTTAAAAAAATCCCTATTTGAAATATCTTACCATCTTGTCCAACATCTGGAGACGCTAACCTAGTCATTTCAAATAATTGTTCTGCTACATAATAAGTGGTGTTTTCTTCATCACTAGAACCTATAAAACATTAAATAACAGTTAATTGTAGGAGCCGAAGTGTTCTCCAAATGCATTTCATTGTTTATAAATGATTTATTAACATGTATACCAAATAAATATTGAAATAAGTATTAGAAAAGCAATAAAGCTATTTTTTGATAATAAAAGAAAACGATTTCAATAAAACTATTCAATAAGCTGAATTAGTGTTAAAGCAATTAACAGACTATTAAAGACTCATTCTTATTAATCCTTTAAATATTTTAAAAGTCGGATAAAGAATATAGCAATAATTGCAATTTATTTTTATAAACTTTTATTTAGCTTAATCTGTTTTTCTTTGTTTGTTTGTCTGTGAAATAACTCAATTTTCATCTATTTCCAATCTAGTTGAAACATTAAATCCATATTTATCTGAAGGTTTGTGATGATGGTATATTATTTTAGATGGGATATGTTGGACTATTTCCATCATCTATGAGTGAATTTTGAATGTACAGAAAATTTTAAACTTTATTTAAATTTTCCAAATACAAACAACTTGTTAGTAATAACACACAAATAGACAATACAGGTTAGTAATTACACAATCTTTCGAGTAGTATTATTTTCCACTCTTCAGGTGTTGCTGGCCTATTTGCAGTGACAATATTCACATAGAAGTTGAACTCGCACCTTTGGATTCTTGAATATCGAATTTTAAGCTCAGTTGGTAGAGCATTTGTCTTAAAATTCAATATTCAAGAATCTAAAGGTATGAGTTCAACTTCTAAGTGAATATTGTCACTGTGCATATAGGCCAGTAACACCTGAAGAAGAATGGAGAATAATACTACTTGAAACGTTGTGTAATTACTAACCTGTGTTGTCTATTTGTGTGTTACTACTAACAAGTTGTTTGACATTCACTCATAGATGATGGAAATAGTCCAACATATCACATCCGTTAAATCCATATATATGCATTACTGAATGACAATACATTTTTTTAGAACTTGCAAACAATTTTAGCAAAAAAATTAGTGAAATATTTAAATTTTCAATTTTATATAAGATGCAATGCACTATGGCTTCTTCCTTCTCGGAGTCAGAAATCTATCAGCCCCTATGTCCAGAGAAACCTGTTAGACACTTTACTTTCACTTTCCATTCTCCACCCTAAATTTTTCCCATATTCTTCTCTATCCAGCTCCATCCCATTTCCCCAACCATTATCTTTATCCATTCTATGGCCTTTATATCTAAACCCCCCTTATCTTTTTCAAAACCCAGCATAAAAATCAAGAACCCACTTTCTGTATAATCACTTTGTTTGTATTTATTCTCCCACAACTTTATTTTTGTATCCTTTCTACTTGTAAGTATTTACATTCAATTAATAGATGCCAAATATGTTTTTCTTACATAATTTGCAAACTAAATCACTCACATTTCTCCATTTAAGTGTATATTCCTTGTTGGTAATGATTCAGATTGAGCCTTAAATAGTAAACTACTCTCCTTAGTATTATCATAAATTAACACACACTCAATATTCTGTTTAATTCTACATATATTTAAACTCTTTTTACTCTCTATACTAGTTCTCCATCTCTCCAAATCCCTATTTTTTATTAGTGAATCAATTCTGCTAAACCATTCCTTGCCACCCTAACACTCAACAATTATTCTAACACAATTGATGTGATGTAATGTACTGTAGCTTTTCCTTAAACGAAGTCAAGAATCTCAGCAATTATGCCCAGAGAAACCTGTTAGCCAAGTTTTCCCATATTCTGCAACCTAGTGGTATTAAATAGTAACCAAACTTTCATTTAATTTCTGGAATTAAACTAAAAAGTAAAAAATAAATATAAAAAAAGCACTAAAAAGTAAAAAAATAAATTTTCCTGTTTTCATAAAAGTGTCAGGTTTCCCAAAGAATATCGTATAAAATCTGTATGAATGTATGTTTGTCCATCAATGCTGTTTAATTGGTTATTTTAATAATTACTTTTTTTTAATTGCTTGCTTTAACAAATTCTAAAAATGATGAATTTGACAGAATTGAAAAAAAAAATTAATTTGTTATAAATAAATTATATTAAACTAAACCATAATTTATATTAAAAAATTTACATTAAAAAGGAAGTAATTACACTCTCTATATTTAATAATCCATAATTTTTATTATGAAACACTGAATGTGAAATTATTAAAAAAACGTTCTGAAAAAAAAATCAGTATCTATGTTTTAACTACAGTACAGACTATAGTTAAACCATGAAGAAAATGTGATTACAGTACATAAATTCATGTTTGAAATGGGATATTTAGTGAGGGGGGGAATAGATGCTATAACACAGTATTTACATTTAATTTTGGTCAATGTACAGTTGAAGTTGTGTAATTTAATATCGCGTAATTCACACTGATTCTGTCATTAATAGTTGTTCATAACATTGCCAAATTCAATAGGTATATTTAAAAAAATTTAATTTATAGGCTGAGAAATTTGTCACATTTATATAATATTAAATTCTTTTGTTTAATTTACATTAAATCTTTAAAAAAAATTGTTAAAGCAATCAATTAGAAAAAATATTACAAAAACCAGTCTTTATATAGGCTGGGTACAACTTGTAGTTTAAATAAACTTGCAATTAACATCCACTTTGAGGCATTGATACAAAGAAAGAAGATGTGATTCTTTGGAAATCTAACTTCTAAACCTTATTGTTTTCATGCCTTTGTTTGTGGAAACTAAAGAAAATTTGTTTTCTATTTTGTAAAGCTTTTTATTTTATTTTTTAACTGCATTTGTTTCTTTAAAAAATTTATATATATATATTCTGTTGAATTTATAAAAATAAACATTTTTGAAAGTATTGTTTTGTATAGGATTCCTCATTTACATTCCATTTGCCAATATTTATTATTTATATTTATATATATATATATTATTTCTAATTGTACTCTGTTTCACTCTATGAGACTAGTTATTCAAATTTGACCTGGATAGCTCATATAATTCTCACAAATTAGCAAAATGGTGGAGATGAACTTGGAGCTAAAAGTTTTAGGCTTAATTCTTAGCAGAGTTAAAAAAAACTAAGTTCAATCACATCAATGGAATATTTCTACCCTCAATCTGTCAAGTGAAGTATGAAAATGTCACATGTCCTCCCGAGCAATGAACCATATCATTACTGCTTTAAATTAAAATGAATATTATATCAGAATCAAACAAGTCTCTTAACAATAAGCATTTTAACGAAATATTCTATATTGATTACATATAACACTTGAATTCATATACAATATATCATTAGGACTGTGTTGTAACCATTAGTGTATCAATATGCTATGCCTATGATGAAAATTAAATCTAAATAATCTCTTAGAAGAGACGCAGGTTATCATCCAATAACTGACAGTTAAATGAATATTTAACTATTCTTAGCTAAATCAGGAAAAAAAAAACCTATAAACCTACTCAACAACTATTTAAGTTTTCTAGTGAGTATTGTCTTATTCTTTTGCATTTTTCTAAGAAGTACAAACAAAACATTTACACTGCAGTAAGCTGCTTGAAAACTGTTTGAAGTTTTTTATATTATAAATTAATAAATATTCTTATCCTCTTTTCACTTTCTTTGCATCTTACTTCATATATATTAAACTTTTCTTTATACTATCCTCATATATGAATGCCATTTTTATATAATTCCTTTTTTAATTTCCTTACAGTTTTGACTGTCTGCAGTCTTCATCAGAACTACAATATTTAAACATGTAACCATTACTTTATATACATATCTATATAAATCTATTATTATAAAGTGCCGAAAATTTTATAATTATTAAAGAAGTTGACCTCTAATAATGCGCTATTTCTTGAATATTACAAATCTCCATGCACTCACCCGCCAGTATGAGTTTTAAAAACTTAAGTGAATCACCCAAGCCCAGAGTGCATCTGTACATCCACCAACTCTCACTGACCATGCCCACATCAGGACTTGAGTCCACCATGTGCCTGATGCCACAATCAAACTGTACAAATTTAGTTAACCTATTGCATGAGAAAGAGAGTCTCATTTTTAATTATCTACGATAAGACTCATAAATATAAATCTATTATTATTATTTGTGCAATTCTATATTTGATTATAACATATATGTATATAAAATAATGGTTATATAATTACATGTTTAAATGTTGTAGCTCTGATGAAGACTGAAGGACAGTCGAAACTGAAAGTAAAATAAAGGAGGAATTATATAAAAATTGCATTTAAGTGTATATGAGGAAAGTATATAGAAAAGTTTAATATATATAAATCATTAAATATTGAAAAAATTAAAGTTATTAATGAACTTTTATTCATTATCTCTATTGTATCTTAAAAGTGACTGTACTAGTTAGAAATTTTGAAGAAAAGGAACCAAGAATAAAATAATCAGGAGATGAATGTGAGGCCTGTCAAAAGTTTCACATTTAATAATTTTAATATTGTATATATATCGTAATCATCATCAATATTTCCAACTATTATTGATTCACTGCTCTTTAAGATTACTGTACTCTACTTTTCTCCAATCCATAGTCTCTGTCTCTATATCATACTTGTAAACTTCTTTATTTCACTCATCCATCTCACATGTGGACTCTTTCTAGATCTTTTACAATCTCTTTGGATCTAATGTAAAACTTCAACTATCCATTTATTATCATCTTTTCTAGTAATATGTCCAGTCTAGTTCTATTTCAGTTTTTTTAATTTTTTGAATGATGTCAGCGATACCTGTTTGCTCTGTCACTCATGCATGTCTTTCATTTTTGATCTCTTCTTAGCTAACATACATTTCTCCATATTTCTCTGAGTGATCTGAAATCTGTATATTACTCTTTTGTTAAGTATCCAATCTTCAGATCCATAAATAAAAACTGGTAAAACATATATATTAAAAACCTTTTCAAACACACAGGCATGTTTCCTTTTAATACTTATTTCTACCAAAAGAACTCTATCCAAGTTTAATTCTATGATTAAATTCATCCATTATATTTCCATCTCTATTACTAATCTGACCAAGATATTTATAGTTGTTTCTAATTTATAGTTATCAATCTTCATTTTCTTCTTTTGAGAAAATCAATTGATCATACCCGGAATCTTCTAGCAGCCCTTCTTTCTTACTCTCATTTGATAATTCTTGCAACAAATTCCCAAATCTCTAAAGCATTGTCTAAAGTAATCACATTTCCAGATAACTTAAATAATCTTCATTTACTTTTATTCCCTTAGCTTCTCATTTTAATCCACAATTGTTTTGAAAAGTTTTAAAGATATGGAATCACCATGCCATACCATGCACTTTTCTGTTACATTTTGATAAGTATTCAGAGTATGATACTATCCTGGATTTATATGGTAATGATCCAAAGCTTTAATCACCATGGAAATTTTTTACAGAATCAAAGGCCTTTTCATAATCTAGAAATCCAAAGCATAACAGCAATTCATATTCATTGATCTATTGAATAACTTTTCTCAAATCTTGAATGCGATCCAATGTGTTAAAACTATTTTTAAACCCAGCTTGTTCTTTTGATTGATTAGAATATAAAGGTTTTTTTTCATGTGTCAAAGCATTGGCTGGGAAGCGAGCCCTCAAACCCGGACAACTGCTTAAGGCAGCTGTGCTGGCCACTCGATCATCAAAGTTTGCTGTAGATAAGCTGTAATTATCTTAGTAAAGATTTTGTCCAAAACTGACAGAAGAGTAATAGGTTTGTCATTTTTAATATTCTTTATCACTATTCCTACATTTTCATATTACTACTGCATTCTTCCAATCATCCGATACATCTTTGGCATTTAGCCTTTGGTATATAGCTTTGTCAATAATTTTTCTATTTCTTCACCTACTTCTTTTGAAATATCAATAAAAATTCTACTATTTCCTGAAGTGTTTCTCTTCTTCATAGATTTGTTTACGTATCTCATGTTTTCATTTATATTACTGAAAAATTCAGAAGATATTAAAACTATAGAGGATACTTTGATTTCTTGTTCATGAATACAGTATAATTCATTAAAAAAAACTATTCCATATCTTTAATGATGTCATCTCTCTGTTTAATAAGTTTCATCTTTTCTTCTTATTATGGAAATAATTTTCCAATACCAATATTGGGCTTTTATTCCTTACTGTAACTTTATTTGCTAATTCACAGTTATATTTTCTTATATATTATTAACTTTTTTTTTTTGTAACAGACATTCAATTCTTAATAGATCAATTAAAAATTTTTTCATATTCCTTCTATTGTTCATACATTGGTCTTGTTCAACTAGAAAATCTACTGATAAATTGCTGCTTTTTTTAATACCAGTTACCTTTCTTGTACTTCTTAATAGAGTATCAGCTTCTTTCTTACTGATTTCAGTCAAGTCTGAATCATCTTGAAAGTCTGTTAATATTTTAAACGATTTGCAAGTTTTAATTTAAATTCATTGGATGCCTGGATATTAGAAATATTAACTAATAATATTGTTTCCCTTAATAGTTTTCAATTGTATTTTACATTTCACTAATTGATAATCAATTTCTGTGTTTAATCTATTAAGAATATTACAATCTTGAAATATGTATATTCCATTAGCCAAAATTTAATCCAATATGTACTTTCAATTGAATGGAATGCTTCTATGTCCGTCCACATTCATTTGGCATTTTTGTCTATAGAATTAGTAGTATATAGTTTGTCTATTTCTGTGACTCCATATGTCTATGCCAGCTCTCATTTCTATCATGATAACAAAATTTACCCACAATACTTTCATGTTTTAGTCATTTTCCAATTACAGTATTAAATTCTTTCAAGACAATTTCAAAATATAAAACTCTTCCACTTCATTTAAGAATTTTGTTAGGGTATAAACCTGAATTATATGCATTTGATATCTTCCTTTAAGATGAATAGTAAGTCAATCTGATACATCATCAATCACTGTAATGTTATTTTTCCACGTTTTATTTATAATGAATCCAACTTTAATATTTGTGCTTTTGTAGTATCCACATTTTAAATCAATTGCCTCTTCATCTTTTCCCCTAACTTCACAAACGCTTTCATAAAGTCCAATAATGCTCCGCTTAATATTACAGTTCTTCTATACAATTCATGCAATCTTTCATTTAAAAGTGATTTGCAATTGAAGATACCTAAATAAAAAATTTATCATCGAATGCCAGCTTTGGTTGGCAATCAAAGATTCTTAGTACCCTCTGCATTTAGCTATCAACTGTGTCTTGGTGGCATATACACTCCTGAGAATAAAGACTATAATTTAATTTTGTTTGTCATGACTAAATATATAAAAGAAAAAAAAAACATTGACATACATATTTGTTCTGCCTTTAACAAAACTAATGTTTCATTTAAGAATTATCAGATAATTGAGAAAGAAATGTTATGGACTTTCTTGATCTTAAACTCGGCAGTAATAAGCTAATAAATTTGTCATACTGGCTAATGAATATTGTTGATAGCCTGCATAGTATAACAACTGAAATAAGAACATATGGAATGAATATTAAGAGTGTGCTCGCTCAGTTTCTTCAAGGTCTCAAAAAAGAATGAAAAGGTCTTCTATTTAACAACAAACTCTTTCTTAGCCAAGATTATATATATATAGGTAATAATATTATAATTTGATGTCTGTATTTCTTCAAAGCAATATACGTAATTATATAATTGAATATTTATAAATACAGTAATCAGATATATTTAAAAAATTTTATCCACTTAGTAGCTTTCAACTATTCTTATAGTCTTTGTCAACTAACACTTTGAAAGGCTAACCTTCCCACAATTCTGTGATCTTAACATTTGCTGTCTGCCTGTTAATTAAGTCATGTTTGTATTTGTATATTAGGATAGCTTCTTTTATTTTTCTTTTTGCAATATTTTGATGTTATTGTAATTGAAGTTAAAACCATAAATACATGAATTTTTATGGTCATGAAAAACGGATGCTGAAACATTATTATCTACTTTGCAATTCTGATTCTATTTCTGAACTCTTTTTAACAACAGCAAGTACACAATTCACAAAAAATAAATAACCAAAGTTAAATTACAAATCATTGGTACACTAATAGATTTGTACATTAAGTTCAACTAATGATTTAATTGTGAGTTGGTGTACTTCATTTGTTATATTGATTAGTTTAACTTATTATCATCATCATCATTTTCAACCAGTATCGATCCACTGCAGGATAAAGATCTCTCCAAGTTCAATTCATCTTCTCTGATCTCTAGCCTCTCTTCTCCATATCACCCCAGCACTCTTCCTTATTTCATCCACCATCTCATATGTGGCCTCTTTCTAGGTTTTTTACAATCTTTTGGAATCCTGTTTATGTTTTCAACTATCCTTCTATTATCATCTCTTCTAACAATATGTCCAGTCCAATTCCACTTCAGTCTGTTAATTCTTAAGTTTATAGACTCATTATTCAAAGAGTTTGGGTTGATAATCTTGAAATACTATAACAAAGTACAGCATAACTCTTTCATCTAATGTTTATTACCCTCATCCTAATAATAAAAGTAGATATTTTTAAACTCACATTTATGTAACAGTTTATTTGTCTTGAAGTTTCCCATAATAATTGTTTGTCATATCAGATTTCACAGATTTATAATGTACCGGAAATCTATAATCTATCATTTTCACCGTTACAACATATTCTACTTTGTAACTCTACACAACTAATTCAAGACTTTACACAGGATGCTATAAATTTCACTACAGTGAATTCTACATTTAACTTCATTATTTAAATTAACTACTACAGGCCTCACATGTGAAGCACACAAACAAACTTAATGACACATCCACAATCCACATATGGTATTATTTCAAGCCAATTAAAAAAATACACTGATAATAAAATCTATATTATTTAAAAGAGGATCAAACTCATAATCATTAATTATATCTATTGATCACCCTTTTGGTATCAATCCCTATAGGGATCAGTAAAATTTACCATTAATAAAGCATTTTTATAATGTGTGAATCATATGGACTCTATGTTCTACTTTCAAAGAAAGAATACTTTACAGAGATCCTCATAAAAACATCCACCGACAGTTCCCTATAACATCCCAGTTTCAAGTTCAATAGTACTCTTAAACTCTAAAGGTGAGTGGCACTGCAGAGTGAAATGAGCAGATAAATTGAACACCAAATATTGATTCAATTTAATAACTAATTTATTAATATTAAATAAAGTAAATAAAACCCATAATCACAATTAAACATAAAATGATATTAAAGAATACAATATCTAGATCTAATAGAAGTGAAAAACTGCTTCCCTCTTTTCCTTGACTTACCTGGAGATGTATGATTATATATATAGACCCATATATTTAAAAAAATTAAAAAACATTGAATTGAAAAAGATTAAATGTTCGCATACGAAATAAAAAATAATAATTCATATGTGTATCTACATATATGCAAGCAAAGGTTAAATTATTAATTGTATTTATAAGAAATAAATTTAAAAAATCAAGCTCATAAATTAACTTTACTTCCCAGGGTATATGATTTACTTTTCCATTTTAAATGTTTGATTTGCTAAAAACAAAGAAATATCAGAAGCTAAGTTTTCTTCAATACTAAAAAAAAAAAATAGAATGTTTTAATCTATTATGATAATTTTTTGTCTTCTTTTTAAAAAAATTGACACATAGTTCAAGATTCCCAGCATATTTTTCATGGGCAACACTAATAAAACAGGAGGTACAAGGATTCAAATTTAGACACTACTTTATAAGATCATTTTTCATAATAGACAGGCATTTGTATACAGCAATGATGTATAGGCTCACATGATGAGGAGGAAAAAGATCAGTGTATTAAATGAGCATTTACTCCATCTTGTTTTTTTCAATCAAATTAGTAAGTAGCATTCTGGTGAGGTAAGAATTAGTAATCCACACAGTAACATTTACTTCCAAGAAGTGATTGCTGGTCTTTGGTAATGATATATTGTTGTGCAATTCTCACTAGCAATCCAGAACCCTTCAAGACTGGCTTCAACTAATTTTTTCCCCCATCTAAAAATTTTTTTTAGATGTACAATTTGCCTTTTTCTTTGCCAAACAGCAATCCAAGAACCCCTCTTTAATTTTAAAACCTAATTTCTAGCAATACACATGAAAAGAAACTGCTGTCAGCTTGTTTTCTTATCACTATTTTTTTACTAATTATATCCCCAGATAAATCTTTCAATTAATTAATAACACACATGATCACTATTTCTTATGCTAACACATTACTGTTATTAAAACAGGAAAAACTCTCTCCATATAGTAGTGCCACTCAGTGCCCACCAGAGTAATCAATGGATGCCAGAAGGCTTGTGCATAAAATCCCTATCTAGTGCCTAATCATCCAATCTCGCCAGACTAGTTTCTGGCTTGTGGCCTTTGTCCGTGAGGAGCTTTGGATCTGAGGCCACAAGCCAGAAACTAGTCTGGGGATATTGGATGATTAGGCACTAGATAGGGATTTTATGCACAAGCCTTCTGGCATCCATTGATTACTCTGGTTGGCACTGAGTGGCACTACTATATGGAGAGAGTTTTGCCTGTTTTTATCTAATAAATATACACAAAAAAAATTATTTTTCAAATCTCTAACTTTAATAAGAGAAAAAAACTAAATTCTTTTCTCTTTTACAAAAGGAAAATTATAGGAATGATAAATAATAAAAAATTCTTTGATAATTTTACCACTTTTAATTAATTACATCATTATAAGATAATAAAAAGCAGAACTTAATTTTCTCCTCTTTTTAACATTTAAATAGATAAAACAAACTAAAATATAGATTTTTTTGCTTGATGATAAAAATAAAATATATGTATAAAGAAAAAATATTTCTATGTATATTCTATTATATTTATGAATAAAATATGTATGTGGTGTATATATATTAAGTCTACAAATATATATATATATTCACTCACAAACTCTATTTTAAAAATTCTTTTTTACCCCATTAACATATTTACCTCATTAACATATTTATATTCATAGAGCTAATTAATATTCTGTGATGGAGTTTGATCATCATCCTCCCATCATTTAAATCCTCAATTCTACATGTTAAACTTAAAATACAATTTTATTTAAAATCTAAATGCCAAAAATTAATTAAAAAAACTAAAATGAACTTACTTACCATCAGCACAATCTACTGATAAATCTGAAGGTGACCTTTTAGATTCATAAAATCTGTTTCTATCATATGGGTTTGAGATATTATATAAAGCTTGTGTAAGAGTAATTGGTTTATGAAAGGGATTTTCATTGTTAGATAAAACTTTAATTATATTCTTCTCTGAATCTGGACTTGAAAGTTCTTCATCTGTAGATTTTTTGGAATGCTTACGAAAAGACATATGTCGTATCAATTTTGCTACTTTTGATTCTTTTTTTACTTTGATTTCTTCATCTTTTTTAAGCTCAACAATTTTGCTTGCATTTCCTGTTGGATTATCTTCTTCATGAGATGTTTCTTTGGTTGCCTTTTCTTTAATTTTTTTATCCTTGACTTCTTTAGTTTTTTTTTCTTTGGCTTGTTTTGTTTCTTTAGTTTTTTTCCCTTTAATTTCTTTGACTTTTTCTTTGGTAAATATTTCAATGACTTCGTTATCTTTTTCATCACTATCTTTATCTTTGATTTCTTCTTTATTTTCTTTTTCTGAATCTTTAATTTCAGTTTCAACTACTTTATGTGATTTCTTTGAATGGAAATTGCGTGATAATTCACTCTTGAAACGACTCCAAAATCCTTTTTTCTTAATGTCTATATTTTCTGCAACGTGATCACATGAATCAGCTTTTACATCCCCAGTTTGTTCTAGAATTTCACAAGGTTGACAAGTTTTAACTTCAGAAACTACTTCATCTTTGTTATCATCCCTTACTTCTAATACTAAGTTTTCTTCATCTTTAATTAATTCCTTATCACTTTTTTCAATTAATTCTGTAATAACTGGAGAAATTGGTTCTTTGTTTGGACTATCCCCATCACTTTTAAATCTACATATGTTATCTTTTTGTGGAAGATTAAGGGGGAAAGTGCAACTTCGAGATGTTCGACATTCCAGGCTGTCTTTTTGAAGCTGGAATTTTATGAATTGCTGTAAAAGTTTTTCAGTTGGATTGTCAGCTGTTTGTAATAAAAGAGATTGTCTTTCAGAACATTCCATTTCGGTGGGTGTCATTGAAGAAGGACTTCTGAAAAATAAAACAAGAATGTACATTATGTTTAGAGATGAACATTAAATAAATATATATCAGTATGTACATCTATTAAAATTTAGATGTACACAAATAGCCATTGTTTTAAAGTTTTAACAATACAAATTCTGCCTAGACATTATATACCTACACACACAGTGGTTGTAAGCAACTAAATCATTTAAAATTAATTAATTCTAATGCATAATCATTTATCACTTATATCAAAAACTGTTAATGTTTTCACCCACTGGACAAGCCACCAGGTGACACTGCACAACCATCAAGAAGCCTGTAAGTGATAAACTTCTAAAAACAAAAATGGCTCAAAATCACTGAAATTGAAATTTCGACCCCCCCCCACCAAATTATTTTCAAAGACCAGACTCTCAAGATAACATCCTCAAATCGGTTCGACTTCATGCATTTCTGGCACTCAAATTTCTTACGACTTCCCACGCAAGAAATGATGACTTTGGTGCTAAAACTTCTTATAAATTCCCAAGCAATAAAACCATTCGATTACTTTTTTAATTTTTTATTCTATTTGGATTTAAATAATTAATTAATTGTTCTTAAGAATATATTATAGAGATCTCAATATATATATACACAAATAAAATGCCCATTAATTAAAAAACTATAATAAAAATAATAAATCTAACAGTAATTAACTATTATATACAGTCTTTTCAATCTGCAGAAGTACTTTTGGTTAATTCCTTAATAACTGCAATTAAATATTATATACAGTCTTTTCAAACCACAATAGTAGTTTTGGTTAATTTCTTAACCATCCTCAGCAATTGAGGAGGATTAAGGAATTAACTGAAAGTACTTCTACAGGTTGAAAAGACTGTATATAATAGTTAATTACTGTTATACTTATTATTTTTGTTATCATATATATATAATTTAAAAACAGCAGAGAAAGTTAAAAATTATACATTATCTTAAATATTATCAGTACCCAGAAAATAATCCACAATCTCAGTAAAACTTCACATAATCACCTTTTCCTATGTGTTCACAAGCTGTTAAAACAGTAGCAAGTTTTTTTCTTATGCAATAGTCCACCTAGTGCAATCTCTAGTAATTAATAAATGCTAGAAGGTTGTGCATCATAATCCCTATCCAATGCCTTCCCATCCAGTATCCCTAGACCAGGTTCTAGGTTTTCATAAAGTGCTTTGGATCTGAGAGCAGAGCACTTTGACCTTTGTATCTAATGAATCACCTTTTGTTCATCCAATTCTTCACGGGTGAAAGCCAAAAGCTAGAAACTAGTCTGTGGATATTGGATGGGAATATCCTAGATAGATTATAATGCACAATCTTCTAGCATCTATTGATTACTAGAGCTTGAACTAGCTGACATCATTGTGTGGGAAAATTTTTTTGCTAGTATTTTAATGTGAATTTTTATGGATAAAATTAATATATGTTTACCCATAAATGTGCAAAAAACATTAAACACATTACTTAATCTTAAAAATGTAATTGTAGAGATATTACAAAAATATTAAAGATTAATATGATATATAGAAACAGGCAAAACTCTCCATACAGTAGTGCCACTCAGTGCCAACTAGAGTAATCAATGGATGCCAGGCTTGTGCATAAAATTTTCCATCTAGTGCCTACTCATCCAATATACCCAGACTAGTTTCTGGCTTGTGGCCTTCGTCAGTGAGGAGCTTTGGATCTGAGAGCAATGCACCTAGATCTTAGGATCTAATGCAACCCTCCAGCACTGAGTGGCACTACTATATGGAGAGTTATGTGCTAGCATAAAAAATGGTGATCATGTGATGATATATATATATATTTCCACAATAAATACTGATTAGTACCTGTCAATAAGAATATCAGAAGTTACCAGAAATGATAATTTTTCCTGCAGTATTGTAAACATGGAATATTTAAAATAATGTAATATGGTTTTAGATTGGCACCTGAATTAGTTCACCAGAAAATGAATATGGAAAGTGTAATCACAAAAGCAAAACTTATATGAATAAAAATATTTGTTCATAAGTGTAGATTTAAAATCAATCTATACCAGTTTGACAGATTCAAAGATTTAATAAAGAGGCTTGATAAGAATATAAAATAATCAATAGTGGTCATTCAACTATGTTTTCCATTATCCTGATGAATTGGCTTAAGACAGTCTTGAATTGAAAATGTGACAATACAATTGAAAATATTTGTAATGCATTTACATTGAAGTCGGTATAGTAAACTTCCAATCAGTTTATGTAAACAAATCGACAACTTAGATAATTAATGAAGATTGAAAAATGAATTGTTAGATAAAAAAACAAGCACTAACTTAAAAATAATTGAATGGCAATATTACTTGAAAGTTCATAAGGAATTTGAGGACCAGAGATGCCAGAACCGAAAAAGATCTAAGGACCTTAAACTTCAGAATCTATGCAACAGTGAATTTCTTTGGATATATCACTAACATTTCACTTTCTCCAAGTCTTCTTATATCTTGTTTTATTATTTTAATACCAACTATCTGTCTAAGATCTTCTAGCTATCAACTATTTTCTATTTACTATATATATTAAGTTCTTTCCTTGAAGATGGGTTGATTAACCAGATAAATGAAGTGTGCTCTTCTTTATACAGATGTAAACTCACCATACAGTAGTGCCATTCAGTGCAATACAGAGTAATCAATGGATGCAGGAAGATTTGTGCATAAAATCCCTATCTGATGAAATCCACAAGTTAGAAACTAGTCTGGGGATATTGGATGAGTAGGCACTAGATAGGGATATTATGCACAAACCTTCCCGCATCCATTGAGCACTCTGGTATGCCCTGAGTGTCATTACTATATGGAGAGTTTAGCCTCTGTGTAAATAGTTTGGAAGCATAAAGAATAGTGATCATGTGATGTTTAGTGATTTAATACCAATCCTGCCCAATAGGATTATGGTGACTGTTGTTATTAAAAAACCAAAGACACCAAAAAGTATGGATGCTGAACTGAATTCAGATCTATATGACTATATGAGCTAACGAGCTTAAATTCAAAACATTATTGTATTTTTCATTTTGAACTCAAAGCTTTATAATTAATTAAAAAATGGCTACTGGAGGGTTGCATTAGATCCTAAGATCTAGGTATAATGCTCTCAGATCCGAGGCTCCTCACTGATGAAAGCCACAAGCTATAAATAAGTCTGGGGATATTGGATGAGTAGGTACTAGATATAAATTTTATGCACAAACCTTCCTGCATCCATTGATGTCTCTGGCTGGCACTGAGTGGTATAACTGTACAGAGAGTTTAATCTGTGCAAACAGCTTGTGTAAGCATAAAGAATGGTGATCATGAGATGTTTAGGTACTCTTCTTTATATTAAATATCTTTATTTGTTAATCAAACCACTTTATATTAAAGAAAAATATTCTAGTTGGCCAGTGAACATATTAATGTTAAAATTAGTTCAACCTCTGAGATGGCACTTTAGTAATATTTTCCCCTACAATACCCCCATCCTCCTTTCATTTGAAAATAAATATTAAAATAAATATTAAAATAAAAAATCTTTGTTGATGTAATACTAACTGACAATCACCACCATTAGATATTGACTTATATTATAATTTTTTTTATTCACTCATTATATGACCTCAAACCTTAGACTGAAGACACATATCTATCACTATAATTGTGCCACTATTTTTTGTAGTACTATTTATGAGAATAATTTTTTTTAGGATAAACAGAGATAAAGATAGTCTTGTTTTCTTATTATAGAAACATATAAATAAATTTTACTTTAGAACATGTTTCCATAGCTAAGTTACTTTATTATTTGAAATAATTTAATTCCATAAGAAAAATAAAAAAGGTTGGGGTGAAAGCAACTTTTGGAACTATTTATGGTAATATTCTAATGTTGTATACACAATACAAGCTACATAAATTTCGGAGTGTGTGTTTGCAAAAACTACAAAGTTTATTTTTTAATAGTAAATATGATCAATTAACTGATATGATGTCAAATATAGGTATATAAAAAAGTGTTACTACAACTTGCACTAGGTGGCACTACTGCATTGAGAAATTTGCAAAATAGTGTTCAATTGGGTTATGAGTAAAGGGCAGGTAACAAGATGGGTGAGAAAGGTAATGCGATATGCGAAAGATTTGGATAAAGAATTTATATCAGTATACTTGTATAAAAGGTGGGATGATTGTGTTAGGAGGATTGTTGAGTGTTATAGTGGTAAGGAATGGGATAAAAGAATAGAAGCATTAATAAAAAATAGGGAGTTGGAGAGATGGAGAACTAGTATGGAGGGTAAGAAGAGTTTAAATATATATAGAAGTAAACGGAATATTGGATGCGAGTTAATTTATGATAATAGTAAGGAGAGTAGTTTATTATTTAAGGCTCGAACGGGATCTTTAGCAACAAGAGAATATACATGTGAATGGAAAACCATGGATAATTTAGTGTGCAGATTGTGTAAGGAAGGTATAGAAAATATTATACACCTGTTGATTGAATGTAAATGCTTGAAAGCAGAAAGGGTACAGATAATGAAGTTATGGGAGGATAGACATGAACAAAGTGACTATACAGAAAGTGAGTTATTAGTTTTTATGTTGGGTTTGCGAAGAGATAAGGGGGATTTAGATATAAAGGCCATAGAGTTGACAAAGTTTATGTTGTGGAAATGGGATGGGGCAGAATATGGGAAGACTTAAGAGTGGGGAATGGAGAATAAAATGGCTAACAGGTTTATCTGGGCATAATTACTGAGATATTCTTGACTTCGTTTAAGGAGAAGCCAAATACATCACATCACATAACATCACAGCTACAGTTTATAGGAAGTTTAACTGACAGTGGTAATAATAATTTACAGCCTAAATTAATTGTACATAAAAATACGTTTTTTTGTTAACTATAATATAAAATAAATATTTTGAAATCATAAATTTTTAACATTGTATAAAATTAAAATAAGTAAAAGCTAATTTGGAAAACAACTTTTAATCTTTGATATCAAGACACTAATTAAGAAGTTTAATAACAAGACAAAAGATCTTAATATGTTTTTAAAAGATAACCAGCTGAGCTTTGAAAAATACATTTTTTCGTTGATAGGAAATGTTATAAAAGGTAGCTCAAAGATGATATTGATAGATTATTCTGTCAAATCAGAGTTTAAGTACTCAGTCATTCAGTATTCTATGCTGTTATTTGCTGTAGATATAGAAGCTGGTTTATTAATATTAGCAATATTTAGCAGCTGGTTCTGACAATAAACTCCAATTACATGAACAGGGGAAAATCTTACCAATAGTCTACAAAGTAAAGAAGCAAGTTACCACTGAAGAGGAATACTTTTTAATATATTCCCTGAATGTTAAGATAATTATATTTGTGCTAATAGTTTTTCCAAGATGTCTATCTGACGGCTATTAGATTTGCATCTGTCCATCAATTAGCCATGTATTGCTCTAGAAGAAAAGGATGACCTGAAAAAACCTAGAATGAAAATGTACCAAAGAGTGTGTTAATTACGTCCAGAAATAATCTACCTTGATACCCTAATGTAAACTTACTACAACAAGACCACCAATTATCAATGAATTAGTGAAACTATTAGACAAATCTAGGAAATTGTTTAAGGTATCAAGATTCTTTGTGATAATTTGATTCTAGTAAAATACTGTTTAATTTAATATTAAATAAATATTATTTGAATGCTATAAATAAATATATTCTCACAAATAAAATACCAAGACCCTAAAAAGTTCATCATTCAAGATATTTAAAAAATCATAATAAAATACCTAGAATGTTTGAAAGGATTGTTGTATACATATGGAAGTAATTTGTCTTTTGGTCAGCAATTACATATAATCTCCAGTGATCAGACCAACAGCCATCCAATTCTCAAAGCACACTAATAGAAATAAGAAGAGCAGAATCCAAATTTTATAGCTACAATAAAATTTAAACATATCAAAATTTTGGAGCAAACTTGCAGTGGTTCAAAGCTAAATTGTTGCCTCCAAACTGGATTAAGGATTTGCAACTGCACAAATATCTCCTTTGTCTTAATCCCTTAGTGTCTTACATAATCGGATTACAAAAATTTGAGTCTAGAAATTCTTTAAGCCAAAGCAAAAGCTTGTATATAAATAAATTTTTGATAGCTTTTGCAATTAAGATATAATAATTTTCTTGGGGATCGGGAGGTTCCAGGATATACTCTGTACAATTTAGCACAGTTGATAGAGCATCAACTTGTGGATTGGGAGGTTCCAGGATATACTCTGTACAATTTGGCACAGTTGGTGGAGCATCAACTTGGGGATTGGGAAGTTCCAGGATATACTCTGTACAATTTGGCACAGTTGGTAGAGCATCAACTTGGGGACTGGGAGATTCCAAAACAACTTGGGGATCGGGAAGTTCAAGGATATATTTTGTACAATTTGGTGCAGTTGGTAAAGCATCAACTTGGGGATTGGAAGATTCCAAGACAACTTGGGGATTGGGAGGTTCCAGGATATACTCTGTACAATTTGGCACAGTTGGTAGAGCATCAACTTGGGGATTGGGAGATTCCAGGACAACTTGGGGATCAGGAGGTTCCAGGATATACTCTGTACAATTCGGCACAGTTGGTAGAGCATCAACTTGGGGATTGGGAGGTTCCAGGACAACTTGGGGGTTGGAAGATTCCAGGACAACTTGGGGATTGGGAGTTTTCAGGATATACTCTGTACAATTTGACATAGTTGGTAAAGCATCAACTTGGGGATTGGAAGGTTCCAGGATAACTTGGGGATCAGGAGGTTCCAGGATTGATTCTGGTGCTCGAACTTCTTCCGAACTCCTGAGCAATACAGCCATTAGTGTTTTTTTTAAAAATATAAATATACAAATGTAGTAATATTAAAATAAATAATGAAAGTACACTAATCTGGAAAGACTATAATTTATTAGAAAAATTACAGCTTAGCACTGCTTTCAACCAATTTGGTCATATTCATAGAACTAATATAAGTTTATAGAAATAGAATTTATAAGTTAAATAATTTAAAAATACTATTTACATAATAATGCAATGCAAGAGTCTTTCTTGTTTATTGCATTGACATTACTTGCAATAAACCACACCTCTTTATATTTTCTTTTTTATTGTGTTCAGTACAAACGACTTTAATATTAAGCAGATCGATATTGTGGCCAGATTCGATTTCATGTTCTAAAAATATAGACTGAATATTGGGGTCTGTATTAGAGCATTTTTTTTTCTTTTCATATGTCATAGAATCAGCCGGGATGCAAATCCACAACCATCTGCAACCAACTACTTGCGCTAAAACAGACCCCAATATTAAGTCTATATTTTTAGAACATAAATCGAGTCTGGCCACAATTTTATTGTAAAGTTGTTTGCGTTAAGTGCAATGATCAAAAAAGAAAATATAAAGAGATATGGTTTATTGCAAATAACATTAACACAATAAACAATAAAGATTTGTGCATTGCATTTTCAGGTAAATGGTATATTTAAATTATTTAACTTTTAAATTCTATTTCTATAAACTTATATTAATTCTATGAATATGATTGACCTGGTTGAAAACAGTGCTAAAATTAAGGAAAAAAGTAATCTAAATGAGTTGTAATAATATTAATTAATAATTTTTTTATTAGTGTTCATAATAATATTATACTCATAAATATCTATGTGTGTGTGCTTGTGTATGATAGTATATATGTAGATAACATAATGGACACCTAAATTTTCTTTACCTAGGATACCAAATACCCTTGTACTAGCCCTGGAGAATAACCATGCTAAGAAAGTGAATCATATTTAAAATCAACAATGGACTTTTCAGTAAAAGAAAAAAGTTAACCAACAAAAGTGTTTGGAACAACTTCACAACTCAACATGTAATGTCAGTGTAGAGGGACTTCTTAGAAAATAATACTAGTATAAAATTTCATTATTTAAATGTAAAAGAACTAAAATTTAAACTGCTTATAATTTGCAAATTTATAAGAAAGTTTATAGAAATTTATAGATATAATTTATAGATACAATGCAGATTTTTTTTTCTTTTTCTTACTTTGAGATTTTGAGAGAAAATATATTTGCCCTTTTCAAAAAGAGAATTTTAAGAATAATTTTTAAAATATATCTTCACCATAATATACATATATTGTATGTTAATATTCTAATTGTCAAGTGAATCTGAAACAGTTGTCATATATTTCAAAGTCCATAATTTAACGAATAATAAATTCCATGGATGTTGGTGAATAATAATGGGAACAAAATAAAATAAACTGCTAATTAACACAAACAAGTATTCAAAACATCTAGTATGCACATTCAACCATAGAGAATTATATCGATTTCTTTGACAAAATGTTAAGCCAGCCAATTTTCAAATTATTCCTATTTTTATATGCATCGATATTTTTTTTTTCATGATTTAATTACTTAAGAATAGTTAAATGCGTGTGATCATTATTTTCAATGTCTATGCTTTACATTAGCTAGAACCTAAACAATAACTAGGAAGAATTAATAATGTGCAAGTTAAAATATGATCTGTAAGATGGCTTTTCATTTTCTGGAACATGTTACCAGTACAACAATAAGTACAAATAATTTATAGCAGATTAGATCTTTTACCAACAATTTATGGTTAGATGATGCATCTAGAAATGTAATCAGTGTTACAAAAAAATATGGAATAAGATGTTTGGTTAGATCATCATTGGAAGTAAAGAGATATGTACCTAAATTTATGTTTCATTATGATAGTGTACACAATTGAAGTATCAATATTGCATATTCAATCACATCATTACAAATGGTTCATCAATGTGGGGTCATTCATAGGATTTATTTAGGAGGTAAACAGTTATTCCACGTCTGCTCTCATCCCATTATAGATGATCATCTAACATGAGGAATGATGTTAAGTACCACCAGAAATCATTCATTTACTTTGATTGACTTTTGCCTTCTACTCTACCTCATACAATATTCTAAAAATGCCACACACACATATATATACATTATGAACACATATATCTATAGATGCAATGCCTGTAAGTAACCCAAATTTTAATTTCATACAATGAAAGAATTTGGGATTAAAATAATGACTGAAGACTATACATAAAAATTAATTAGTATAATGATGACTTTCAAATACGCTGCAAATTAATTGACAAAAACTTTCATTATAAAATATTTTTTACTATAATATAATAGCATCAAGTTAATAATACATAAGATATATGAGCACAGACTTTCACATGACTCACCACTCTCCACTCATAACACTGATACACTTGAACATATATATGTTGAAAAGATAAATAAATCACCAATATACGCATTTCATGCTAAACCAGCAATCATCAGTTGGTTCAGATTACCATCTCTACACATATATGCTATAAGTGCTCAGATATATATTAAGATAGCCAATCCTCATACTTTAATGGACAGGCTTTAATCTACTCCACACTCCAACTCTTCAACTGTCCATCCAATTGAAAATCTGATGATGGAATGCTCAAAGGCCACCCTGAGGGCGAGATTCTTGTCACCCCATGTGGACCTAAGGTCAATCTGACCCCTCGTGTACAGGACATAATCCATTTAATACATATACTAGGGATGGGCAGACATCTCTACTATGTAATAACTGAAACCCACAGGCTTAATAATAGAATAATAATAAAAAAATCCTAAAACCATTAGTATAATATGGTATAATATCTACTCAGTTGTAATGACTCGATATCATAGAGAAAAAAAATTATAAATGATTTTACAAAAGAATTAAATGATTTATATATAAATTAGTTTAATATATATATTAATGACAGCTAAGTCTCAGTTATTTGGAAATTTACCCTTTTTAAATATATATAAATAAACTCAAGTTATGAGTTGGTCGGCATAGAAGATTTAAAGTGTTGAAAATACAAAATAAAATGATGTAATCTAAAAATAAAAGTATAAAATCTACAAATATAATCTTATTTTGATGTAGTTAAATTTTTTCCCCATAATTTAAGATACAAAATAAATTTAAATATCGTAATTTTGTCTTTAAGAAATAATTGCGCTTTTAATCAGTTTTTATCAATTTGTAATATTTTAATATTCCACCCAAAAAGCATAATGAAACCCCAAATTTAAAATATAAAGTCTAATATATATATTTTTTCAAATGAAATTATCATTCAAATTACAATTGTATGAACTTACACCTTTTCAAAGAAGATTATCCAGTTGAATGCTGAAGTAAGATGACAAGTATGGTTAAATATATACTTTTTTTTCACGTTACAATACCTTTATAATGACGTCATTAACAATTTTCTAACATTAATTTACATCAATTTTCTTATCTGCAAATAGATAAGAATAGGCGCAATAGATCTTATATGACTACAAGTAATACGGTGTTATATTTTAAAGAGCATTTGGATATCTAATGGATCAATAAAACGCCCCACTGTAAGTTGAATGGAAATTATTAAACAACACGCGCACGGATAAAATGGTCACAATAAAATATCTATTTTTAATGATCCTGTATATATACGATGCAACCTTTAGACTTTATGAACGAGTAAGATAAATAAATAATAGCATGACCAGATTTTTCAGAATAATAATTAAAAGAAGAGATAAGTATTATAGAAAAAAAAAAGTTTTACATAGTTGGACAATAAATTAAAGGATAAATTCTATGCTTAGAAAGCTTGCTAAAATCTAGACAGTTAAATCAACTAACAGATGACTTAGTTTCAGCTTAAACCAGGTTACATATATACATCCCTCTCCTCCGGTGCAACTTTACAAATTAAAAATTCCTTTTTCTAAATAAGCAAATAGAGAGTGAAGGAGGGGGTGTGTGGCTTGCCTGTAAAGAGCATATTAAATCTTAAGGCAAAATAGTTACATATAAATTATGAATTCTATTTTACTGTGGTTTAAAGATAAAATGTATGCAGAGAATATAACATATGTTGTAAACTATAATCTAATCTTTCTCAACTATATTTTACACGGGTAATAAATTAAACCTTTCCACAAGCACACGCAAAAGGTAAATAAACCAGTCCATACTCCTATGCATATATTACAATATATATATAATTCCAAAATGTGTTATACAGTTAGCCTCATACACAATACAGTAATTAAAAAAAAGAAACGCGGATGACTTTATTGCTAGGGAGTTCATAAAATTGATCCTGGAATCTTCCGA
Organism: Epiperipatus broadwayi; assembly: GCA_028023455.1. Taxonomy (NCBI): domain Eukaryota; kingdom Metazoa; phylum Onychophora; class Udeonychophora; order Euonychophora; family Peripatidae; genus Epiperipatus; species Epiperipatus broadwayi. The sequence continues at coordinate 2,866,237 of JAQFVV010000134.1, read as the reverse complement.
TCCCATGTCGGCCGCTCTACCAACTGCGCCCCCTCCCCCCCAAGTACTAAATATTCACGAATGTGCATTGAAAAGCGTTTTATTCAAATATATAGTCAAATAGAACTCTAAGAATACTCTTAATACACATTTTAAAAATGATAGGATACTTTTTCTTAAGTTCAGTGATATTGAGCCCAAAGTAATATAATATAGCAATAGTAATTCCATTTTAACTTGACTGCCTGACTTTGTCTTCAGCTAAAAATTGAATAAGAAACTTATTCGTCAGCAAGCGACAATAACATTGGGCCAACTTTTCAGGATATTAGAACTATTAAGTAAATGTAATAATTCATATGAAAATCAAAATAAAAGGTAGTTAGTTATTCGTATCATTAATTCTTTTCATACGACAATAAATATTAGGATTACTAATTCATTGTTATATTGTACACATACACGCACACACACTCAAAACAACTTACAGTTCTTCTTCTACGCCAGGATTACTTGTTGCCATTTCTTGATCTCTCATTTTCTAATCTGAAATTAGACAATGATAATAATAAAAAAAAAAAGTTCAAGGAAGTAACCTTTGTCCAATAATTCTAAAATAAATATTTGCAAAAATTTCAATTTTTCCTTCCTTAAAAAAAGTAAAAAACAAATCCTATACTTACAATAGGAAAAAAAATCGCTATATATTGTGAAATTATTATTGAACAGTACTTAAAACAATTAGCATATAATTGGCATAATACGTACCTAACAATGCTGAAAAAGATATAGATTTTGGTATCACGAATAAATCACTAAACTATAGTATAATATATTAAAAAACTGGTGCTTTGGTAACTGTAGATAAATCAATAGTTTCATTCAGTTTGGTCAGTAGAATGAAAATTATGCTTGACCTATGTGCTGTCTCTTATCATATGACTTCTAGAGTAAATAACAATATTTTCACTTTAGAAATCGAAGCTTAAAATTTGTTTGCTTTGTCAGAAATCAGAATATCACAAAAATTATGAATTCTAGCATAATTAAACGATCTCTAAATAACTGGAGAATAAAGTAAGATAGAATTCATAAACAAAAATAGTCTAAAAGATTATGTAACATTCAGGTACGATCGATCACAATTGGAAACTTATTTAAATTATTCATATTATTCTACAAATTCTTTAATAAAAAGGAAATATTACATAATATTTTATATATATTCTACCTCTTCAAATAAATTACGCCATTTTACGAAATTTTAAGGCAGGGGTGGGCAATTGTTTTGGCTCGGGAAGGGGGCACTTTCTGGAAGCGGAGGTTAGCGGAGGTCCACACCTTTTAAAATAATTGCATTCATTAATTAACTTTCCATTTCAGAAAAGGTATACATTGTACCATAAAAATCAATAAATAAGCGTTGGTGGCCGAGAGGTCAGCACAGCTGCCTTGAAAGCAGTTGTCCCGGGTTCGCGGTTTCGCTTCCCGGTCGATGCTATGACACATGAGAAAAATCAATAAATATAAGTTAAATAAGATAATGGCAGTTTTATTCAATTTATTTATTGTGCTAATTTCATATCATCTATAGCTGCAATCACATTTAATTTTAGAATCAGTTTAATAAGACAAATGTACCCTATCACACTTTTCTACAATTTTTTTGAAATCAGGAGTGAGGTTGCTTGTTGAGATTCTCATCACAACCTGCAAGTTAATGTCTGTCAAAGAGCAAGCAAGAAAAACTTTCCTCATAAATATAAGTAGACCCAAATATAGAGAACATTTTCCTGGAAAATTCTTCATACATGGAAATTTTCCAGCAGACAAAGATTTGTAAAAGTCAACTAATGTCACAGCAGAAAACATTTCTTTCACAGTGTGTTCTGACCACACGTCAGTAAGTTCAAGCTACAGTTCTTCAGGTGATGTGTCAATATCAGCAGTGATGGGATAAGAGAGCAAATTGAATTTAAGCTCAATTTTCTTAAAGTCCTGAAATCTTGTGACGTCATCCTTCAAACACTGCAAATGATCCCTAATCTTAGCAGAAACACTTTCAGGCACTTTCTGTTTTCCTAATGAAGGGAAATGACAAAAATTGCCTTCACCTGCTTGCCTAGCAAATATACCTACTTTTGCTTTGAATGATTTTACATGCTTCCACATTTCATGTGCAAACAATCCCTTTCCCTGCAATGTCAAATTCAGTTCATTCAATTTCTCAAATACATCAGCTGCAAACATCATCTCATATCTCCATATTTCACATCCTATTTTTGTAACAAAATCATGAAATATCTCCATGTCCAGAAATAAAAGGATTTCATTTTGCAATGTCCAGACTCTTTTTATCACTTTGCCCAAGCTCAACCACCTCACACTGTTGTGGTAAATTACATCTTCATACTCTGTCTCCATATCCTCAAGAAAAGATGGTGGAATGCCCTTGCTCTGATTGTGTTCATTACACTAATAATATGATCTACCACATGCTCCAGTGCAGCTTTACAAAGGCTCTCCTGATGCAAAATGCAATGAAAAGACAAGATATCACTGTCTGTGTCTTGTGCTTGTAACTTGTTTTTTAAAAGCTTAACCATACATACAGTTTTTCCACTGATCTGGCCCCATCTGTTGTAATGATTGCCATTTTATTTCAGGACAAACCACTTTTCTCCACACAATTCACAGCACACTCAAGCAAACCTGACAAGTGGTTCTATCTTTCATTGATTCTAGGCCAAGTAATTCCTCTGTGATTATAACAATTTCATTAATTCCATGGATAAAGATGAGTAATTATGTTGTGTCTTCATTATCTGTGCTCTCATCCAGTGCCAAAGAAAAACAAACAAAATCTTTGCTCACAGTCTTCAGCTATTCTGTGAGTTCATCATTGATTGGGTCAATACACCACATTATAGTCCTTCTTGACAATGAAATGCTTTCAAATTTTCTTCTCAAATCAGAACACAATGTGCTTGCACACTATAACATACACTGCTTAATGAACTTATCGTCTGAAAAAGGCATACTGCGTTTAGCAAGTTTATAAGACTACCATGAAACTTGTTTCTGTAGCACTATTTTGAATGTTGATTGCTTTGTAAATAATGTTTGCTGCTTCTTCAGCCTTTTCACACACTCTGCAGCTTTTATTTTGCGTTCTTCCTTGGAAAGTTTGCAGCCAAATTCGGTTTTGTTTCATGATGTCATTTCAGATTGTATACTTTAAATATTGCTATTGTTTTAAGATCCAATAAACACACTGCTTTATTCCCTGTATTACCAAAGAAATATTTGTTTGTCCTTTCTTTATTAAACACATGACATTCATCACCGATTTTACATTCTTTTGGAGGGTTTATTGTTTCACTAAAGTTGGAAATGGATATATTTGGTAATGCAAAGACAAAATTGAAATTAACCAGATCAACTGGAAAAGCATTGCACATTGTATCTACCCTGTGCATGTGTATTGACGTGGTCATCCTAGTGGAAAATACGAGACGAATCTTCGGTCATTCACAGGAAGAAAATCTCAGTTCAAGGAGATTTTTCTGTCTTGGTAGATTACAAAAAAAAAAAAAACTCTTACCAGGCTGCATGTGGCCTGCAGACCGCTATTTTCCCACCCCTGTTTTAAGGCATTTTCTGTTTTAAATTAAAGATCAGTTTTTTCCAGTTTGTGAGGCAATATATAAAAATTTGGTTAAAATGTAATGGCATTTATACATTAAATAATATTCCCCACTTCTACCTTAGATTTGGAATAGTGGCAGAGTATCAAAACTCCGAAATGGTAAGTCCTCAAATCAATTCCAGTTTTTCCGATTATGGCGTTTTCTTATAAACTCTCAATTATTTTTTTATTCTCAATATTGTACATTCAAGAATACATGCATGGTTATTTTTTTGAATGTTTGCCTAATTTAAGAAAATTACTGAAAATATGTCGGCCACTAAAAGTTAAGCCAGTTGAAAATCAGCAAAGACAAAATAGGAAAACTAATTTATGATTTAATTTCACCTGCAAAAAAATAAAATTATTAATTATCTCTAAATTCCTCAGAAATTTTATATTCCTGAACTATCTCAGTATATGAAAAACGAAAACACTACCAAGATAACAATAAATAAATATTTGGCTTAATAGTGATATTACATGTTTATATAATGCTTAATAAAAATTAGGGCTGGATTATTTTAGATTAGAGATTCCAAAAGATAATGAAGAGTGAAAATATATTTAACTGATAAGATTTTACTGTCTACTATAGTTTGCCAATAATGCTAACAAAAAAAAAAAACGAGAGAAAAACTGACTTGGTTGCCTCCAGACATAAAAAATGATTAACTCAATCTGTTTTAATTGGGGGAGGGGGTTACAGCTATTAAATACTAAACTCAGTCTTTCAAGCACCCTTCAACTATCCATACTATCACATACTACTGATACACATGATTATATACATATAGAAAAGATAAATAATCACCAATATACATACTTCATGCTAAACCAGCACATCAATTGGTCCAGATTATCATCTCCCACACACATATATAATCACTGCTCAGTTTATATTAAGATAGCAAATCTCCATACTTTAATGGACAAACTTCAATCCACTCCAACCTCCAACTCTTCAGCCATCCATACCATTGAAAATCTGACAATGGAAAGCCAAAATCCCATGCTGATGCCAATATTATTGCCAGGCCAATGTTGACTTCAAGCCATTCTGATCCCTCATGTATACGACCTTATCCATTTAAATACATAGAAGAGGGATGGGCAGGATGCAAGATTAATGTGTAAATATTTGAAATACAGGCACTCTTCGCCTACCTGTGGGGTCAGAATGATGGAGTCAACATGGGCATGGCAATAATATTGACATCAGCATGGGATTTGGGCTTTCCATCATCAGATTTTCAATGGTATGGATGGCTAAAAAGTTAGAGGTTGCTATCCATTAAAGTAGGAAGATTTGATATTTGATATAAACTGAGCACTGATTATGTATATGTGTGGGAGATGATAATCTGTACCAACTGATAAGTGCTGGTTTAGCATGAAATATGTATATTGGTGATTATTTATCTTTTCCAAGTGTATGTAGTCATGTGTATCAATAGTATGAGATAGTATGGTTAGTTGAAGAGTGCTTGAAAGTCTGAGTTCAAATACCCTATATTTACAATTTGGCTCCAAGTATGTGAAGAGTGCTTGTATTTCAAACATCTATTAAATACTGCAATACTTTAACATAATAAGTGTGGTATAGGGTTACCAATTGTTTTGAGATAAAATTACATAATGCTTGATCAATGTATAGAGAAATTTCCTCATGGAGAAAAACATGAAGGATATCAAGTATTTACTCATAAAAGAATAGCCCATAGAGTTAAAGCAGATGAATGTGGGTGCTATAGAAAATGTTTAATATGATCAATCATATTATAAATATTTCATGGACTGCATATATTTTCATTTTCAAGATGACAGTGTTGTCATAAAATGTTTGCACCTATTCTCCAAAATATTTAAATAGGTTGCAGATATGATATAACCATGCTGAAAAATGTTTGGATCAAAAAATGCCGAGATAAGTCTGATCAAATTTATGATGATCATTTTCATAGCTTGAAGAAATCAATCTGGTTTCTTTTGGAAAAACACATAGTTAGAAAAATTGAAATCATAGTTTGTCTTATTACATGATAAGTAATTAATAATTTTTATTAATCATTCATTAGACTAGAGAGGATAATCTCTAGTCTAATGAAAGAGATAAAAATTATTAATATACTTTCATTAAGTGATTTGTGTCAAATTTGCAAGGGCATTACAATTGACACTTATCAATCAAACTGTAATAATTTGCTATTTATATATATATATAGAAAACAATGATAAAGATATGTGTTAAGAGATTGTGATCTTGGCCAACTGATGAGTGCTAGTTCAGCATGAAATGTGCACCTTGGAGATCATAGATCTTTTTTATGTCTTTGGTCATATCTTTATAATTACACCCCTCTATAAGATGTTAAAAGCGGATAGAAACTAGTCCCTATCTTGTGTGAGATAATGTAGTGAGAATTGCATGACAGAAATACTATGTGTTGTCTAGTTCTTATATGCTTGTGGTACCACTCATTTTATATAGAAGCATTTATAATGACAACAATAATAGGAAATCTCTAGAAATAACTAACAGCACTACTTTTACTTTAAACATACTACTATGGATACTGATGAAATTATGTTAATGACTGGCTAAAAAGTATAGCATTTGTAAATTTTTGTAGAATTTCAACATACCTTTTTTAACAACTAATTTTTAAAGTCTCAGTAATTTAATTATTTTGAAAAAAAAGTCTTTCAAGCATTCAGAAATGAAAAAAAACAATCAAAGAAATCCTTTTATTCGCATAATTACACCAAAAAGTGCACTAAAAAGTAAAAAATATTTTTTTACCTTTCACAATATTCTTGCTATATTATGTGCCAAAAATAAAAGCATGCAAAACTTGTGTTAAAAATATTGTGCTCACATTTAAAAATAGTTGAAGAATATTTCAAAGCAAGAGTGCTACACATTTCCATCGTGGTTGCAACTATCAAGCATATTATGTAAGATGAAGAAAATTTATTTTTTGCTTTTTAGTGCATTTATGTGAATACAAGAGTTTAAAACAGGCAAAATTCTCCATACAGTAGTGCCACTTAGTGCAAGCCAGAGTAATCATTCCTATCTAGTGCATACTCATCCAATATCCCCAGACTAGTTTCTAGCTTGTGGCTTTCATCAGTAAGGAGCCTTGGTTTGGAGGGTTGCCTTAGATCCTAAGAGCTAGATGCAGTGCTCTCAGAGCAAAGGCTTCTCACTGATGAATGTCACAAGCTAGAAACTAGTCTGGAGATATTGGATGAGTAGGCACTAGATAGGGATTTTATGCACAAGCCTTCTGGCATCCATTGATTACTCTGGCTTGCAATGAATGGGACTACCATATTTAGAGTTTTGCCTGTTTTAAAAACAGTTATGAGCAAGCATAAGAAATGGTGATCATGTGATGAATACAAGAGTTTATTAAATATATATATATATATATTATTTCTAGTTTTTAGTCATATATATATATGTATAGAAATTAAGTTTACATCACTATAAATAATGCAAAATTTCATATAAAATTAGAAATTTAAATTTTTTGCCAAATTTTTTTTTTTTTTACTAAAATTGTTTGCAAAGTCTAAAGTTATCTATTGTTATTAGGAATACATATATTTCAACTAAATTGACAAGTGGGTGAAAACTGTGTCATAAGACTTCATCAGACAGACAAAAGCAGAAATCCATAAAGTAGAGTAATGTTTTGCTCCTTTAGAGTTCAAATGAAGTTCAAACATTAGTGACAAAGTCAAGCATAATCCAGTCACTTTACGCATTAAACCACCAAAAATAAAATAGTAAATGAGAGAGAAAGATCAATGGAAGCAAATTTAATTATAAATGTAAAAAATAATTATTACAAAAATTAAAAAGATGATAACCTTAATTTAGTTTTTTAAAAAAGCTTATATTTTATTAAAATTAAGCACAGTATAACCAATTCAAAATATGGGAAACAATAAAAATAAAATAAAATTAGTGATTTAATTTTTTTCTTTAAAATGTACTCAGTTAATTAACATAACAGACGATATGCTTAGTACATCTATCTATTATGCCTTGGCTTGGATTTTAAGACCAGCCAGATAGAACTTTTCAAGTCACAAGCATACTTAGAATTTCTATTGTTGCTAAATGGTTTAGAGCAATCCAGTTAGTTATTTAGTTTTGCTTGGTAACTGAGAATCTAGATATTATGAGTTGAAAAGCAAAGGTGATTAATAAAATAACAAAAAAAAAGGTAAGATCTTTCCATAAATGGGAGAGGCACTGACTAAGTCCATAGTGTTACCTATTATTTTTTAACACAAAAGTGAAAAGTTAAAATAATCTAGCTATAAATAAAATGTGTAAGACAGTTTGAAGTAAATAATATATAAATTAATCTTAAATGTAAAATCACATTTATGATTTAATATTATAATATAGTGTCAGAGAGCTAAATATTTCTGGTTAAGATCAACTGTTAGTTTTCAGTGTTTATGTCCTATCTGACCCTGCCTTCAGAAGTGGACTATTCCAGATTCCTTACCTGATTGGCTAGACCCAGTTACTATCCAACAGGACTAAACCCCTTCATTGGGTTCGCGCACCGAATCCAGGTGTTACCAGTAAGATGGGGGATCTGCCTTTAAATAGTTAGCCTTTTGGAGGCAAGGCAGAGAGCAATTATTCTCTTAACCTGAATGACACAACGTGCTCGCCATTAAACCTTCTGCCATCAGCAAAGGTATTTATCTAGTCATTATTGAGATGTCCATGCAGTGAGGCAAGTCCACCTATGGACTGGAAACTGCTATGTCTGAACTAGAGCCGACACAAGGCAAGCTAACCACATAGCTGGAAGAGTCTTACTAGAACTCATGATGCAGGCTAATCATTAGCTGGAAGCAAGTTTCACACTCCGCACGACTATCTCAGCATTGAAGCATATCAACTGTATTTGTTCATTTGTTTAACTAACATGTGTATATATTTTGTACTAATAAAGTATACATATTAATTGCTGAATAGTTGTTCTTTTTGTATCTGTTGGTTTGGAAACAAACCTGCAAGCCTAAGCAAACACAACAGTTTAAATATTATATTTTAAAAATAAAACTATATAAAAAAAAAATCAACCTGAAAATATTGATACTAAATTAACAATTAGGCAATATTCCACTTAGACAATATTTTTTTTCTGTTTTTTATTCTTATATTTTTATTTCATCTGAAATGAATAGTCATTATCTGTCAATATTAAGGACTAAATGAAATACATTATAATCATAATTAGAAAACAATATATATTAGATATACATACATATCAATAATGATTATTTTAATATATGCAAATTTATATGTTATTATGGTACTTTTCAAATATTTTTTTAGTTTCTTTTGATCAAATTTAAATTTTGTTACATTTCAATCAGTTATACAAGCAATAGAGATAACAAAAGTATGTATATTTAGTTTCTAATAATACTCTGATACTACTAAACCTAAAAACAAATAACCCTAAAAAAAAAATGTTTATAAGAGGTTATGCAATAGCTTATCTTTAGTAAAACAGATATATTTATTTCTTTTGAAACAATAAATCAAATCGTGATTTAATGTGCTAGTGTTAAACTTAAAGCAATTTTGATGACCTTAGAATTTGAACAATATTTTGTAGACTGTTTTGCATATACTAACAAATTTTTAACAACAATATTAGCATCAAGGGTTTTGAGCATTCCCATCAACAGGTTTCCAATAACATGGATAACTGAAGAGCGGAGAAGGTTGAAGTCTGTCCATTAAAGTATGAAGATTTGCTATCTTAATATAAACTGAGCACTGATTATATATATATGGTATATGATAATCTGGACCAACTGATGAGTACTGGTTCAGCACGAAATATAAATATTAAAGATCATTTCTTTTTTTCACATGTATCAGTTGCATAAGATGGAGTGGATAGCTTGGGGAGCTTAAAGTCTGAGTTTAAATTCCTTCTAAATTACATTAAATTCAGTATAGACAATATACTTGTACATAGACTTTTTAGCAAGAAGTATAATATTTTAATCCAAACAGACATAATTATTTTCTTTTCAGAATATAATTCATAATATCTGCCAATACTGTGGAGTAAAACCTGAAGCAGTTATATAACAAATTTACCTACATGAAGAAAATGCGAAATTGAATTTAACTTTATGTAAAATGTGTACATACTGATATAATTTAAATCTTTATTCATAAAAATAAATATGAAAATAAAGTAATAGCTTATAGAGTGGTATATAAATTACAGAATGATGTATAATTTAAGAAAAAAAGAAGTTTTTTTCAAGATAACTCTTTTTCTGCTAATAGACACAGCTAATATACTATATAACATTCAAACTTATTTAAACAAAAATAATACTGTATATATTTTTACATTATACACACATTCAATCTGTTTATTTATCTTATTATATAGACATCAGACCCATATTTAGTAGCACGTGACATTTGAAAAGATCAATGCACAAAAGCTGGACTCAACAAATCATTTTTGGCACCCCCCCCACCCCCATTTTCTTCAGTAGTCAATGAGGAACATTTAACTTTTCAATCATCCATTCTTAATGTTGAGCCAATTAAACAAGGAATTTTAACAGCAGTAGAAACTCAATGCAAATCTTAGTAATTAGTGGATGCAAGATTTATGCACAAAATCCCTATCTAATACCTATTTATCCAATATCCTGACTAGTTTCTAGCTAGTTGCTTTCATCAGTGAGGAGAATTGGATCTGAAAGCACTGTCCCTAGATCTTAGGAAAAGGTGATGTTTTAGTGGTTTTCAAGATATTGTAATTACAATATATTTTGCTATACGTGTTATACTTAATTTTATATCATAAAAAAGCAGCTCCTTACTGCGTGTTTCTTATCCCCACTTTGACATCCTTTATTTCTACTCACTACTGCAATAAGATTTCCTCATTACTCTTTATTCGTCATAAAGTTACCTCCTTTAAATATCTTACACAAGTTTTAAAAACTTGCAGTTTATAAAAAAAAAAATAGAAGTTCATAAACAATGAATTATTATTATTGTATTTGAATTACATTGTTTATAAGGATAATTATCTAGACATGGGTACATGAGAAACCAAGCTTATTACATCCATCTGCTGCAGCTTAAACGTTTAAGTGAAGAAACATTTATACTTAAAATCAAGTACAGTATTTCAAATTAGCTTCATGTTTATATTTAATTTATGACTAGATATTTTAACTATGGCTGCTACCCCCCCCCCTCAATTGATTTCATTAATATATTAATGAATACATTATGTAAAACTGTACGTAACTATTACTCTGATCGATGTACTAAGCTATTTTAAGTATTTCAAGAAATGTAGTATTTTCCTAATAAAACGTCATTAAAAAAAATACCAATAATTGTTAACGATGCATTTTAAATATTAAATAAGTTATTGATTAAGCAATTATAAAATTGTACTTATTATAAGTTTGACGTCATTCAACCCTGGATAAGAAATCAAAATGGAAGAAACTCACATCTTATCATTTAAATGTATTGACTTATTTGAATTAAAACAAATGTTTCATTTTAACAATAGAGTATTAAAACGTACATATTTAGAAAACTAGCGATTCCAATTTTTAGCTCCACCCTCCAATACGTACTTTTTATCTTATCTAAAGTTTTTTTTATCTTTTGAATAAAATTAAATTTTGTTTATCAAATTTGAAAAAAATGACTAATTTTTGATAAAAAAGCAATTAAATTTATTTTATGATATTATGTAGGTTTTAAACAAATATATTGAATACTGATATTCCTTTGACAAGTTAATTCAGTACATCTACAACCCTGAATGGCAAATGTAATCCCAAAAGAATCATGCTCGAAAATATGATACAACGTGAATGTTTGTTATATATTAAAAGTGTGAAAAAATTTTCTTAACAAAGAATGTAAATAGAAGGGATATGAACTCAGACTTTCAAACTCCCAAAACTATCCACCCCATCTTATACAACCGATACATATGACCACACACATGTGAAGAAAATAAATGATCTCCAATATATGTACATATTTCGTTCTAAACCAACCCATCATTTGGTCCAGATTATCATCTTCCATACTTATAAGAATCAGTTCTTAATTTATATTCAAATAGCAAATCCTCAAACTTTAATGGATAGGCTTCAATCTTCTCCACTCTCCAGCTTTTCAACCATCTATATCATTGAAAATCTGATGATGGAACACTCAACGACCTTGTTGATGCCAATATTATTGTCATACCCATGTTGACTTGAAGTCATTCTAACCCCTTACCTATAGGACATTAATATGTCCATTTAAATACACAGAAGTGAGTTGGGCAGAATACAGAATAAATATATAATATTTAAATATAAGTATACTGTCTATACCGAACTTAATGTAATTATTAGGGATTTGAACTCAGACTTTCAAATTCCCCACAGCTATCCATTCCATTTTATACAACCAATACACATCTGGATAAAATGATAGTGCTGGTTCAGCATGAAATGTGTATATTGGAGATGATTTATCTTTTTCACATGAATATGATCATGTGTATCGATGGAATGGATAGCTGTAGGGAGCTTGAAAGTCTGAGTTCAAATCTCTTCAAATTACATTAAATTTAGTAATTGATAATATAAAACATTTATTTTATATAGCGCTATGTTTATAAACTGTAATATTAATAATCAGCTTTAAGCGAATGCACATGCACTTTGTAGATTTTTAACTATAAATGAATACTCTTACTTTCAAACACAAGATAAAGTCTTTGTGAAAAGATAGAATGAATCTATCTTTTCGACCCAAACATTTATTTATTATTAATATTACAGTTTTTAAACATAGTGCTATATAAAATAAATATTTCATTTACATATATTTAATTTCAAATAAGAATGACGTATTGTAAATTCTAAAAAATTTCGCAAGCGTCATTCATTATTACTCCATCAATAGACGAGATGCCTGCTTTGACATCTCCAAACGTTGGACTATCTAGTTCATTTGCATATGCTTTGCATACTGTTTTGTTTCCCTTGCCCTGTTTTTTCATTCTGCAGCTCACAGTACCACTATGAATATGAGGCAAAAGACCTTGAAAGCGCTTAGCGTAGAATAATTTCTGTGTATCGTTATAGCTTCTCATTCAAGTGTGGCATACGCTTTGTTAATTTTGTAGATTCAAGTATAGTAAAAGTAATTTAAAGTGATCACTTAACACCTTCATGCTCTCATTTCCAAATGCTTAAGATTTGCCTGTAAATAAATGTTTGGGTCGAAAAGACAGATGGATTCATTCTATCTTTTCACAAAGACTTTATCTTGTGTTTGAGAGTGAGAGTATTCATTTATAGTTAAAAATCTATAAAGCGCATATGCATTAGCTTAAAACTGATTATTAATATTATAGATAATATACTTGTATTTAAATATTAACAAAGAATGTTAAAAAAAAACCTGATCAAAATATTTGATCTCATAAGATTCACAACCAATTTCCTTTAACTAAATTTCAAACATTTATGGTTTATATAGGTGTATATTTTTACAAAACATTTTTGATCATAAATTTAATTTTTGTAAACACATACATACATATATATGACAATGTGAAATATAAAAATTGGTGTAAGTTTATTATGCACTTTATCAATGAGTAGTTCATTAAAGTTTATGAATGTACTTCTAACTTAATATGCATAGAGGCTAAACTCTCCATAAGTAGCGCCATCAATGCAAGCCAGAGTAATTAATGGATGCAAGATGGTTTGTGCATAAAATCCCTATCTAGTGCCTACTCATCCTATATTTTTGAACTAGTTTCCAGCTTGTGCACAATCCTTCTTGCATCCATTGATTACTTTGGCTTGCACTAGTAGCGCTACTGTATGGAGTTTAGCTTCTGTGTAAACAGCTTGTGAAAGCAAAAGAAATGGTGATCATGTGATATTTAGTAGTTTTAAACTTAATATAGTAGGATAAAATTTCAACCAATGACAAACTAATATGTTTTCAAACATTATTTCTTGATGATAGTACTCTTTTACTTAGATATTCCAATTATTATATAAAAAAAAAATAGGTTATTAAAACATAGTCCAGGAGTTGCGGATAGTGAAATGGCTTTTAGATATGAAAACGAACTGTGAATAACAAATAAACAATGCCCAAACCAAGAGCGTCTGCTGCCTTATAAGATAAAATGTTGGTTCAATGAAGGCTAAGTACTATTTCTGATACAAAGTCTCTTCTGTCTTTCTTTTTTCATTCTTCAGTCCTATAAGTTATTGTGGGCCCAATTGTTATGAATTTCTCATGCTATCGAACATACACTTATGGTAATTGTGACAATGTGATTATCAATATTTCCATCCTTTAACTACTTGCAGAACACCATTTTCTTTTTTTAAAATCTTAAGCCTTTGAGAATTAAGAAAGCTATGATGAAGAAAAGTTTAGTAGGTTGACAGTTCTTACTTGCGATCTTTATTCACCGCAGTACAATCACTAATGAATTGGTTTGGAACTGGATTTCAGTGAGACGGGTGTTTTGGCAGGTAAAGATTGATGTTTACTCAGCCCTACTTAAGAAACCTTTTGTCTACATAAGTAGGAGGCCTAAAAATGGCTTGTCTAACACAATCTGCATAGATTATCATGCCTGATGAATTACTCATTTCAGCAATAAAATAAAAATAGTAGTAATAATTTCAGTAAAAGTAATAAAGCAAGAAGCAATGATAATTTAAGTATTATAGATCTAATTTTTTCTCAATATAGATGTTTATGGAATGTGCAACCTTTATTTTATACAAACTCTTTAAGACCAAAATAAAAAACTGCACTAGTTGCTAGAAGCTGTCAAAATTTAAGATCGATATAGCTGCTCTTTAGAGACATTCACTTAGAGCAGGTTCTTTAGAAAACCAGGCTAGTCAGGGAAAGAAAACTGCATGGTGTTGGTTTTACTGTAAAACCTAATTTACCTTCTATTGTTGAAATTTCTCAACAGATCAATGAAAGGCTGATGGTGTTACGATTTGCTTTGCACAATGGGATTAGGGATTTATTTATTAGTGCCTATGCTCCAATCTTAAATTTAAAAAATTCATAGAAAGTTCTTATCCCTTGGTGGATAGCATTATTACAGCAGTGCCATTAAAAGATTGAATTTTTCTTCTTGGAGAATTTATCACGTGTTCGTATAGATAGTGGACTTTAACCAAAAGTTATTGGAAATAATGGTATTAAAACAGGCAAAACTTACTATACATATTGCCACACACAGCAAGCTAAAGTAATCAATGGATGCCAGAAGGTTTGTGCATAAAATCCCCATCTACTGCCTACTCATCCAATATCCTCTGACTAGTTTCTGGCTTGAGGTCTTCATCAGTGAGGAGCATAAGCATAAGAGGTGGTGGTCATGTGATGTTTAAAATAATGGTATTGTTGTTGTAACTTCAAATAGTTTGTTATTATTAAATTTATGCAGCATCTATATTCAAAACAATGACATATGATACATTACATTATAGTCAGGATGCCAGAATAAAAGAAGTTCACTTCATAGATGCACTTACAAGCACAGATTACTGGACAGATCATATATTAGTATTCTCCACCAATAAAATGATACTTGTAATAAAAAACTTGATATAATTCCAATCATATTTATAAAAAAATTGATTTAGAAGAATCTACTATACAAATAAATTTCAACATTTATTAAACATGAAAATTGATAATTTTGACTTTTAGGACTGCCATATTATTAAAGCATGGGATGCTCTTAAGGAGTGTGTTATGGGTGTAAGTCAATCTATTCTTGAATTCACTAAAAACAAGAATATTGACTGCTTTTCTAACAGTGATTTTATTATTAGCGATTGAATTAAAACGAAGCATATGACAGAAGTGTTCAACCAATAGCTCATTAGATTTCCAGGGAAGAATACTATCACAGGGAGTTCACTCTCAGAATACGATCATCGATTGTTAACAATGGAAGGGGAACTTAAGAAAAGTCATTTTTATCATTCTAAAGGGAATAATGATTTTGGGCGTTCCAATTTTTATATGTAAATTATGCATTTGAGTTCTATCAAGTTTAAATGTATTACATACCTAAAGAGAATAAGGCAAACAAATATCAAAAGGAACACAAGGAGATTCTGAAAAAAAAAAAATAAAAAATAAGAGAATCCTAGGGTTATGTATGATGGATGATTTTCTTTTATCTCTCTCTATAATGGAGACAAGCATGAAAAACTATCACTCTCATATGATATGACTAAAAAAAAAAACATTTTGTTGGACATAAATTAATTTAATAGCTTTTTTAATAATAATAAAAAAAGCCTACTTAATTTTATTAAATTCACAAAAATATATAATTGCAAAACAAATTTAATCAAGTTTATACTTTTTTTTTTATTAGAAAAAATTTTATATAAATTAATACTTAAGTGCTGTATACACCTGGGTCTCGTTTTACGCGATAGATAGGTTCTTCAGAAAACACGCGCAAACAAAATCGCGCAAAAATAGACGTAACTTACATTGAAAAGGGGGGGATGCGGTCTGTGATTTTTCAAAATTCACGTAAAAGCAAAGCACCAACGTAAGATTACTTTAAAAATTGCGCAAAAAAAATAAGGAAATAAAATATGACTAATAAAAAATTTCAAATTTGAAAAAAATTGATACAAGAAAAACTTTTTTTAACTATAATATTTAATTTTATTCAAAATAATATATTTTTATGCATAATTTACAGTACAGTAATTTACATTTTTATACACGTTTCAATTATTGCTATTTGCCGAAAAACACATTCGTTTGTAAACTGGTAAAAAATCAAATTTTTCACAAGAGGAAATACAACTAACGCCAACTTCACACTCAATGGTTTTCTGGTGACAATGTAATTAGTAATTAATCTTTGAGATGATGATTTTATTAATTGTTTATGAAGCTCGTGATATCCAGACATACAACCATGTAGCTCTCATTGGAATTTAAGAGCACGTTAATGATTAGTGTCATTAATAAGAAAATAATAATTGATTACGTTCTTTTTTAAAAAGCAAAAACAGAATGTGATTTAAAATGCAAAATTAACATGCACAATGTTTGAACAAATTTACATTATAATCTTGTAAAATTTAATGTATGTATACATAAAATGTGGAAATCATGATTTTAATTTCATTATTGCATAAAATCTTACTATTATAAAGCACTGAAAATATTGAAATTACTAAGATGAAAGTCTAATTCCAATAATGTGCTATTACTTTCAATATAACGTAAGTGCGCAAAATTTATTATTTAAAGTAATAGCGCATTATCGGAGGTCGACTTCTGGAGAAACATGAATTGCGTAACTTCTAAATCGTGTTAAATAAGTCCGCGTAAAAAGAGACCCAGGTGTATATATATGTAATTACATAGAAGGACATTAAAATTTAAATAAGCACTGTTCATTTTAGTATGCAAATCTATGCTCACTCACCTGTTAGTAACAGCGCACATAGATTTGTACACTAAAGTGAACAGCACAGGCTTGAAAGTTTAATTTCATTCTACAGAATTATATATACATTGAGAGGGATACTTTGCTACATTTCAAATATATAGATATGTGGAAGAGGGGAATTTTGGCTAAAATTCCTGTTTATAAATTAATTTAAAAATTTTGCCAATCTAATTTTTATTTAACATGTTGTAAAAGTGTGATCACATCTATACATGCACACACATGCAAATCAGCTAAATAATTTTGTTTAATGTAAAAAAAATTTCAATAAAATAAACTTTATAAATAAATTTCTTACCTTTGATATAACATTATTTTAAAACTTTGTAAAACAATTTTAATTTGTTATAATAAAAAAAATTAAGAGTTAACCCTCTAGCATTCTGACAGATTTCTTTGTTCTCACTAGATTTAAGCTTTCAACTTTCACTTTAATATGAAACCATTATTATTTATCAGACTATAATAAATTTGACCTCATTCGATATTTTTGTTTAAAAATTAAATAAACTTTAAAAAATCACATATGATTTTCAGAATTATTTTAAAAATTAGATTTTAATCAAAACAACCAGTTGTCATATCATCAAATTTCAGGTGGAACTGATTCAATTTGAAAAATAAATGAAATCTCCTTTGTTTGATGTTTGTTTTAAAAATCTGAACAAATTATTTTTAATATCTACTAAATCTATTAATTTATACTTTGAAAGTTTAAATTTTTTTCAAAATTTTTACTGTATCACTAAATATTATAATAGTGTGCTGGAGGACTTTATTTCTAGACAGTTGTATTTTCCACACCTATAATTTCTATGATAACAATATTCAAAAGAATATATTCGTTTATATTTAAAAATAAAACATTTCTGTAAAAAATAAATATGTAATAATATATGCTTTTGATTTCTAATAATTATTACACAATTACAATACAAAAATAATCATAAAAAATTTAAAAAATCAAGTTTTTGGAGCATCATAATATTTTCTCAAAGTAATCTTACAAAATTCAAGATTGCTGTATATATAATGACTAGTCATCATTTTGTGGTTTCAGTTTTTTTGAAATAACCAATTATTTGATTATCACGACATCTTTTGAATTTTTTGAAATTAAAATATTAGAAAATAAATATACATGAATTTAAAGCTGAAAACAATATTAACATTTCTCGGTAGAGGGTGCAAAATGCAAATTTAATTTCCAGATATCTGACATGGCTCTGATGCCTCAAAAAAGCATCAGTTAAGATTGTTCAGATAAGACATATAATGAAAGTAATTAATATGAAATGTAAAAATAACTAATTAAAAATATGGTTTATCTTTGAAATAATTATAAAAATGTCTTAATTTAAAAAACTTGGCTAATTTGAGATGATAATCTTAAAAGTTCTAGAAAATTTGTGTGGATAACAATAGAAGGGATGGGTATAAAAGCTCCCCAAATTCTATTGTTTTATTTAAACAATTCAGAAGATTCAAGTTAGAAAGCATTCCAGCTAGAGAAAAAAATCAGAAAGCTATCCAAGCTATTGATTCATTAAAAGCATTCCTCAACATTTATATGCTATAAGTCAAAATTATATTCCCGATGCTGGGACTTCATTCTGTCGAACAAGCCACACTTCTTATCAGGTCTCTCAGCAAAATCATAGATACCCATCAAGAAGTTATGACAAGTGGCCAACAGTTTAAAAAAGATGAATCAATCAAATTTTAAGGAGGTTCTTTAAAATATGCTGAGCTTGGCACCTCACAAAGATGAACTCCATGCCCTGAGCTGAACCATCATCATTCAATGTCATAAAATAATAAATCTTTAAAAAGCTGACATTGTAAAGCCAACCTACTAATAAGATTCTCAACTGACTACCCAGACAATTATAAAAGACTTTTTTGATAAATTGCGTAAGCTAAAGCAACAACCTTGAAGGATTTATTGGTAATATAAACTTCTCTGTATCTTAAAATAAACCAGGGTTTATGTTTTCTTTTTTGTATATGCATATTATTTTTTTTAGTATTAACCATAAGAGATTTAAATGTATTTTTCTTTATTTTATGCATCTATTACTTAATATTGTAGATATATATCAGTTCATGTATTAATGTTTTGTTTTTATTTTAGAATACACTTTAATTTAGATTTAAGATGTTTTAAAATATATAAATTCTGAAAGAAATTCTCCTTTTGTTAAGAACTTTGAGTTTTAAATAATGTCTTGATTTCAATGAAGTTTAATTATTATTGTAGAATAATTTGATCCCTCTCCCTTCCTCTCTTAAAATATTTAAAACAAAGTTTTCTCTAAAAAAAAAACAAGTCTGAAGTTTAATTAATCAAAATCTTTTAAAGAAGATTGTAATAATATTGAAAATTAACCTTTTCTTTTAATTAGCTTTAATTTATTTTATGTGTGATTTGATTTCATCTACTTGTGTGTGTAGACTTAAAATTTATCCATATGAATACTAGTTATTTCATAGAACTCTTCTTTCACTAATCACAAATCTTAGCTATATATCTAGCCTGTCGATATTATTATAGTATTTTATCTGGTCACCTGGATTGTTTACTACCTTAAGTGCAGTATATTTACTCAGTTGTAGTCTAGCTTTGGCATAGCTACTACACCCACTTTGTTATTGTCACTATATATTGGCAAATTCTTCAGAATCTATCACCGCGATGTGCGATGTTTGGTTCAAGCTCACATTTTTAAACCGGATACTAATCGTCGAATCATTGACTCATTTGTTTTTTGCATGGTAAGGGATTAGAATTAGCTTCTCATACCTATCTTATGTTGTATAGCCCTTTTTAGTTTATGATAATCATTTGGTAGTATTTTATCATCACACGCACACATCATTGGTAGATATATGCATAAGTGTTCAATGGGATAAAATTGCATATTTTATTTTCCTTATTAACAGTCACTCTCATAAATAATATACATCCTGTCTTATAAAATGCTGTTAAGATCATTTTAGTTATTGAAGTAATTGAGTCTGAGATCAATTTAACTGTCAAAGCCATCAATAATACTGTACTCTCTTAAGACATTTATAGATGCAATATTAATTAATCTTATGATTTTTGAATTTTCTTTTAATTTTAATTATTATATTTATTAAATGAATTTGGCTGATATTTCTTTACTGTCTGTCTATCGATTGTTTGATATTTGTGAGTGAGCTAGCGACAGGGCCAGGTAATTTATTTTGTCTGGATGCTTATCATTGTTAGTGAATATTTGGTCATCCCACATAAATATCTAGGTTCATTAAGTAGCCTAATGGCACCCTCAAGTGACAATGTTCGTAATGCATGATAGTGGATCTGGTACAATATAGTGCTAAACTATTAATTTATATATATTCTAAATTAATATCACTTAATTACAGGTGGTTAAAAATAAGAATTTATCCTGTGTTATATTGACATTTGTGCAATTCAGTTGCCAATTAAAATATCAGGCACAGAATAGGATCAATCTTTGAGTTAAACATGGTCAGTCAAGCTTGGCTTAAATAAGAATGAGAGCATGTAGTTCTATACCCTAAAACGAACAATGCAGGTATGAAGATTAATTTCCTTCTACATAATTAGATAAGATTTTGTATTTTTTTTAAAATTAGTAAGGAAAAATGTAATTAATTTAATAAATATTGAAATGAAACTAAGACTAAAGCAAATCAAAAAAATTATCATTAAAAGTTGTGATGTTCATATTTTACTTGCAATTATACGTTAGACTATTTTCATCATCTAGTTTTAATTGTTAAATAATTTTAGAAAAACTCAAACTTTAAATTTTTTAAAAATTCAATTTTTAATAATAATGCACAGATTAGTATAGGATACAAACAGTGAGGATTGCCAATCCCTCTACAAGCTTTATGATAAATGCTTAACCAGAGACAGCACTTAAAATATCTCTGTCAGGAACCCCTCCCCAAACCCCTGACCATGGTTTTGTGCTTTGGCACTCCTCAGAGAGGTGTCAGGCTAGGTTCAGACCCTAAATCTAAAAATACCAACCCAAAGCCAAGCACTTATTAAAAAGTTATCTATTGAGTGGAAAATCTGAAATTTTCAGACATCTACATGTCTTCAAATCCAGCTATCCAACTCAAATAGCTATATGGGGCTGATAGATCTTCAGCCATACCATATATTAGTAGTCATAGCAATATAAAATTGCATAAGACTTTTGGCAGAGTGCCAAAGCATGAAACCATGGTCAGGGGTTTGGGGAGGGGTTCCTGACAGAGATATTTTAAGTGCTGGCTCTGGCTAAGCATTTATCATAAAGCTTGTAGAGGAATTGGCAATCCTCACTGTTTATAACTTACAAGCTTAAGAGATAGGGTCATGTGATCTATGAATTGGATCTTTGACTCTTATTTTGACTATTTATGGTATAGGATACATTTTGAGTGGTAATCCTCTCATCTCCATCAGCTTGTTGGCCTGACCAGTGATAGTACTTGCACAGGAATCAAACTGGCGACCTTTAAATGAAGAAATAACTATGCTCTGACCAACTAGGCTATTCTGCCAAATGAAGATTCTCCAGATTTCACTCATTTTTAAGGATAAGGTTAATGAGGTATTTTTAAAAATTATGAAATATTACACTAGGTTGTCGTGTATTATTTGTTATGGTAATGCAAGCAGTCTTTTTTCATTTTGTCTAAAACTCTTGCCTTTTCCCAATTCTACAAATGCTCGTATATGCATGATCTTCTACTTTAATTATATCTGTCTTTTCCTCTGATCATCAGTTTGTGCTCTTTTAATCATTTTTAAGAGCAGTGATTGTTTTCATCAATGTATGGCTTTTTATATTTGCTAGGCAGTTTTTATTTTTCAGAATTTCCAAGTTTACGTTTAATAGAGATTAGAAGTACTCACAGTGTGCCATGATTTTAGAAAGCTGTTCTAACATAATGATATGCAGATTTTTTTGTCTGCTATTCCTGACATCTATGAATGCACTAACACCTAAAATTGATTTTTCTTTTGATGCTACTTTGTTCATTTATTTAAGCTTTTGTTAATCATAGTAGATGGAAAAGTATATTTCATAAGAGTTTATTCTATGCAAGACATATTCCAGATCACTGGCTTCAAAATAAACTTCTTTTGTTATGTTCTATAGTAACAATATAATTTTACTTTTTATATTTGTCATAACTGGATGTACTATGGGGTTATGAATTATGCTGTATTTAATTATACAACTTCAATTGTGTTATCCAAAAAAAAATGTAAAAAAAAAAAAAGAAAACTCATTCAAGTTTGCAAATTTTATATTTGGCTACCATTTTTTCCTTATCCGAGTACTGGATGTGATAAAAATAAAATATTTTCTAAGAATAATGCTAAGTTTTACAAATTTTTAGAACATACTTAAAATTAATACTTTTTAAAAACATTATAATTTCTTGATTAAAAAGACTAATCTATTATGTTTTTATAAGAGATAAAAGTTATTGCAAAAAAAAAACGAAAGTCAAACATTTCACTATTTACTTTATTTTAAAAATAAAAATACAGTAATTTTTTTTTCTTATTTTTATTGCTGCATGAGTAAACACACATTCAGTAAAATAAAATAAATATCCCCTGCATTTATTATTAATAATTATATTATTTTTTAAAATTTTGTTTATATATGCATACTGTATGTATAAAAACCATTGGTGTTATATATATATAAACAAAAAAGACTTATAAATCCAATAAATAATATTATATTTCAACACCAGGACTGGTTTTCATCAGAAAGAAAAAAATACACAGTAAAATGGCAATAATCAAAAATTAGATTTGGTAAAAAATTAAAAATTTAACAAAACCCCCCTGATTGGTCACAAAATATAACACAGAATATGTACTCAATCAATGACAAAATTCAAACAAAAAAAAAGTGTTGTTTAGTACTAAGAATCGTAATTTTAAATGGTATATTCCTAATTATGTTTCATGTAAAAGTGTTAATTTGATATATTTGATAGAGTGTAGTAGATGTTTAAACCAGTATATAGGTGAGTCAGCAAATAGTTTACATGTCAGAATGACTAATCATAGATTTAACATTTTGCATAAGAATAAAGATAGACCGATTTCAAAACATTCTAACTTACCGAATCATTCAATTGATGATTTAAAAGTAGTGATTCTTCAGGAAGGTTTTTCTTCTACAAGAGAGAGGAAACAAAAGGAGAGTTTTTTTATTTTTAAATTCAAGACCTTAGAACCACATGGATTGAATTTAAACACTGGAACTATTACATCTCTGGGTTACCTTGTCTCCTAAATGATTTCTATATGTGTTTTTTATGTGAAAATTTTCTTATATGAGGTTTTTAAAAGTGAAAAGCCTTTAGCAATTTGAAAACAAGCTATTATTTTATGAGTACAGGTAAATTGATTGTGACATAAACAGAAGATCAAGATGTAAAAGAATTAAAAGGATAGCTTAATAATTTTAATTATTACATAAGTAGTCTAGCTATAGCCATCTATACTGCTATATTAAAAGTAAATAGTAAGGCCAGATATAAGAATAGTATTAAAGGTGATAAATGTTGGTGTATGATTAACGAAAGAACACTAGAAACAACAAAAATACCATAAGAACTAATTAAATAAAGTAAAGATAAATAACTTTGGATAATTGGAGAAATGTTGAAAAAGATGAAATTATGGTGATGAAAAAATGTCAATAGTGAGAAAGGATAAATAAAATATAGGAAAATTAGCAAAACAAAAATGATTGTAACAGGAATGTAGAGATATGGAAGTGTTCCAACAACAAAAATATATGATCTGGTATTATGAAATGTTACTTTGGGGGGGGGGGGGGATAAATTAATGAGTGAAGCAGCAGACAAGAATGAAAAGAGATTAACAGATAGGGATGATATAGTGAAATGATGAAAAAAATATCTTCAATATCTGTTTAGAAAATAAAATGATGCAATTAATAATGAAGATGTTGAACTAAACAAACAAGGTATGAATACATTGACAGAAAAAAGAATTAAATCAGTTAAATAAATGGGAAAAAAAGATAAAGCTGTTGGATTTGATAAAATACTGATAGAATTTTTGAAAGAGAGATTACTATAAAACAAAATTGTTGGGTTGTGCAATTTGATATATAATAGTGGAATTTGGGCTAAAAAAAAATTGAGAATCATGATTCTAATGACTAAAAAGAAGAAAGTTATTAGATGTTTGAAGAGTACAGGGCAATAAATTTGTTACCCCATGCTTCAAAAATATTATTCAGAATTTTAATTCAAAGAATTTATAGGAAAGTAGAATATTATAGTGATGAGGAATAGATTGATTCTCAGAGAGGGGAAAATACAAAAAATGCTATTGTTTTGTTAGAATAATTGCAGAGATTGGAAAAGATAAAGGAAATGGTATATGTTTTGTGGATTTGGAAAAGGCATTTGCTGAAGTGAGTTGGAATAAACTGATGACCATCTTGAAAAATAAGAATATTTTGGAAAGAAACAAGACTGATTTGGAATATGTATACTGGATGAAGAATATGAATCAGACTGGAGAATAATGAGACTGAAGAAGCAGAATTAGCTATATTCATTTAGAAGACATGTTAAATAAAATTTGAACTGTGGAGAAACTAATATTGGAAGTAGAATAATAAAATCTATAAGCTTTGCATATGACATGACTCTTGTAGCTGAGAATGAAAAGAATCTTCAGAATATCTTGAATAAATTGAAGAAAGGATGTATTAGAATATGGAATGAAAATTAGTGTTGAGAAGACCAAATGTTTTGAAAATAATCCAAAAAAAAATACAAATTGATATTCATGATAATATGGTTCACAGGTAAATGATTTAAATATTTGAACAATTGATTGAATGAGGATGCAAGAAGGAAGATGAAAGTTAAAAGAAGAATAGCATTGGAAAAGAAGACTTATTAAAAGAAAGAAAATATTTTGTGGAACTTTGAAATGAGAATTTAAGAAAAAACTAATTATGTTATGCATACAGTATATTTTGGTATGATAATGTGAAATATGAACAATGAATAAAAGAATTAAGAACAGAGTGAAGAACTATGAGATGTGAAGAATTGAGAAAATTAGTTGGATGGATAAAATGATAAATGAGACATATTAATAATTTCTATTAGTCATTCGTTAGACTAGAGATTATCCACTTATGAATAATATTTCTATAATTTTCATCTCTCTCATGCAAGGTAGGGACTGTTTTCTATCTGCTTTTAACATCCTATGAAGGGATGTAATCAGAAACATATAACCAAAGACATGTGAAAAAGATGTGATTCCCAAGATACACATTTCATGCTGAACTAGCACTCATCAGTTGGCCCAGATCACAATCTCTTACACATATCTTTATCATTGTTCAATACATATAGATAGCCATTTACTACAGTTTAATTGATGTGGTCATACGTTTATGATTAGATCTCTTTACAATGTGTACCAGTTTCTACCTTGCATGAGTGGTATAGTGAATATTACATTACAGAAATATTATTCATTAAGTGGATAACCTCTAGTCTAATGAATGACTAATAAAAATTATTAATATACTTCCATCAAATTGTTTGTGACAAAGTTGTCAGGATAGTACATTTGATGCTTATCAATTAAACTGTAATAATCGGCTATCTATATATAATGAATAATGATAAAGATATGTGTAAGAGATTGTGATCTGGGCTAACTTCCGAGTGCTAGTTCAGCATGAAATGGCTTGGAGATCATACATATTGTTGCATGTCTTTGGTCATATATTTATGATTACACCTCTCCACAAGATGTTAAAAGTGGATAGAAACCAGTCTCTATCTTATATGAGCATGATGTAATGAAAATTACATTAGAGATAAACGAGGAACTTTGACAAGATTAAATAGAAAAAGTTTAATTGAGATTAGAGATAGAAATAAAAACTGAACTGGACATATACTAACAAAAAATAATTATTTAATAAAGGATGTTTCAGAGGAAATAGTGAATGGAAACAAGAAGAAATGACAGAGAAAACTGAATTTTCTGGATGATATAAGAGATGGAAGTGGAATTGAAGATCTGGACAATGAACAGAGAAGAATAGAGAAATGGATGAATTGGCTATATGACTGCTCTCTGGAACTATCGAGAGGACAGAGCACTATTGATTGAATTGTAAATCAAACAAGAGATAACATGGTACTGGATGGAATTACTATAGGTACATCAAAACTATTGAAAGATAAATTTTAGTATGAAAACACAGGCCTACAGGTTATTTGATATTGGAAAATAAACTTCAAATTTTTTTGTCCATTTCATCTAATAATATATCTATTAGTAATTACTTAAATAATAAGTGTAATAATGCTCAAATGGGTTTGTAAGCAATCATTAAAAACCAGTCAACACTTAGACAATCCCAATATTAATAACAATCAACAATTTTCCTTTATTGTTAAAAGGAGGTTGCCTTGACAACAGTTTGAAATTGTTGATTGTTATTGATATTGGGATTGTCTAAGTGCTGCTTGGTTTTTAATGTCTATTAGTAATTACATATATATATTTAATAAAAAACTTTATATATACATATATTTTAATAATACAATTTATTGAATATTGATAGTCTTTTTTTTTGTTTTTACATAATACTATTTGGAATTTTCCCTGATTATTATAGGCAAACAATATATATATAAACTAACTAAAAGAAATATATACAAAAAATAATAAAACATAGAAAAAAAATTACTTGTACAAAAAATTACTTTAATATTTCAACCAGAGGACTGGTTTTCATAAAAAAAAATGAAAAGCAGTCCTCTGGTTGAAATATTAAAGTAATTTTATATACAAGTAATTTTTTTTTTCTACATTTTTTGTATATATGTTTACACACACACACAAACAATGATTATCAGACCTCTCTATTAATTATTATTAAATTTTAATATTAATTACTTCAGTGTTTAGTGTTCAAACCAGTATCATTTTTAATTTGTCATTTTATTTTCTATCTTGAACCACACCTTAATCCTGTACACCTGCTCTTGCATGTTTAACATCAACCTGTCTAAATTCAAGATCTAAGACTGCATCAGAAGCTGAGTTTGTGATTCCAGAAAGTAGGGTATTACATGGTTAATATAAAGTGACATCAATACATTTGGATCTAAAAGCTGATGCCACCTGGATAATTTCCTAATTTTCTGGAAAACAAAATACTTCAAGATCATAAATTCAAATTTCCTTAGATGCTGAATCAGATAATGGCCCACTATTGCAATGATGACCACACTTTAGATTTTTAATGGTTATGTTTGAATATAAAACCACCATCAATTAACACTTCATGTATTTTATCCATCAAAAGAGGATATTACATTAGACATTTTCTTGGCTGCATATATTTTATCCCCCCCCCCCATCTTTATTACAATATACATAATATTAAAATATTAGCCAATCAGAAATTGATTAGGAAATGTTTGCGAGATTGATGAATAACACTTTCTTCTTACTATTCTTTGAGGGCAATTAAAAGGCACCTTTGCTCTACAGTGGACTGAGATTGTTTTACTTTTTTCAAGATATATAAATGTCAATGCAATTAATATATAATGAAGCCATAATATATGCTTTATCAATAAACAGTACTTCAATTATATGCTCTCATAAAAAACATGTATAAATAAGTAAACAAAAATAAATAAATATAATAAATTTTATGTATATGTAGAACAAATGATAAGTCAGCAATCATTTTTTCATTTTTATCACACTCACTAATTCTACCATTTTGATTATTAACTACGCTTTTTTCATGCTAACTATGCTAAAAGTATAAGCATTTTTCTTTGCCTTTTTTGCTTCCAAAACTTTGATATAGTACAGTATTTTGGTTGATAAAATGTTATTCTAAGCATAATTTGAAAAAAATTGTATGTAATAAAATGAAAGTAATTTTTGTAATGAAAAACAAAAAGCCCATAAGTGTCCGTATAATTAAAAGTAATACTTTTCTATTAGAGAAATAATGACAAAAGAAAAAGCAACTACGTGTAATGTTGATTGTGTTCCTGAAATAGCTAAGATTAACAGTGAATTTCTGGATAGATGATATGAACTGGAAGAACATTTGTGGTAGACAATATTGCATTGCATTAGAAGACTTAAAATCTGTAAGACTACTATGGTACAGTAAGTTTTTCTTCTTATTTTTTGAGTGAATTTGAATGAGTGAACACACAACAATAAACATAAATGTGCTCTTTCAATTTATTATTAAACTAATATTATTATTATTATTTAATTTTATTTATATTATAACCTTAATTTATATACACATATTATGTAAATAAAAACTATCTGTGATATATATAAATGTGCATGTTCAAAAGTACTATACACCTACCGTTCAGTAAACAATATGTATCGTAATTAAAGCTTATAAAGTGTGAGTTATTATCTAGTATATATGATGCACCTGACAAAGGCTTAGAACAAAATGTAACAGACATCATAGTTCTACAGTTATATTAAGTGTATTATATGTAACAAAATTAGAAAGTAAGATAATTTTCTTCTTCTTCCTTTCCTTATGTATTGATTTCTACTTTTACATATTGTACCATTTACAACTTCCTTAAATACTTAAACAATACTATTTTTTATATGAAAACTTTATTCTAACAGTTTCCATTGTCCTGCAGTCATCATCAGAGCTCTTTACAATCTTCAGGACAGTTGAAACTGTTAGAATAAAGTTTTCATATAAAAAATAGTATTGTTAAAGTGTTTAAGGATGTTGTAAATGGTGTGATAACAAAATTAGAATTAAGCTTATAAAAAAAACTACTATATCAATATTAATTATATAAATAAATATTCAGCTATAATTAAACTTATAATATGTTTATTATTATCAATTGTCTATATTTTATAAATAACATTTACAATCTTTAACAATGTACATACGACTACTTCAACTCAATTGCTATTTGTAAATGAATTGAGATTTAAAATAAAATATAAATAATATTGAAACTGGCAAACATACCGTAAATTGTTTATAAATTAATACTTACTTATATAATATTGGTCTAATAATAATTTATAAAGTTAACTCTACTACAATTGTTACATTTATGGGCAAGGTAGAGAATGGAATGGAAGAATGGATGAATTGATGTTGTGGCTACTCCCTGGACCTGTCTATTGGATAGAATACTATTGTTTGATTGATGTGTATGTATAATATTTCAACTGAAAAATTACTGGTAAAACTGATATTACTATTGAACATGCTTGTAAAAATATATGCATTACTAATTTTATTGATCTAATAATAATGTCAATAATTACTTTAAAAAAAAGTTATGTAACTAATTTTGAAACAGTAATCAAATGTCGTCTTTAAATAAATGATAAAGCAAAATGCATGCATATACCATCAAGTGACCTATCTACTTACGCCCCCCCCCTACCGGAGGAAAAAAACCTGAAAAAAATATCAAATGTTTTGTGATCATTATAAATAAATAAATTCATAAATAGATGACATATGTCATACATTACTTCTTTACTTATTTGACGTGTGATGTTGGTTTTTAATTTTTACCAAGTTTATTGTGTAATTATATGATTCTGCATAAAAGATTTCACGAAAAAAAGAAAAACAAGACCATGGGAATGATTTTAAATTTTTTTTTGTAATTTCAGTTGCTATGTATCAAAAAACCAAAATAAAGAGAACTTTGTTAAACTAAATATACTTATTTAATATACTGTTAGTCACAATTTGAAGATATTCAGACTTAAAGTTTATACATCCCATTATTATTTCATAAATTCGAAGTTTATACATCCCATAATATTACATCTAATTCATCAATAACCAGAAGCCTTATCAGAGAACAAGATTCTTTGGCAGATTTCTCGGAACTCTTCCTATTATTTTGGTGTTCACTTGTTCCTCGGACTATTTGATATGTCTATGACTGAATGCAATTGAAATATGCTCAGCATATCATAATTGTCTGCACTAATAAAGCTTAGCTCCCAATACATTTTGTATTTTTTACTTGATTTTTGTATTGTTTTCTTTATTTTCAGAAACATTGGAATATTGTGTGTAGATACTTAAATCTTCTCAATCACTGGACAGCACCCACACTAGCACATGATTGGTTTGTGGAATGCATTCTTAATTAATTCCACAAATTCCCACATTAAGCATATGCTAAATAGGCAAGTATTTTTACTATACTATATACTAAATCTTACACTAGCACTTAGTTCTCTATTTTTATGTTCCTCTGGCAATTATTAATAACTAATATATGATTTGACAGTAGGGTCTAAAATACTAACCATTTCAAATATTAATTGGTTCCCTACTATAATTTGAGATATCATTAGGTTGTTGAATATACAAAGAATGCAACTGAACTGAGTATAGAAAAATAGGAAAAACAACTAAAGGAGAAAATGAAAGACCAGTTAAAATGGAAATATCTGTCCTTCCAAATGTTTATGAACAAAATCAAAAGAAGATGAAAAATATGTATAAAATGTATATATATAAAAAGAAAAAAAGACAGCTAGAATAAGATTAAAGAAATGAAAAAAAATCTCAAAATTTGGATAGAAATAGTTAGGTGGAATTTTTCCACCTCATAAGAAAATATATTTCGTTTTTTTAAGTTATAATTTCACATATATTACATACTTCTAAATGAAACCTATAATTTATAAATAGACTGATAATGCTAATTACAGGATGGTCAAAATCTACTTGAAAAATTTTTTTAATTATACTTTGGTATGTTAATGGAAAAGGGGGGAGGAGTATGCTTCATTATAGAAATAATCTAAAAAAAACAGTTCCATTTAAATTTTTTAAATCGAAATAGTCTCTAATTACACATAAAATTAGTTATCAATAATTTTAGAAACCAGATAAGAAAATTAGATCTGGAGTCAAAGTAATAAAAGAAAAATATTTTCTTGCTTGTGTCCATTATTAATACCACTAAATTTAGAAAGATGTTAAAGTTTTAATAAGAAATGCTGGTGAAAGTGTATAAACTACAAATTGTATAAAGAGTTGTTTTTAAGAGAGATATCTATGGATTATAAAAGCTTCATTATGATGTCCGGCTAGGTATAACCGTGATTCCTCCTGGAAATCTCTTTCCACAGCTGATTCTGAATGACCATGAAATTGGATACTATGCCCAAAGGATGGTTGTCAGATAGCGAGCTAACTGAAGATGAAGCTAACCATTCCATGTCGATATTTGAAAAGTGATGTGTCACAATAAACAACTTGTAGTTAAAAGCAGAATCCCTGTTCCAGTTGAATGAACTATAGTCCTTCCAATCCTGTACATGAGCTCATATCATCAAATGTGTGTAGTGCTATAGACTTCGCCAGATGGGCAGTACATTATTTGCAGACTGGGTAAATATGAACAATGACATATATGTGTAATTAGACTCATTGCGATAGTAATTATTAAACTAATTTTGGTTTAAATTAGTTCAGTAAAAATAGAACTGTTAAAGGAAAAAAAAGGGAGCATATCATGTACAGAATTATTCCAAGATATATTTATTACGTAATTCTTTGATCCATTTTAGTTTTTTTTTTTATTAATTTATTGATTATGCATATAGGTGAAGTTAGATTTTGTCTATATTTTAAGCCCGAATAAGTTAAAAAATATGTGTTAGGGTTAAGTGTCTTTTTTGGCTAGGACTTATTCTAAATAAACTGAAGCTTGCGGGAGATTTGGTATTATTACATAATGCCATCTTGTTAAGTGTGTCCAGACTACCTTCTGATTAAAATAGGGGTAGTTTAGTTATCAAAGTTGGATGATATTAATCTCTATGTTTAGGTTAATAAATGTATTCGTTTGTTCTTCCAGGTGTTGTTATTCCTTGATTGATCTTTCCCATTTCCTTCAATAATACCTATCCAAGATTACTTATACATTCTACATAGACCTCTTGGGAATGTTATTTTTTTCGCTTTAAACAATTTTGAGAGTGGTTTTTGCTTTTGATATTGATTGATGCTAATGACCTTATGAGGAGATAATGGGGTTAATATTGTAGAGATTTTAAGAATAAATCAAAACATTTTATTTCACTTAATATGCTGTGGAATTAATAAACATTATTTGAAATTAATTCATACATTATGATTTGTAGGGTCTTTTTTTTATTGTTTTAATTATTAAAATTAATTACATAGCATTATCTATCTACTGCACTTTTAATATTTTAGTGAGGATAATAATCATAAATTTGGTGTGTGTTCATGTACATAAACTATTTATTTATTGTTCATTAAATGACTAAACATCATACGAACATCATTCTTTATGTGTACACAGATATTTACGCAGAGGTAAAACTCACCATATAGTAGCGTCACTCAATGCACGCCAGAATAATCAATGGATGCTTAGAGGTTTGTGCATAAAATACCTATCTAGTGCCTACTTATCCAATATCCCCAGACTAGTTTCTAGCTTGGCACTTACATCAGTGAGGAGCCTTGGATCTGAGAGCATTGCACCTAGATCTAAGAATTTAATGCAACCCTCCAGCAGCCACCTTTTACCTTATTAGATAACTATAAAGCTTTGAGTCCAAAATGAAAACATGATGTTGTTGTTAATTCAAGCTCATTAGCTGGTGTAGTTATATAAATCTAAACTCAGTTCAGCATCCATGATTTTTTGTATCTTTGGTTCTTTAATAACCACAGTCACAATAATTCTATTATGCAAGACTGGTATTAATCCACTAAACATAACATGATCACCATTTTTTATGCTTACACAAGTTGTTTGCACTGAGGCAAAACTCTCCATACAGTAACACCACTAAATGAATGCCAGAGTAATCAATGGATGCAGGAAGATTTTTGCGTAAAATCCCTATCTAGTACCTACTCATCAAATATCACCAGACTAGTTTCTAGCTTGTAGCCTTCATCAGTGAGGAGCCTTGGATCTGAGAGCACTGCCTAATAGGATTATGGTGACTGTGGTTATTGAAGAATTAAAGATACCAAAAAGTATGAATGCCGAGCTGAATTCAGAAACAATATGTCTATACAAACTTGAATTAAAAACCTTATTGTTGTATTTTCATTTTGGACTCAAAACTTTATAGTTAGTTAATAAGGTAAAAGATGGCTGCTAAAGGGTTGCATTAGATCCTAATATCTAGGTGTAATGCTCTCAAATTCAAGGCTCCTCACTGATGAAAGCTACAAGCTAGAAACTAGTCCGGGGATATTGGATGAGTAGGCACTAGGTAGGGATTTTATGCACAAACCTTCCTGCATCTATTGATTACTTTGGCTTGCACTGAGTGGCACTATTGCATGAAGAGTTTTGCCTCTGTACTTATTGTGGCATGTATGTGACTAGTAAAAATAAATTATGTTCAGCAACCTAGAGGTAGGAAGAGAATTAGTTTAACATAGTTTGGTGATGAGATGCACTGTGACTTCTTATACAGAGTCAGGAATCTCTTAGCAACTATGCCCAGAGAAACCTGTTAGCCACTTTAGCTTTCCTTTCCATTTCCCACCCTAAGTTTCCCATAATCTGCTCCATCCTATTTCCACACCATAATCTTTGTCAACTACATGGCCTTCATATCTAAATCCCCCTTATCTTTCCCCAAACCCAGCATAAAACCAATAATCCACTTTTTGTATAATCACTTTGTTCATATTTATTCTTCCATAACTTCATTATTTGTACCCTTTATGCTTCCAAGCATTTACTTTGCATTAACAGATGCCTAATATTTTCTATGCCTTCCTTACACAACCTGCAGACTAAATCACCCATATTTTTCCATTTACACATATATTCCCTTATTGCTAAAGATCCTGTTCGAGCAATAAACTACTTTCCTACTATTATCATAAATTAACTCCCATGCAATATTGCGTTTACTTCTACATATATTTTTGGTTCCAGCTGTGGCCTAGTGGTGCCTCTAATGATCATACATGCAGATACACATCAATTTGTACCCCTGTACTACCACAGTATAAAAAATGTAAGAAAAAAAATCATAAAAATGTGTATAAAAGAATTTGATAGTGATAGTGTAAAAGACTCTAAGACTGATGGGAACTTTGAAGAAACGTAAAATCGATAAGAAATTGAACTCTGTCATAAAACCGATTTAATTTCTGAAGAAAAACATATTTCTCCTGAACTTAGCACATAAAATTTGAAAGATAACCATTGAAAGAAAATCATATTAGACAGATATTTATGAAAATCTTGAAAGGGAAAATCATTACTCTAAAAGTTAGGTGAAGCATGACCTTACTTCTATGATCCTACTTCACTTAATTTTCAGAGTAACGATTTAAATTCAGAAGAAAGAAAAAATTATTCCTAGACAATAGTGTTTAATGTTCAATAAAAACCAACTGGGATTTGACAGAAATCTGACAGATTAACTTTTAAAACAGAGGCAAAACTCTCTATACAATAGTGCCATCCAGTGCAAGTCAGAATAATCAATGGGCACAAGAAGATTAGTGCATAAAATCCTTATCTAGTACCTACTCATGCAATATCTTCAGATTAGTTTTGAGCTTGTGGCTTTCATCAGTGAGGGGCCTTGGATCTGAGAGCCCTGCACCTAGATCCTAGGATCTAAATGTAACCCTCCAGCAGCTACTTTTTACCTTTTCAGTTAAGTGTAAAGCCATAAGTCCAAAATGAAAACACAATAATATTTTCAATTCAAGCTTGTTCACTAGTATATCATATAAATACGAACTCAGTTCAGAGTCTAAAACATTTTGGTATCTTTGGATCTTCAATAACCATAGTCATCATCATTCTATTGTCAGGATTGGTATTAAGTCACTAAATATTACATGATCACCATTCCCTATGCTTACACAATCTGTTAAAATAGAGTCAAAATGCTATATAGTAGTGCCACCCAGAGTAATCAATGGATGCAAAAAAGGTTTGGGCATAAAATTCCTATTTAGTGCCTACTCATCCAATATCCCCAGACTAGTTTCTCACTGATGAAAGCTACAAGCTAGAAAATAATCTGGGGATATTAGATGAATAGGTGGTAAATAGGGATTTTATACACAAACCTTCTTGCATCTATTGATTATTCTGGCTTGCACTAGGTGGCACAACTGTATGATTTTTTGCTTGTTGTTTCAAGAATATATATTTATTAAATACTATGTGTACAAATTGAAAAAGACATATACAAAGTTAAGTGAGATTATGCTATGTCCTGAGAGTTCTTATTGGATGGTTTGGGGGGTGGCATGTCAACCGTTCTATTGTTATTAGCTGGAGGGTGAATAAAGTCCAAGTGTCTTCAAAGGATTTTTTGGAGATGAACATATCTCTTTTTATGATTTTCTTTATTGTTTTGCAAAACAATTAGTCCTGGATCTAGATGGGGCTGTTCCATATCAACTTGCAACATACTATCCAAATTGGGCAGAGGATAAAAGTGGACAGTTTAATAATTGAGAATGTTCCGATATGGATCGCGTTTTTGAGCGAGACAATCAGATCCGGTCTGATATGGGAATTGGTGGAGACTATATCTCTGACCGTTTTTAGGTTTGAACAAAGATATATGAAGTGTTCAATGGTGTTTCTTTTAACAGCTTGTGTAAACATAAGGAATGGTGATCATGTGATGTTTAGTAGATTAACTTTTCATGTAAGATTAAATATAATTATGATGAGGCTTTTACTTTCTTAATTTATAAAAAAAAACTAAATTATTTTCTATAGTAATTAATGTATTTAAAAAAACAACCCAAAATAGTTTTAAAATTTATTCAGCTTTTAATTTATGAGAGGAAAAAAAACAATATGTTCTTTTAAATTTATTTTAGTTTGTCACCATATGGGTTGTTTTAATTAAAAACATTAGTAAATATAAAATTGAATATATTATATTTTTTAATAAAAATGTCAATGAAATAAACAAAAATATGTTTGTAATGTAAAAATAAACATTCAAATTAATTAAAATTTACCTTCTTGCTAAGCACAATATGAAAAATCTCCATCACTGCGAGCATGAAAAAAAAAGATTTTCACAGCTATTTTATTAACTGATTAGACTTTAGATTTATCAACAAAAATGAAAATATAAATTTATTTTTATAGATAAAATGTTATCTTGTTTTAAAAAAAGGCAGCTAAAATAACATCAGAATGGAAGAGTGTGGAATAAAACAAATGCATCTGGAATTTAATATTAAAGAGTTAAATCACTCTTCATTTAATATCACATCTTAGCAGTAGAATGCAGCTTAATGGGTAAAAAGAGAAAAGGAAAAAAGTGTGTTTTAGAAATAAAGCATTTGATTCAGTAATTATTCAGATAAATAAATCTAAGATAAATTCCAAGATGGGGGGGGGGGGAAGCAAGAAGATACCGTAAAAACTAAAATCTTGATCACTGAAAGAATATCCTATACAAATTTGTTCTAGATTGAGAAAGAATACAGAACAATATACAAACATGGATAAATAGAACAAATTTTAAATATCGGAAAATATAGAGTGATTATAGTAAAAGCTTAAAATGGTAGTTGTTTAGTAAGTATATACAAGATAGGCCAAATTAGGTTGAAGGAAACAGATAATGTATAACATATAATTCTGATTCTTGACAATAAACTATTTGACAACTGACCACAAGTTTGGACAATAAAACTTGAATATGAAGACTCATTGTTTGGGAAAGATAAAGATGAATATTTCCTAAAGAATAAGATTAGAATCTTCATAAAACTATGTGTCCACATATATTTCAGGTTCGTTTTTCTTAAATGTCACAATTGATGTTTCTATGGTTTAATAGCTGGTGATCTACACTACTTAAAGGGCTGTCCATTTTTCTTGATTGATAGATTTCTTTTTTCAGCTTAATTAGCATATATGTATGTGAAATCATAATAATGTACTTGTTTATAGTTCTAGTCTCTTGGAAAGCACTGGCTATGACAGTTCATTTTTTTACAGGTATTCCATCCTTCTCTCTCCCTCACCTCTACAGCAAACTATGTAAATATAACATTTAGCAGGCAAGATATTCTGAGAAGCAGGCAGTCACCACTTATGATAAATACAATCACCACTTATAAAGGTTGGATTTATTTGTTCACAATGGCCCTTCCTTTATAGTCTTATTTTCCATTTCTTTATTAGAATACTAGCTACTTATGTACTCATGATTGCTTCAAATGATTTAGATAGCAACTTTTCATACAAATTATATTTCTTCTTATATCCTTCACTCTATGTCAGCTGCAAGAAAGAGAGAGAATGAAAGAAACTCATTATGTGACAGATCCAGGCAAATTAACAAAAGTTATACTTTGGGTTCATCTTTTCTTATCTCATTTGTTCCTAATTGATTAATGATTTTTATCTTGCAAAAGAAATAGATCAACAGATTAATCTTCTTACAGATCCGTTTATCTGCTAAAAAAAAGATAAGTTTAACATACAACAAAAATAATAATTAAAAACTACATAATGTTATAACTTTCCTTTTTTCTTTTGTTACAACGTTTAACAAACCTGAATAACTTTAATATCTAGCCAAGAAGGATTCTATATATATGTTACCATTTAAAAAATTAATTGAATATAATAAAATTTGAAATGTTATTTCTTTTTCTTTTTTTTATTCAAGATAATGCCCCTTTATTTTTAGTGAGATGATAATTACTATGTTTAAACTCATATATCATAATGTTTTGTTGCAGTATATAGATAGATATGTGTAATAATGCTGAAGGCTAAATAGGTTTATAAGTAATCATTAAAAAACAGTCAACATTTAGACAATCTCAATATCAGTAACAATCAACAATTTCAAACTGCTGAATTATTATAAAGAGGTTGCCTTGACAACAGTTTAAAATTGTTGATTGTTATTGATATTGTCTAAGTGTTGATAGTTTTTAATGATCACTTATAAAGCCATTTAACCTTGAACATTATTAACTTATAATATAAGTATAGGGGATTTGAGATTTTCAAGCACCCTTCAACCATTCACACTATCTCATACAACTGATACACATGACCACACACATGTAGAAAAGATAAATAATCACCAATATATGTATTTCATGCTAAACCAGCACTCATCAGTTGGTCCAGATTATCATCTCCCATATATATATATATAATCAGTGCTCAGTATATATTAAGATAGCAAATCTTCATACTTTAATGGACAGGCTTCAATCCACTCCAACTTTTCAGCCATCCATATCATTGAAAATCCAATGATGAAAACTCAAATCCCATACTGATGCCAATATTATTGCCATGCCCATGTTGACCTCAAGTCACTCTGACCCCTCATGTATAGGACCTTATCTATTTAAATACATATAAGAGGGATGGACAGGATACAAGCTTGATGTGTAAATATTTAAAAACCAGGCACTCTTCACAAAACTGGGAGCTTAATTGTAAGTATAGGGCATTTTATCAGTTTTTCTATTGATAATTTTATTATATAGGGGTTGCCCTAAAGTAGCCTCTACTTGGGCACTATGATTGGAAAGAATGCCTAAGGATCCTACTACCCCTCAGGCAACACCATCTCCATTTATTATTGACACTCCAGGGTCTACCTCACTCAGAGCATGTTTTCTCCAGGCCATATCAAATGTCTTTTATACATGATTGGAAGGAGACAAATCAGCAGTGACAATAATATTTACAACAAAAAAATTATTCATTTACAGTTACAAGACTAGAATAATTTATAAACTATATATTTTAATAGCAATAATTCCAGGGAATCTATTTCAAAATCATGGAAGAGTTACGTTCAATTTCCTAATCAATTTCAAATCCCCTTCATTTATTTCCAACACACATTCATGGATAAAATAAATACTTACCAATTAAAAATTGTTAGTGAAATTGTAAGCCTACAATTGTTATTACTACTTAGCATGAGAATACAAATAATTAATTAAATATGCAAATGAAACAAATTAATAAAAAAATTAACAAAAGCTTTATGTTTCAGACCAAAGAAAATCTTACAATGGTAATATAATAAGCATACTATTAAGGGTTTATAACTAGGTATAAATTCAGTTCTTCCATTATTCTAAATCATTCTTCTTCATATCTATAATTAAAATGATAGGTGATGATCTCATCCTTTATGAGTAGGAATAGGTGATACCTTAACAGCATTATTCTTTTATTCTGGTAGGCCGGAAATTTCTGGATGGACACACTATATAGTTCAAGTTCCAATTTAATGCACTTGGATGAATTCTAGCCCATCATGTTTAGATTTTCCATTATATAAATTTCACGATGTTTGCTTCATATTGAAAAATGCTTTGTTAAATTGCTGTATATTCGCTAGCACCGAAAAGTACTTCTACATTTCCGTAGTCTTGAAGCAAATATCGGTGAGGACATGTTGGCACTTGAGAAAGGCAGTTGCTACATCTAAACCTGGCCATGGATTAACTATCCTCCATGTGGATTCTTTTCCAATTCTGCATACTCTCTTTTGCTTCTCAGCATTGGTCATCTGCTTATCTTTTCCTTCTATTTATATCATGTCACTTATAAGGACATCCAATTCCATCACTCCTGCCTCCTACTTCCTGTGACTGTTTTATCATGACATTAAATATTTTTAAATCAACAAACTTATTTACCAAAAAACACAATGTAATTATTAATGTACCAGTTCATTGAACATATTTGTTTAGCTTTTAATTAATCCAATTTAGGTGTTTATCAAATAATTTGCTTACTTGGATCATTAACAAGCACTATAATTACATTGTTATTTGTACAGAATTTTTAATTATATTAAAAAAAATTTCTCTTTGCAAAAAAATTAATAAATTTAATACTGACTTTTGCAAGTCAGTCTGCATTTTGCTTATTTTTATCCATTTATTCTCATCTTTTTTACCATAAGAAAATGTAAATTACTTATGTACACTCCCTTCTGCACATTTAAACCAACATTCATGAAGTCTGAGAAATACTGAACAGATATACTTATCTAAAATATGCTGATTAGCATTTAAAATAGTTAACTTTTAATAATTCTATTTATTTCTCTTTGACCACATATCGAAGTCTTATATTATTTAGTTTATTAGTTTAACTATCTATTTACAGATAGGGCAACTTATAATGCAGAACACCATATTTAAGCTGAGTTCACAACATTGCAGCAGTGTCTGAACCTATCCTAGCACCTCTCTGAGGAGTGCCAGAGCAGAGGTTTGGGGGGGGGGTCCTAACAGAGATATTTTAAATGCTTTCTCTAGCTAAGCATTTATCACAAAGCTTGTTGAGGAATTGGCAATCCTCATTGTTTATAACTTACAAGCTTAAGAGAATAGGGTCGTGTGATCTAGGTTTCTTATTTTGACTATTGCAGCAGTTAAGTTTTAATTTAGTTTGGCTTTATTTAAATAATTTTTTCTGATTCTAATTAACCTGAACAATTTAATAATCTTAAATGTTAATGGCTAGCAGTCTTTTGCTATGATTTCATTGGCTTGTATTGTTAATATTGTAATAAAAAATATGATAAATATATTGACAGTACAATTCAAGTAATATTGTAAATACAAGCCAACTATATGATTTTTATTATTAGCAAGACACAGAAACAAACAGTCGATATGTAAGAAAATGTATAAAAATATATGTAAAATTCTGTTTTATTGAAATAAAAATAATTTTCTTTGCATGAGATCTGTAATCTGTAATGATCGTAAATATTGAATATGAAAAAAAATATTTAAATATTTAT
The DNA here is from genome assembly GCA_028023455.1 of Epiperipatus broadwayi. Taxonomy (NCBI): domain Eukaryota; kingdom Metazoa; phylum Onychophora; class Udeonychophora; order Euonychophora; family Peripatidae; genus Epiperipatus; species Epiperipatus broadwayi. The sequence continues at coordinate 2,825,037 of JAQFVV010000134.1, read as the reverse complement.
TGCACATGTACTATTAACTGCTTGACACACAATTTAGAAACAATAAACAAGGCATTACATGCATATATTTCTGCTGATATATGTTGGATTTTCTAATAATGTATTATATGCTCATTTGCTGACATTTACTTGTTAAAACTCAGCAGACTTGATTACTAATTGATAATGATCCACATTTTGTTGTTTATCTGGAAAAGAAAAGTAATTAGTATGATTGTAACTCTATGTTACATAAAAGATGAAACATGTACAATGTTTTCAAAATATTCTTCTCTCTTTCTTTATTCTTCTATCACATCCTTATTTTTATTTAATGTACCTGATGTCTTCAAAACTACTAATAACTTCTTGGATCATTCTAGTATCCTCTCCAGGAAAGTATCACCTATTTTGGGAAGCATTTTTTTCATGAGTGCAGTACATTCTCATCATTAAACAGTTGCTTTCTTCATAATATTCTAGCATATCAAATGTGAAGTTATCTCGTAAAATACTGAAATCCTTTACATTTCAACTAATTTTCCCACACTTATAATGGTTTTAAACCACTAAACATTACATGATCACCATTTCTTATGCTTGCTCAAGCTGTTCAAATAGGCAAACCTTTCCATATAGTAGTGCTACTCAGTGCAAGCCAGAGTAATCAATGGATGCAAGAAGGTTTGTGCATAAAATTGCTATTTAGTGCCTACTCATCCAACATCCTCAGAATAGTTTCTAACTTGTGGCTTTCATCAGTGAGGAGCCTAGAATCTCATGGTTTTGCAGTTAACTAAAGAGGTAATAGGTGGCTGCTGGAGAGTTGCATTAGATCCTAAGATCTAGATGCAGTGCTCTCAGATCCAAAGCTCCTTACTTGATGAAAACCCCAAGCTACAAACTAGTCTAGGGAGGTTGGATGAGAAGTCACTAGATAGATTTTATGCACAAACCTTCTTGCATCCATTGATCACTCTGGTTTACTCTGAGTGGCACTACTGTATGGAGAGTTTTGTCTGTTTTTACTTATAATGGTTTTATTATCATTGATTTTATTAATATTTTTACTACAAAATTAATAGTAAAAAATAACAAATAATATAAGTGAATTTAATAAACACTTTAGGTTTAGATGTTTATAGATTTGAATTCTAAGTAAATTCAACTAGAATTTTCCAAAAAAATCAGTTTTTAAAATACTAATATCTATGAAAAACTATTTTAAATCTGCAGTTATACATTTGTCCTTTAATTAAGCAAAATGTTTGATGAATTTTCTTAAAAATCACACTTAAATAATGTTCTATGTAATAGACAAAGATTATGAATTTAATAAACTATGGTAAACATATCTTAAAATATTATTACTAATAACTTTAATATTGGGATTTTATCTTCACAGCAGCTATATGAGAAAAATATATGAATATAAATAATCAAAATTACTCCAAATTCATAACTCAACCAGACTAGCCAAGAAAATAAACTCTAACTCATTAGCAATGGTTTCACTACTACTAGCAGACTTCTCACGTGCAAAGAACTAAACATTACCCACAATTCCACTTACTTCCATTCCAACATTCTAAACCATTGGTAGTGATTTGAGTTTATTTTCTTGGCTAGTTTGCTTGAATTGTGAGTTTGGGGTAATTTTGATTATTTATTGACTAATTTAGCTTTATGCTTTTAATGAATTTAAACATATTTCTAGGGTGGTCTGACATGTTAATGAGATGTCAAAATAATACTACATAAAATCAAATGCTACACACACCCACATCTAGAACATTATAAAAAGCATTATATATTCTTTTTTATTTTACTGGAAATTTTTTAAATATTGCTATTATATTGTTTTGGCAATATCTAATTGGCCACTTATAGAATTAAGGTGCAAAAAAAAAAAAGATATACAATTAATAATATATTAAATAAAAAAAGTAAAAATTATACAGATAAAAACATTAATGTGGGATGGGCTAATAGCAAAAATTTAGATAAATTGATAATTAATTGTAGGATGAAAGATGATATAAAATATAAGAGAGGAATGGTTTATAAAATTAGATGTAATTTTTGTAATATGGTTTACTATGGCCAGACATCAAAGCAATTGGGAGAAAGAGCTAAAGAACACAATGATGCTATTGCTAGGAAAGATGATAGATCTGCGTTATATGTTCATTATTTGCAGTACAGGCATAAAATAAATTGTATTGATAATATAAGTGTTCTTGTTTATATTAAAAATGTTAATAGACATAAAATATATGAAACAAACTATATCATGTATAATAAAAACAACTGTATGAATATATACAAAACATCCATTAAATTGAATAATAAGTGGTTAATGGATAAAGAATGGATAGTTAATTAATTAATATATGTGGATATATATCAATTCAATATATATAACAGAGTAATTTTGTAGTAGGATTGAGAAAGAAAAAAAAATCACATAATAGATCATGTCGGATATCCATTTGTTTATCTGTCTTCTCTCATGTATTGATATAGATGTCACTTTATTGCTTTAAATCATGGAGACATATTGAAAAGAGCAAAAAACATAATTTTCAGAAAAAGGCTTTTCTATGATAATTTTATAATTTGTAATCTTTATTGTATTTTTAAACATATTTGACTATTAATTTAGATGAAATCAAATTACTTTTCACACATGCGCTATGAATTGTGAGCCCTCCCCAATCAATAAATATTTAAAAACATTGGCAGCCACTCATATTTAAAGCTTATAAACCAATATTCATTGCTAATGCTGTTATTAGAGAGTGATTTTATTAAGCTTCCAGATCTTTAAATCAGCTTATTACTAATAAAGGTTCGAATAACCAATCCCAGGGAAGAAAGTATCTCGTTTTTAATCGCCTGCGATGATGAACCACATTAATTTAAGTATATGTAAATATTAAATACCATAGCATTTTCTGATATATATGTAATTTATATGAAAGTAAACTACCTTTCACATAAGTGCTACGAATAATAAGTGCATGTGTCAAAATAAAGTTTGCTTCCATCTAAATTACACATACAATATTTAATAATTAATATTAATTGTATAAATGAATAAATCTAAAATTAAAAACATATTAAAAAAAAGTTATTGTTTTTAGATTTTTAATTTATTCATACAATCATTATTATTATTTGTTTACAATCTTAGTTTTTCTTTTTATTTAATTCCATGTATATGATTTTCCTTCACTTGATATTATCTCATATTAAATAGGATACTATTGGACTTGGTGAAAAAAAAGGTAAAGAGATGATTTAAAAAGTGGACATGTAGTTTATTACAAAGGCACTAATATTGAAAGCACAAGTGAAATAGAATTTATTATAAATAAAAAGTGAAAGAATAATATTGTGGAGATTGATGGTGTATCGGACAGAGTGACAAAATTAGTTATACACCTCAATACCAGATACCAAATACAGACAATCCAGGTTTATGCCCCAACAAGTTCTCATAGTATGAAAGAGTAGAGGATTTTTATATGGATGTACAAAAAGCTTTTGATTAGACCAAACATTTTAAAATTGTTATGGGAAACTTTAATACTAGAATTGATAAACAATTGAAAGATGAAAGTGCTGTAGGTAATTTTGATTATGGTAATAGAAATGAAAGAGGACATAGACTTGTGGAGTTTGCAGAAAAAGAAAACCTTTATATTATGAATTCTTATTTTGAGAAAAATGTTAAAAAGAAATGGACATGGCGGCATCCAAATGAAGATACAGCGGAATTTGATTATATTTTGACTAATAGAAAATATATATTTTAAGACTGTAATGTTCCTAATAAATTCAATGCAGGAAGTGATCATCAATTAGTGAGATGTAAGATACATGTTAATGCAAAACTAGACGTAAAAATTATTAAGAAAAACAATATTCACAGTTGATATTCCAAATCTTCAGAAACGTTCTACTGAATTTAAATCAGAATTTGCAAATCGTTTTTAAGTATTAGTAGATTTTGAACATGATGCAGATTTGAATGAAATCAATAGAAAAATAACTGATACGTTTTTAAAAACAGCATGAACTGGTAGAAAAATGCAGCAATTGATCAATAAAATTTCTACTAAAACTAGAGAATTTATGAAGAAAAGAAGGAGTATAAATATATATAAAAATAATGCATTAAGAAGGACTGAATATCAAATATCTCGAATTTTGTAAAATGGTACAAAAAAGTGTTGATAATGATAAAAGAAACTATAATTGTGAACTAGCAAGGAAAGCTATAGAAAAAATAAGTTTCAAGAATGTAAAACAATATTTTGATATTGGTAGGAAACATATCTGCAATAAGAAAAAAAGATGGAGCTATTACTAAATAAGGAGATGTCATCATGAAATGTGTAGATTTCTATCAAAAATTATATAGTAATAAAGAATAAACATCTGAATTGCCCAGGATTTTAAATGAAGTTAGACATGCAATTAAATTTATGAAGAAGGAAAATATTCCAGGTAATGATGGAATTATAATCAAAATCTTAAAAGAAGTAGGTGAAGAAATATAAAAAATTTCAGCAAAGTTATATAGTATATGTCTAAATAATAAAGATGTACCAGATGATTGGAAGAATGCAGTATTAATATTAATATTTAAAAAAGATGATTAAGAAGATAATTACAGATCTATTAATCTTTTATCAGTTTTGTACAATATTTTTACCAAAATAATTACAACCTGACTACAAAGAACTTTGGATATCAACAAGCCAAAAGAACAAACTGGATGTAAGTGGTTTTAGTACAGTGGATCATATCCAAGTATTGAGCGAAGTTATAGGAAGAACCACTGAATACAAATTGCCATTATTTTTTGGATTTATGGATTATGAAAAGGCATTTGATTGTATAAGCATTTCTTCTGCGATTAAAGCATTGGATTATCAAGGTATAGACTCCGGATATTGTCATATTCTAAAGAACATTTATAAAAATGCAACAGCAACATTTAGATTATATACTGATACTAGGAAGGTTAACATTGAGATGGGCGTAAGACAGGGTGACTCCATATCTCCAAAACGTTTTACAGCAGTGCTGCAAGAAGTATTTTGTGATTTAAAATGGGAAGTTAAAGGAATAAAAGTAAATGAAAATTATTTAAGTCATTTAGATTTTGCAGATGATGTAGTTGTTTTTGCAAACAATGCTTCAGAGCTTCAGGAAATGTTGCAAGAGTTATCAGATAAAAGTAAGAAAATAGAACCAAAGATAAACATTAAAAAGACTAAAGTAATATTCAATGAATTTTTCAAAAGATAAAAATAAAGATTGATAATAATGAGTTAGAAGAAATGAACAACTACAAATACATTAGTCAGATTATTACTACAGATGAAAACATAATAGATAAAATTAATCCTAGAATTAAACTTGGTTGGAATACTTTTGGTAGAAATAACAATATTAAAAGGAAATATACTTATGTATTTGAAAAGAAAGGTTTTTATTAAATGTGTTTTTCCAGTGATTACTTATGGATCTGAGACTTGGACATTTAATAGAAGAGCAATACAGTGATTTCAGACCATTCAAAAAATATGGAGATGCATGTTAGGAGTAACAAAAAGAGATCGAAAACAAAATACATGAGTAAGAGAACAAACAGGTATTACTGATATCGTTGAAAGAACTGAAGTGGAGTTGTGTTGATATATTGCTAGAAGAGGTGATAATAGATGGTCAGTTGAAATCTTAAAGTGGATTCAAAGAGATTGCAAAAGAATCAGAAAGAGAGACTACATTTGAAATAGATAAATGAAATAAGGATGTATGCATGGATAATGTGGAGAAGAGAGGCTAGAGATCGGACAAGATGGATTGAACTTGGAGAGACCTTCACAAGTGCACTGAATTGATAATGCTTGATGATAATATGATTTTATAATTTTATGGATATTTATAAATTAAAAATCATAAGGACCATTAGACTTTTAGTAGATGAATTGATAATTTAAAGTTGATATATACATAAATAATGTATAGTAAATGCCTTTGTAGGTACGATATATCTACCACCTAATACTAATATGGAGATATTTTTTCAATTTCTAATCACTAGCCAAAAGCAATTTCAATACAGAGTGTCATTAATACACCAAAAGTACATTTGAATAATACTTTATTTATTTATTTACATCACATTAGAAGCAAAAACGTTAATGCTGTTTGCTATGTATACACTTGTATATTTTATTAAAGAATAAATAAAGATGTGCATATGTACAGGCATTTAATGTTGATATGCTAAAGAACTCCAAAAATATAATGAATAATTAATTATTCAGAAAAAGAAACTAATTCTTGGAAAATGCAACAGTCTTATTTGCATATTAAGAAATGTTACTTTATACAAATTAACAAAGCTGACAAAAAGTCAGCAAAAGAAATGAGAGGGGAATAAAAGTAAACTAGTGAAAGAAAACTAGTGAAAGTAAAGTTGTTCTGGAAATTAGTAAAGAAGAACTCTAGTCAGGAATCTAATTGGACTAGCTCTAAAATTAATGTGTGTGAGCAGTAAGATGCTTACAGAATTATAGTTACAAACCTTAGAAATTAAAGAAACTTTATAGGTATTAAATCTCTAAGGAGATATGAACTTTAAAGAGATCCAAGTGATCTTGTTCTCGACTAGCAATTAGCAGGTTGAAATTACGAATCTTTACTAATATAAATATTATTATTCAGAGTAAATAACCTCTTGACGTTTTATTTAAATTTTGTATTTTTCCTTATTACGAAATATAATTATCCAATTGCCAAATGACTTCATTGCCCTGGAAATATTACTGTTGTTGGATATTATACATAATTAACAAAATTCGAACATTTCGCAAAACTATGTTCTGTATGAATTGTGCTGTGATAGGCAGACTCTGGAACTCAATATCCATGGCTTGCGGTCCAGCTCTGTTATTTCTGGCACTTGAACTTCTTACGAACTTCCGAGCATTCAATTTTTATTTTCCCAACAGATCATTAAAGCATTAAAATTCTTTAACTAGCTGTAATTTAAATTCTGTAAATTATTTCTTTCCTAGTATTCTTTTGATATTTTCACATTATATTAATGGAAGATAAGTGTATCAAATGATCATTATTTCCTATGCTTACAAAAGCTGTTAATAACCACATGCAATACACTATGGCTTCTCCTTTATTAAATAAAGTCAGAAATCTCTCAGTGATTATGCCCAGAGAAACCTGTTAGCCACCTTACTTTTCCTTTCCATTCCCTACCCTAAGTTTTTTCCGTATCCTTCTCTATCCTGCTCCATCCCATTTCCACAATATCATCTTTGTCTTCTATGGCCTTTATATCTAGATTCCCTTTATCTTTTTCCAAATCTAGCATAAAAACCAAGAACCCATTTTCTGTATAATCACTTTGTTTATATTTATTCTCCATTATTTGTGCCCTTTCTGCTTGTAAGTATTTACATTCAATTAGCAAATGCCTAATATTTTCCATGCTTTCCTTACATAACTTGCAGACTAAATCACCGACATTCCTCCCTTTATATGTATATTCCCTTGTTGCTAATGATCATATTCAAGTTTTAAAACAGTAAACTACTTTCATTGCTATTATTGTAAATTAACTCACTCAATATTCTGTTTACTTCTATGTATATTTAAACTCTTTTTACTCTCTATACTAATTCTCCATCTCTCCAACTCCCTATTTTTTTATTAATGCATCTATTCTTCTATCCCATTCCTTACTACTATAATACTCAACAATTCTCCTAACACAATCATCCCACCTTTTGTACAAGTATACTGACATAAAATCTTTATCCAAATCTTCTGCATACCATACTACCTTTCTCAATCATCTTGTTGCCTGTCCTTTATTCATAACTCAATTAAATACTATTTTGCTATTCTCTTACTATCGATAAATTGCCATCTACTAAACATTTTCATTTTGCTTTTCCCTCATATAAAAACTTGACCATCCCATTTCTTCTTGAATTTCCTCCTTTGCCATCTACACATCTGCATCTAATGCATGTCTTCCTACTGTTCTTAGTATTTTTTCTAAGTAATCTAATATCCCTTTACTAACACATAACACATCTTACCATAAATTACCCCTGCTACTGCCACTCACTTCCCTACAATTCTAGCTACATCATATTTATTATATGAAAACACTGTTAATTTGTTTATCAATCCCTTTCTTTTCTTTGCTTCAGTTATCTTTTTTTCCCCCATTCATTCAAGTAATTTCTCTGATTACTTAAGACGATTCCCAAATAGTTATACTTATTCACCACATTTAACTTTATATTACCCAATAAAAATTCTTTTACTTCTCTTTCCCCAGCATTTACCACCATTACTTTTGATTTTTCTTCACAAAATTTAATCCCCATCTCTTTATTGAACCCTGCATGTCTTTAGTATAACTTCCATATCTTCTCTATTTTCTGTGCACAAGAAGATATCATCAGCAAATAAAAAACATAATAATATATACATTCCCTCGCCATCTATTAATGGTGTCTCTACTCCTCATTCAAGTCTTTCTATTGCTCTCTCCACTTCTCTCAAATATAACAAAAACAAAACAGGTTAAATAGGGCATCCTTGCCTTAGTCCCACCCCATTTTTAAGTCTGATTCTACATTTCCTAATTGATATGTACTGTAATTATTTTCATACAATCTCTTAATAAGATCCACTAAAGTTCCACTCATTTCTAAATTAACTAAACTTACTCATAATTTATTTCTATTTATCATATGCCTTCTCTATATCTATAAAGACCATATATAACTGTCTACCTATATTCCTACTCATATCTATAAGTTGTGTGGTACAAATAAATAATTTCCTATGTGCCTACACTTTTTAAAATCTCCTTGTATTTCTCTCACTGTATTATTTTCTTTCATCTATTTTGCTACCCTTCTAGCCACCATATATGCAAAAATTTTATACAAATACTGATGTTATCACTATCAGTTTATAATTGTTTATCTTTCTATAGTCCTTATTCTTGTATTATTCCAGCTATCCAGAAATTTTGTCTTCTGTGCCATCTTATTAAAATAGTTACTAGATTTAACTTTGCCCTATTTCCCAAATTCAGCCACCGTCCATCTATTCTTGTCTTTCTAACCTTATCTCAAACCATAAATCTTCTTGATACTTTACAGCATTTAAATATTTTTTTGACATAACTCCTATATCACCACTCCTTTTTCTTTTTTATTTATATTCTGCCATACCAAATCTTCTTGTCTTAGATCTTTCTACTACAGCTAACTCCCCAAGTCCTTCATTTTTAACTGTTTTGTTTAATTTCAGCCACTTTTCTAGTCTTCTATCAAATATCCAATTTTTTCCTTTCTTACCACCCTTTTATAAGATCTTTTGACTCTTATTTCTGTATTATATTTGTAATTAGTTTGTTTATCATTAGTTTTACAGACCCATTCCCTCTCCACATTTTTATCTGCAATAAACTCTCCTTACAGTAGTGCTATCCAGAGAAAGCCTTAATAATGAATAGATTCAAGATTTGTGGATATAGATAGGGATTTTATGAACAAACCTTCTTGCATATATTGATTACTAAGGCTTACACTAGATAGCACTATTATATGGAGAGTTTGCAACTATTGAGATATGTATATAAAGTTTTCTGTCTAAAGACAAGTTAAGATTATGAATATAGATGTATATATGTAGCCAGTATTGTATAATTTCATATTGAGTTCTTTAATTATATATGATGGAATTTCTTTAGATTTAAAGGTTAACTGTTTTTTTTCTTTTTACATTGTTTTTGACATTGTACACTTAATGAGTTAACCATTTAGCAAGTGCATTAAGAAAATGAATGACAGCAATAGGAAACAGAAAATATTAGCGAACATCTGTTTCTAGATAGATATTTTAAAATTGGTCTTAGTTTTTTTTTCTCTCATGTGTCATAGCATCAGCCGGGAAGCGAAACCGCTAACCCGGGACAATTGCTTGTAAAGCAGCTGTCGCTGACCTCTCGACCACCAATGCTTGACAAAAAATTGGTCTTAGTTGTATGTGGTAGTTTGCTATTGCTAACCAACCCTTTATCGCGAATTTATTTAAAAAGTTAGCAACTGAGATTAGTTTATTGAACAAGCAATGATAAAAATATTTATTTTTGAAAATTTTTTTCCTATAATAATTTTATAAATTTTTTTACCTCTAGAAGAAAATGAATAATTATTTCCAATTCCCTAGAATTGCATAAAACAAAAACAAAAAAATGTATACCTTTGCAATTTTAACACAGAATGAAATTAACGAAGATATAATTAATAATAGACTACTTTTTCGTTTACTTATCACCTCAATATTACATAGCATATCGTTTTAAAAAAAAACCCCAAAATAAACAGATTGAACTGCATATTACAATTTTTTGAATACAATAAATATATGATTATTTAATTAATTAAACACAGTATAATTATATGAATAAATTTTATCTAAGGATTTTAAAAGTATTATAAATTTTAAATAATTTTTTCACCACTATTACAAATTTTTAGTTAGAGCATTAAAACAAAGAATAAAAGCATTTTTTAGTAAATCATTTAATTTAATCACTAAAATATAATAAATTCAAAAAATGTAAACGAATTTAAAATCGTTCCCAAGTATACGGAATGAATAGTTTTTTAAACAAAAATAATCAGCATCTTACCCAAGCTGAATTTATCCTCTTCCTCAAAAGATATAAACAAAGACCACCGGTTTAATTATGAGGTGAAATTTATCAGATTACGGTTTAAACAAAAAAAATACAGAGCCATCTAGTGTTCAAACTGATACATGAAATTTACTTAGGTTTAAGAGACCACATAAAAGAATTTTTACTATCTGTATCAAAAAAAACCTCCGCAAATTTATATTAAATAAGTACTTTTTAATTTTTTTTTTTTTTACAAAAAACAATTTAAAAAAGTTAAATAATATACAATATGTATCCATTTTATTTTTGTTTGAATTAAAAAGAAACAATAAATAAAACAATCTATAGTATTATTAAAATAACAATAATTAGTTATATTGGAAACATAAATATTTTCTCATTTTAGTAGTTATACATTTATAAATACGGTACAATCAGAATCACGTGTTACACATGAAACTAAATGAAAGTTAACGATTAAAGAAAAATTAGATTATTATTAGCAATAGCTATTTTAATTTAGCATGTGACGTGAGTCTTCGAAAAACATGCTCCAAAAATAATTATTTCCGTAGACAAGAGCGTACTTGCGATTATGTCTTACCTTGATATTACACCGTGTTTTTAGAAATTAGCTTAACAAATATTTACGTATAATTTAAAATTTTCATTTCGAGAAATTATTTCAAGTTTTAAAACTACAGTATATCGAAAATGCTAATTTTGTAGAAAACATTTTTTTTTTAAAAAAATATATCCGACGTTCAAATACTTTGCATACACCTCATCTACAATGTGTAGTATTTTCTCCCATAAAGAGTAAGTATAGTAACAAAGAAAATTTTATACTGAATATTAAGTCGGTCTAATATTCTCAGATGGTATTTAATTCCGTAGATTTATGATTAAACTGTATTTAAATTAATTTATTTTTTTAACAAAAACGTACGCGGTAGATTGATTTTATTCATATCCATTTCTTAATTGTAAGCATTTGAGAATTAAAATTTTTAATTATTTATCACAAATGATAATTACTATCAAATTTTTTAAACATGCCATTTCTATTATCATTAAGCTTAGTGTACATATATTTTTAGAGGCCGAAAAAAATTAGGTCGCAAATATTACTGTATAATAAAAAAAAGTAAGGATATTAAAATATTTTCTCCCAGTCATTACTTTAACCAAAACATTCCATCTTCTCGAAACTGTTGATTCGTATTTTTCATTTTATTCTCTGTCGAATATTTTAATGTTTTCTCAATTCTATTGCCGCCGATGGATAGCCATCTTATGTCAAGCAATTTAAATAATAGATTCCTATCTTTTTAGATGCATATTTTTTGATAGAAAATTCTACACACTTCGTTCATATTTTAAATTTCCTCATTGATTTTAATGAAAGGATAGAAAAAAAATAAGAGTGAAAGTTGGATTAAACTAAAATTATGTGTAGGTCATTTATGTTGAAAACTCGTAGAGGAAGTTTACTATTGCTTGAGATTGTTCCAATAAACATTAAATGCTAAGGAGTGTAAAGGAAATAATGAATTAGGACAAAATGTGAAAACACATAGAGACGATTATTTTGCTGGAATGTACAGGATTAATAAAGGATGGAGATTTGTGTGAAGGAAATGAGAGTTGAAAATTTTATTTGGAACAGTCTAATGATAATAGTGAAATTAAGAATATTAGAAATAAATTATTAGAAAATTGGAATAAAAATAGGGAAAGGGGGATACAAATTAGTAAGTTTATATCGTATTTTCTTTTACAAGTGTTAACAAAAGTGATAGAAATGAGTAATTAAAATATTAATTATGCAGTATTTGTTTTTAAAATAAATTTCTGTCTAAAATAATTTTGCTGATTGAAAGAGAAAAATTTAATATATATTTCGTGTTTGTGTGTGTGAGAGAAAACAATAAAACTTATTGCCTTAAATTTACACCAGCTCTCAAGCAGGTAGTTTTATGCTGTGAATCAAATTTTAGTTTGTATAAGAAGATGGGGTTATAGTATACCCTAAGATGGGATTATAGTATGACTTGAATAAACAGCAGATGATTTAGAATTGTGGAGGTATAAATTTTTAAATTAGTTAATATCTATATAATAAATAATATTTTTTTCTAATTATATCATATTTATACCAATATTAGTGTGACATAGAACTGGCCAATAAAGAACAATGCAGCTTTGCGCCATATTTATTATGGATGGTCACCTTCAAATTAGTAGCTGGGCATGTCAGATGAGATTACTACAAGAGCAATTCAATTCTAGAACTTTTTAAAATAATATTTCTTTTTTTTTTTTAAATCTTCTATGCATTGATTAATACAAGTATTGTTAATACTAGTATAATACATAATTCTTTTCATTTTCACCTTATTCAGTGTAATATTATTTCTTCATTCAATTTCATTTTCTTTCTTTACTGTTTCAACAGTCCAGCAGCCTATTAGAACTACAAATATAACATCACATAATCACCATTTCTTATGCTTGCTCAAGCTGTTAAAACAGATAAAATTCTCCATACAGTAGTGCCGCTCAGTGCAAGCCAGAGTAATCAATGAATGCAAGAAGATTTGTGCATAAAATCCCTATCTAGTGCCTATTCATCCAATATCCCCAGACTAGTTTCTAGTTTCTGGCTTTCATCAGTGAAACTAGTCTGGGGATATTGGATGAGTATGCACTAGATAGGGAGTTTATGCACAACCCTTGCATCCATTGATCACTCTGGCTTGCACTGAGTGGTTCTACTGTATGGAGAGTTTTGCCTCTGTTTTAACAGCTTGAGCACACATAAGAAATGATGATCATGTGATGTTTAGTAGTTTAATACCAATCCTGCCTAATAAGATAGAGGTGGCTATGGTTATTAAAGAACCAAAGAGACCAAAATGTATGGGTACTGAACTGAGTTCAGACCTATATGACTATATAAGCTAATGAGCTTGGATTGAAAATATTGTTTTCAATTTTAGACTCAGAGTTTTGTAGTTAACTAAAGAGATAAATGGTGGCTGCTAGAGGATTGCATTAGATCCTAAGATCTAGGTGCAGTGCTCTCAGATCCAAAGCTCCTCACTGATGAAAGCCACAAGCTAGAAACTAGTCTGGGAATATTGGATGAATAGTCATTAGATAGGGATTTTACGCACAAACCTTCTTGTGTCCATTGATTACTCTGGCTTGCACTGAGTGGCACTACTGTACGGAGAGTTTTGCCTCTGTTTTAATACATCTGATTATATAGAAAAATGACATTACAATTGTAATTGTATTTAAAAATATACATAATTCTTATTTCAATTACAACTATATAAACATATCACAAATCTTTAATTATATTTAATCTTAAATTTATGTGCTTTGTTTTTTTCCAGTATTAATTATAACATTATTGTATTCTATATTCCTTTATATTTATATATATCCTATATTTATAGGAGCAATTTTATATTTATTATTTTTTACGTTTGTATTTTTTTTACACTTCTGTGCCATCTATTGTAATTTTTAGTAACTAATAGATGCTAGGTGATAGTGCTTAATAAATCCCTACCCAATGCTGTCCTATTTAATATCCTCAGGCCAGTTGTAAGCTTATGGCTTTTGTCCATGAGAAGCTTTGGATCTTCACTTAGATCTTTACGATCTAATGCACCGTCCTCTAGCACCTATTACTTACCTCTCTGTAACTTTCAAGCTATCAGCACAAATTAAAAAAAATGTCTTCTCAATCTAAGCCAACTTGCCTGTATAGTCATACATATCTGAAAGCAGTTCAATATTTATGTATTATGATATCCTTTGGGCCGATAGCTTGATAATTAAAAAAGAAAGATAAATGATTAATGCTAGCGAGAAGGTGCATTAGATCCTAAAGGTTCAGATTGAGGCCTTAAATTTGAAATTAGCATGAGGATATTGGAATGAATAGTGATTTATCAACTACTATACTCTGAATTCTACTAGTTACTAAAACTACTGGTAGGTGGCATTGAGATGGGAAGAAAAAATTATGCTGCTGTAACAGCAATGAATAAAATGAAACCATGTGATAGAGTTGTGATCTTTTATTGAGTTTATTGCTTTTATATTTTTTCATTTTCTATAATTCTTTAATTTAGCCTTTTGATATTTTAATTTTTATATATTTTTTATAAAAATACAAATTTTTCCTGCTAGAAATTATAAATGAATAAAATCCAACATTTCTGTTGTTATTTAGCATAGATAATATTAACAATATATACCTTTAAAATAATTGCCAAGCGCTTTCAACACTAACATGTTCTTATCAAGGCAAACTCTGTAAAACCTGGACTCCTTACAAACTTAAAACTCACTTTAACAACCAGACATCCCTAATCGGAAAACTAGTTTGTTTAGCATTAATTGCATCTTAGGACTTCTTAATTAAATTATGATTCCTTAATTTTTCGTTTTTTGTCATGTAACTAATACATCAATATATTAAACTTTTGTGGAATAAAACTATGACCCATTGCACATTGATGAATATAAAATGCCGAATATATCATATTATCTTCAGTCGCTTTTTTATATGAATAATTGTGTTGTTGTAAACAACATTTCATATTCATCCTCATTTCACTAATATAAATAGTATAACATAACTTGACAAACAATAAAATATATAATTTGATATTTATTCCTATCAACCATTTTACTTTTAGTTATTATTTAATTTTCTATTAAGATTGGGTGGTGTATACCAAGGTATATATGCCATGGACATCCTTTTTATATGGTCTATCTTTATCAATATAACCCATGGATCTTTACTGATAATGCTCAATTAATCATCTGGAGCATATTATACTTATAACCAACACCTAACTAAATCTTGAATATATTTCTCTGTTATCCTGTTTATCTGATTCATGAAAACATAACAACTGGTTACATTGCAAAAATGACAAATCCAGCCATCTTATGTGAAATAAGACCACATGATGTAGGATGTGTAAAACCCCGAACATTTAACTGCCTGATTATGATTTTATATATAAAAAAATTATCATTATATGATATCATTAAATCCAAATACTTAATTGTTGAATTAATTTCCTCTTGTATTGCCCATCTTAAATCACCAACATTTTGCAAGCTATTAATAATTTTTACAGAAGTGTCAGTTTTTATTAATATATATTTTTTATAATTATCTATTGTCTACTATTTTTTCTACCAGACTGTTATAACTTTTAAATTTTATAAATTATTTTTATTCTGTATTATTTTTTCCTTTATATTTATTTTTGTAACTTTTTTCCCCACTTATTTAACTTTATTATTATTACCAATTTATATAGATAAATTTATTAAAATAATACAATTTTTACACTAAATCTTTATTTGAATTTGGATTTTTTTTTTTTAATTTTAAACATCTCCCCTCCTCCTCCAAGTATGTTCAGAAGAAACATTTTTTCAGTTTGTTCTCAAATACTTGACAAGATATTACAAAATCAAATTAGCATAGTTTTAATGTGTATATAATTAAGGAGACCAAACCACTCAAAGGCTATAATAAGTAACACTTCCTGTACATTTAGCAAGGGTTATAAATAGAATGGACTACTTATTCTTTAAACTTTTGATGTAATTAAGTGATTTACTAGTGAAAGAAAAAAAAGTACTATGTCAAGTGTATTTTCTCCCCTAAATTTTAATATAAATATATATCATCATTAAAAACCAGTCAACACTTAGACAATATCAATAACAATCAACAATTTCAAACTGTTGTCAAGGCAACTTCTAACAATAAAGATGGAATACGCTCTCAATTTAAATACAACGATGCTTGGAATTCAAATTTACGCTACATTTATAAAAATGTGATTTCTTTTTTGCAAAAACAATGATATTGAAACGTTTTAGCGAAGAGATTTTTGAAATTCAAATTCTCTCCTCCATAGAATTGAATTATAAAATAGTGTGGATTGCAACATTTGTATTATATAATTTTCAAAACCTTTCTTTACTGTTTTATTTATACATCAGTAAAATACTTTGCATTTTTTAAGTAACAAACATTTTCATGATAAGAGTGATGTGTATAAATTATATTGAAGAGAATTTCTTTTTTAAAATTGGAATTTTAAAGATTTTCCTATGAACTTCATCTCATCATTTTTTTATTTTAAAGAGAAATAAAGTTTTAATATATTGGAACAAGTGTAAGAATTTTTTCATGATGTGGAATTTTAGAATTAAATTTCATATTTAAAAGAACCCATTAATTGTTCTTAAAATTAATATCATGCAGAAATAGTTTTGTGTATAGAAACAATTGCTACTTTAATTATATTGGAGAATAAAAGTTTTTGAAATGAATTTCCTTGTCTTTATAAAATTTTACTTTATTTAAAAGTATGGACATCAATTTTGACACTTATTTTTTCAGGATAATTTCTAAAATTTAGGCAATTCGAAGTCATTTGAAATTTTAGAAGATAGTCTATATATTTTCAACTTTTAATATTGTTGCGTAGAAACATAACAATGCTACTGTAAGTTAGATGTGAAATAGAAATATCTTCTATCCTTAAAACAGGTAAAACTCACTCTATCCTCTTATTTCTTCAGGTAGAATTTTGATTTGGGAAGATAGCTAATTAATTATAGCAGAAGAAGAGATTGCAACCCATTTATATTTAGTGATAAATACAATTTATTCAAACCACTTTGAACACTTTTTAGCAAAACCCTTTATTTCTACATATATACATAGACCTACGTTTTGACTGTATATATATATATACAAACAAAGGGTTTTGCTAAAAAGTGTTCGAAGTGGTTTGAATAAATTGTATTTATATAAGTTATTACAGCAAAATAAAGATAAGAGTGATTTTAGTATATTTAATGATTCATTAACATTGTTTTTACAATTTTGGAAAATTTGTTGACATAATTTTTATAATTTTGGAAAAATCAATTGGAGTTGGACTTTTGCCTTTTTAATTTTCAATGAAAGCTGATTTGGTGAAAGACTATATATATATGACTAAAATTTTATATTTTCATTGGAAGGGTTGATTGTCACAATTTATTAATATTCTTTAATTAGCCCATACTCCCACAATTCCTTGCACCCCCTGCAGGTATTCAATAAAATTATAATTTTAGCTTCTTTTCTAATGAAATTATTTTTAATTGAAATTAGTAAACTGGATTTGGTCGGGTAGTTGGTATATAAAATGCATGCATATTCATATATTAGCAGCAGTCACTAGGAAAGAAATATGACCATTCCAATTCCAAGAGGGGGAGGGGCTAAAAAGAAATTCTAAGAAATTATAATACATACTACATCAAATCCACGAACTATAAATACATCCACATCTAGAATGTGCTGATTTGTTATTTTGTTTATTTGATATGTTGTCTTTTAATTTCTTCTGCAACAGATTTTTTCTTTTTGAAATACAGTGTGTTTCAAAATCGTACCTAAATGTAGTTCTCCAAAGTGTTCTATTCTCTGCCATATCTTCCCAGTGAAAAATAATTTATGTAGCATCTCTTTAGAATGTCTTTGCGATAATCTTTATAATTTAAAGAAGGCCTATCTCTGCCAAGAAAACATGTTTTCGTCGATCACAAAACATTCTTTTAGGAAATCTTCCATAGTTTATTCATTTCACATATCCAAAACAATGGAAATTTGAGTAGTAGACTTTATAGAATCTTGTTCAGCCAGTTAAAAAACCATATTGATTATCATTATGATCTTGCCATTGTATTTTTGGGATTTTACGGAGTTTCCTTAAATGAAATTTTTAAAAATGTTTATGTTAATTGATACGATGTCCAAAGCATACTTGCATTCAATAAACTAGGTAAAATGAATAATAATGCCCTATAGTGCTTGTTTAGTTGCAGAAATTACTTTGCTATGATAAAGCACCCCATCTTTCAACCTGTTAAAAGTAGCGGTAGCTTATTGGAATCTGTGCTGCATCTTGATAAATAAGTCCACTGTTCTGTTTAAAAACTTATCAAGATATTTAAATTGATTCAAATTCTTAAGAAGTTAACTGTCCAAACTAAAATTTGCTGAAGATTTTTTTTTTGCATCACTAACTTTAAAGAATCTGAGTTTTAGGTACCTTCTGTAGATCATTTTTTGAATTGAGAAGAATATCATAATTGCCAATAATTCTTGATTTCATTTTGATTCGTTTTTTTTACCTGCAAACATGTAATGAGTACCAAATTCTCCATACAGTAGCACCATCAAGTGCAAGCCTTTGTAATCAATGGATGTAGGCAGACTTGGGCATAAAATCCATATCTATTGCCTCATCCAACATCCCAGACTAATTTCTAGTTTGTGGCTTTCATCAGTGAGGAGTCTTGGATCTGAGAGCACTGCACTTAGATCTTAGGTTCTAATGCAACCTTCCAGCAGCCACTTTTTATCTCTTTAGTTAATTATAAAGATAGAAGCCCAAGATGAAAACACCATAATGGTTTCCAACTCGAACTCATTCACTTCTATAGTCATATGGATCTGAATTCACTCCAGAATCCATACATTTTACCATTATCCCTATGGGCAGGATAGATATAAAACCATTAAAACATCACATGATCGCCATTTCCTATGCTTACACATGCTGTTATTAAGAGTCCAAACTCTCCTCCATATAGTAGTGCCAACAAATGCAAGCCTTTGTAATCAATGGATGCAGGAAGGTTTTTGCATAAAATCCCTATCTAATGCCTACTCATCCAACATGCCCAGACTAGATCCTAAGGTCTAGGTGCAGTGCTCTCAAATCCAGGGTTCCTCACTGACGAAAGCCACAAGCTAGAAACTAGTCTGGAGATGTTAGATGAGTAGGCACTAGATGCACAAATCTTCATGCATCCATTGATTACAAAGGTTTGCACTTGGTAGCACTGCTGTATGAAGGAGAGTTTGGTACTCTTATTAACAGTATGTGTAAGCATTTGAATTAGTAATCATGTGATGTTTTAATGATTTTATACCATCAAATATGTATTGCATCTTGATCCCTGATTTATTAAGCGGTTTATATACACTTCCAAAGATCATTGCCATGGAGTTTGAAAATAGAGTTGGAGCTAGTATACATCTTTATGTAATACAAGTTTTCATTTCAAATATCACAGATTTTCCACTTGTAGTAATAACATTTACCCTCATTCTGTCATGACATATAATACTAATAAACTTTTACTAGACAACCAATTTCAAATAGTGCTATAAGTCTGTTCAATGTGTGACTAAATCAATGAAAGCAATATATAAATCATTACAAAGAAGTCAAGTCATATGTCACATGACCTAATTTAACAAGCTATATTACAAATGTTATATATAGAGCTCGCAAATAAGCTCTTAAAAAGCTTTGCAGAATATCCCCAAGTCACATGACCTAATTTAACAAGCTTGTATTATAAATGTTATATATAGAGCTCGCAAATAAACTCTTAAACAAGCTTTTTTCAGAATATCCCCAACCCCAGACCGGTTTCTGCTACTGGCTTCCTCAGTGAGGTGCTAGGATATTCAAGCATTAGATTAAAAATACCAGGACAAGCCCAGCAAAGTATTTTGATAAAATAAATCGTTGTTTTGTTCCTGAAATTTTTTTGCATTGTGGCAATAAAATCATGTCTGTACTGCTTTTTCTATCTCTAAAACTCCATTGAGTCTCTGGAAGTAACATATTGAACAATATACTTGAAACTACTTATGTTTTAATGAATAACAATGATATTCCTTGATGATTATGCAATCATCTATTCTCTCTATTTTTTAAAATTGGAACAATAGGAGCAGTCTTAAGATTAGGACGCACAACTTCATGAGTCCATATATTCTTAAACCAATTCCACTTGTAGCCTTTCCATTTTAATGTCATCATTCAATTCTTGTGTCATTATTCAAAAGATGATTAAAGTACTGCATCCATCTGTTCGACATATTGCCATTGTATAAGAGAATGCTATTAATCGATTTAATAGGATCATAATATCATTTTTAAGATCCATATGTTTTATTCAATGCATTAAAAAATAATTTAATGTGACCATGATCAGTGAATATCTTCTTTGCAGTTTTAAATTCATCAATCAATTTTAAGTCCTTGTTGTCTTTCGTTCATTGAATTTCTGCCTTTAAATCTCTATTAACAATGAAGCTGAACGTATTCAGCTAAGCAGAAAATGTTACTTTTTTTTTAAAATCAAATTATTAATAATAAAAATCGTTGTCAGAAAACTAGTCATAATTCTACTCTTTGATTAATCCAATGATAGATTATCTGATATCCGTAATATACTCCTTAAAAAAATGTTCCATGCAACAGTAACATGACCATCCTGAAAATCTAAATTACTAATTTTAGTGTTTAATATCTTGAAATTTTGCATGAATAGTAGATGCTGCTAAGGAAATATGAGTATTATTTTTTTTGCAAATGTGGTTGGAATAAGACCTTTTTTTTTAATGTCTCTATCATATTTACCTTGAGCATGTGGTATATCCAATAATTTATATTCATAAGTGCTTCTTTGGTATGAACTTCTCGTATGTTCAGATTCCTTACAATAATGTAATCATTTAAATGCCATTGTTTTGAAATCTGGATGCATTCACATTTAAAATGATTTTTTTTTTGTCTAGACAAGAGTATTTATGAGAGGTAATCCACATATTTTGCAAAAATTCACTATCAGCATGTCCTTTGATTTACAGTATCAGTGTTACTTAAACAACTTTTGGTCAAAGTTTAATACTTCTACTAATAAGTGCGCATTACATTCTCCGAGAAGAAATAATTGCTCTTTTAATTATACTGATGTAATAATGCTCTCCAGCAAGGAATAACATCTTTTTTTGAATTATTTTCTTCTGACATTGGAGTAAATCCAGTAATAAAATGGTAATGGCAATCTTAGTGTAACCATGTTTTAATACTATTAGTACTTCATTGAGGAATTCCTACAATAGAAGTCATTAAATTAAACTTTAGTGCAATCGGCTTTCATTGATTGATCTGCCCTTTCAAAAAATCTTATAATCATCCATCTGTTCATTAAATATCTTTTCTTTGGAAGATGAATTTCACTAAGAGCAGTAAATTCCTTAGATATGAGTGTTTGTGCGGTGTCACTGGTGACTTAATTTTATCGAAATCACATACGTATTTGCGTTTGAACATGTTTAAGCTAACGTGTAAATTTTAAGATAATAGAGCTAATTGTTAGTTATTGAGAAAAATAATAAATATCCGTGCGTACACTTTGGCTTAAAAATGGGGGATCGAAATTTTGAGTATCATATTAATATCAAATTGTGTGTGAAAAACGGAAAATGTGCTAGTGAATCGTTACAACTGTTGCCAAGTGACAATTGAGTAACCTAAGAGATTCAAAGATGGGCAAGAAGATGAGACATGATCCCAGAAGTAGACAGACAAAAAAAAACAATGACATTAATATTAGCAAAGTGTGAGATGCAATATGGTCCATCAGATGATTAAGTCTGAGATTGATAGCTGAACAATTGCAGGTTAATTGAGAAACAGATTAATTTTAAATAAAGAATTGAGCATGAGAAAGATTTCTGCTGCATTTGTGCTTCAAATCTTGATGGTTGGAGAGATTTTTTGGCAAAAAAATCAATTGCACAACTAGACCCTCCTGCCTATTCTTATTTCCAAAATTAAAAACTGCGCTGAAAGAGTTAAGATTTTCTACTACAACTGATATCCAAAAGAATATGAGACAGCTGCTTAACAGCATTCCTGAAAATGAATTCCAGATGTGCTGTTTTAATCAGTGTATAGATGATGCTCACGGGGACTACTTTGAAGGCGACAGTACACTTCCCCATACATATTTTCCAAAGGTGCATTCACGGAATTAAATTGTCACCCCTGGTATTTCTACTATTGTAGATGTATGAAATTATTCCATACATAATTGTTATAAAATTATCTCATTGTCAAAATTATATTTTTTTAACTTTATATTTTTTATTATATTGTTATTATCTTATAAATTACTGTTTTTACATTTTTGAAGATGCTTGAAATATTATCTGCATCAAGCAGTCGCCTTATCTCTTTTTTGTCAATTTTTATTTTCTAATTTTATTCTACCATAAAGTATTTTATAATTTTTTTTTTTCTGTTATAAATATGCTAATTGGTATAGATTTCTTACAATTGATAAATTTAAAATTGATAATTAATAAAAAAAACTGTATGAAGTCCAGTGATTAGATATTTACAATTGTTTTATTTAAATATTCCACAACAATATTGATTGCAATTTTATATATAACGAAACATAAATGAAATGATGTTAAAAAGTCATATTTCAATATCTTACAAATGCTAAAAAAAATTTAAAACCTTTATTTATTGAAAAAGATTTTCATTGAATTTGCTTTATACAAATTTTAACTTCCGTTTAAAAGAATTTTCCAAGAATTATTTCCGCAATTACTATTATATTTATATAGTGTGTGCATGTGTGATGCAATGTATCTACTACTGAAGTCTTTTATCTTCCTCAGTGCACTAACAGTTACTTATCATTAAACTTTCTGATTTTTACTGGTTTACTTCTGAAATAAGTTACGATTTATTTGTATTTTTCATCTAATTTTTTTTTGAAGAAATAAATATAGCTTTTAATCATGGAAAAGTATTCCTAGGTTTTGTCTATTTCATGAGGGATTTATAATATTTTCTCGGAAGATTTTCGAGGAGATTCAAGTTACAGTTTTCTTTGTGCATAAATGAAACATATTTATTTATTTCCGCCCCCCAAAAAGGGTAAAATTGAATATTCACTTTTAGAGTAAAATGTAAAAATCCTTAAGAATTATCATTGTTCATCTTGAAAATATAGCTCCCGCATTGTGTAGAACATGGCAGTTTTTTTGCTCCATGAGTTCTCATTGGAAGCCAGAAAGTTAAGCATCTGGTCTAAAACTTCAGAAATGTTGTAGATGGAAAAAAAATTCCAATTGCTAATTTCTGAATTATAATAATTAATTGGTACTCACCTTATTTTATATATGTATTGATAATTTAATTTTCATTAACAATCAACATTTTTTTTTTTGGATGTAGATTGCCAATGATTTCGTAAAAGCAGAATTATGCGAATTCCAAGGTAAGTAAAACTGTTGTTTAATAATATAGAACTGTTCTGAAAAATAATTAAAATGTTTTTTACTACAAACGAGTTTTTGTTTTTAGTTATATGTTTTGATTTTTGCAAAATATTTTTTAAAATAAATTAATTTTAAAAATTAGGTGTAATTTTTTGTTTTTTTAAAATTTGTATAATGACTAAAAAAGTTTGATAATGTGCAACACTTCAGTGAATCATTAGACAATCTGTATTTTAATTTACATATTCATGTTTACATATACGACCATTTACAACCATGACACAATTTTATTATGCAAAGGCTGTGGACTTATTAAACATAGGTTTTAAACAGGCATCATCAACAGGAAGATCAAACGGTTTCAAAAGAAAATGACCAGCAACTCGATTAATGTGGATAGACATAGGCGGTTATTGCCATATATACCAAACTTGCACAAAAAATTTTATTTTATTTTCAATAAAAGCTTTCAGTTATGTTTTCACACCCCTCCTAATTCCAATAGACTAATAACACAAAAGATCGATTAACACTCTCTCAAACTCTGCAAGCAGTCTCTAATATCTCATGCTCTGACCAAAATTGTAAGGCTTCATACTATGAGGAAACCAAAGCAGCATTGGAAACTAGATGATCTCAACATAAATATTTGTATATTAGAGCACAATCTGATCCAGGACACAATTCCATTTTTACACAGCACCAAAAGCTTTCAGGACACCCATGTGAACCGCAAATAATTAGCTTAGTATGCAGAGACGGTAACGATTTGAAATGAAAGATAAAAGAGCCTTGCTTCATCGCAATAGACAGAAATGCCATTAACAGAAAGGAAACGTGTTATTCTATATCCAGGAAATGGAATACTTGAACTTTGCATAAATTTGCATAACATAAGACAATCAGTTACTTCACAAAGAGCTATGATTATGAGATCCGTGATTCTCGAAAGCGATCAGCTCATGCTTTAATAAGATGTTAAATATTAGCTTTGTGTTTATGCGTTTGTAATGCTAGTATTGAATTACAGATTATTAATTAAACATGCAAAGTTTAAAATTAAGCTTGTATTACTAACACTTTTAGTAAATTTATAAATATTGATCTTTTTTTATTATTTCAGAAATTATATTTCTTTTAATTTTAAATACAGACTTTAAATTTAATAAAGCTTATGTATATAAGTTTACTTAATTTACATGAAGGTCTTCTTTTATATTAACCATCTTTTTTTTATGTACATGATCTTATATTTCCGCAAATTATTCTTATCTTTCAAACATGGTAAAAACATTGGAAAAATATATTAATAGCTCCCAACATGTATTTTGATCGAATTAAATATTTACATTATATAAATTTATTTTTACGTTCATGTTTTAAATGTAGGAGTGTTAATTATAGATTTGAGAAATATGAGGACATATACATGAATAGAAAAGAATGAATGGTTAATAAAAAAGAGAAATATTGATATACATATGAGTAATATTTCTGTAGTATAATTATTCATTATTGGATAATCTCTACTGTAATGAACGACTAATAAAAATTATTAATATACTTTCATTAAGTAATTTGTGTCAAAGTTGTGAGGGCAGCACATTTGATACTTATCAGTTAAACTGTAGTAATTTGCTCTCTATATATACTAAACAATAATAAAGATATGAGTAAAAGATTGTGGTCTGGGCCAACTGATGAATGCTTGTTCAGCACAAAATATGCATCTTGGGAACACAGATCTTTTTTATGTCTTTGGTCATATATTTATGATTACTTCTTTTTGATATTTCCTGCAATTTCTTCCATTTGTCTCTAATCACTTTCTTCTAGTTTTATTTTTTTTACAGCTTAATTCATAGTGAAGCCTTCTATTTTTACTTTTCTTTTCTACACCATTTATATCTTTTCTTTTTACTCATTATCATATTCTTAAATCAAAGTACTTTACTTTTTTATTTTTTATAATGTACTCTCTCTCTTTACTATATCTTATAAATTTTTTTGACAAAATTTTCATCTTTTATGTAACTTTGCTTTTTCAATCAGCTTTCTTATCAAATAAATTTTATATCCACCCCTAAATTATGATCTCAATCTAGAATGAATTGTAGAGTTTACTTCTATGTACTTTTCATACTGTTCTTAAGCTAAATATCAGTATAATTACCGTTTAATTGAAATGTTTTTTTTTACATGGACTTTTTCCAAGTGTAAATTCTTATCATTATTGCCATATTATTGTCTTTATTAATCTCATCCATTTTTCTTCACCTACATCATTTTTTTAGTTCTACACATCATTTTCTATCATTTTATTTTCTTTTTCTTTTGTACAAATATTTTATATTTTTCTGCCTCTTCATTAGCAAGATAACTATTTCATATGTATATAGGAATAACTACTGCATTTTCAGCAATTGCTTTTCATGTAATCATCATTAATCTATCATTTATATGGTTGACTTTTATTAAGATAGTTTGTAGATCCAAAACAGTATTTACATTATTGCAACTTCTACCCTCTCCAAAATAATTTACCCTTACATCTTCTTCAGTCTTTTCACAACAGCTTATTAGTTTTTCTCTCTAGATCTTATTTTAGATAAGCAGTTGTAAGTACTCAGTTCTGAGAATCCATATCTTTGTTGTAGTTTACCTTTCTTATAGAACTATCTATTCACATCTACTAGTCTTATCTTTTTCTATAATTAAGCACATGACTCACCATCTCAACTACAAATTTAAATTTATACAGAAATCTAATATTTTTTTTATTTATTTATTCTTTTTAAATTAAGTATATTCAACTAATTACATACGAACGAACGTAAACAAATTTGAATTACAAATACAGTCATTCGAAAATCTGTATTATTAGTAATTACTTATTTATAGATCTAATTGTGAAATGACAATTTTTTTCTTTATTAATTTTAATAAATCAATATTAGTATATTGTAAGTACCGAATTTCAATTACATTTTTATTAATTTTGTAAAGTATTAATGAAACAAAAGAATTACAAAGAATTCTAAATTGTTTGCAAAATCTTTTCACCTAATTCTTCAGACTAAGGTGAATACTATTTTTTCAAATTCAGTTATTGACTTAATAAAGTAAACTTAATTTATTAAACATATTATTTGATCACTATACCATTTCAAATGTATGTTTTCTGTCATAGTTTTTAAATTAATAATTTATTTAATATCAGAAAATTGTGCTGAAATAATATCATTTTTTTTGTGGGAATAATTGAATAAATATATTTACAAATATCCAGTCGTATGTATGTCCTTTATATACACAGAGGCAAAACTCTCCATACAGTAGCACCACTCAGTGCAAACTGGATGCAGGAAGGTTTTGCATAAAATCCCTATCTAGTGCCTACTCATACAATATCCTCAGACTAGTTTCTAACTTTTAGCTTTCATCAGTAAGGAGCCTTGGATCTGAGAGCACTGCACCTAGATTTTATACTCTATTGCAACCCTCCAGCAGCCATCTTTTACTTTTTTAGTTATATATCTTATTTATAATACTTCACTAATCCTATCCAATCTACCCAATAGGATTATGTTGACTATGGTTATAAAAAACCAAAGATTCCAAAAAGGATCAATGCTGAACTGAGTTCAGATCTATACAACTATACAAGCTAATGAACTTAGCTTGAAAACATTCTGTTTTCATTTTGGACTCGGAAGCTTTATAATTAGCTAAATAAGTAAAAGGTGGTTGCTGGAGTGTTGCATTAGATTCTAAAATCTAGGTGCAGTGCTCTCAGATCCAAGGCTACTCACTGGTAAAAGCCACAAGCTAGAAACTAGTCTGGAGATATTGATTGAATAGGCACTAGATAGGATTTTATGCAAAAACCTTCCTGCATCCATTGATTACTCTGGTTTTGCCCTAAGTAGCACTACTACTGTACGGAGAGTTTTGCTTCTGTGAAAAACAGATTGTATAATCCTAAAGAATGGTGATCATGTGATGTTTGATGGTTTAATACCAATCCTACCCAATAGGATTATGATGACTATGATTATTGAAGAATCAAAGACACAAAAAAGTATGGATGCTGAACTGAGTTCAGATCTATACAACTATACAAGCTAATGAGCTTAGCTTGAAAACGTTATTGTGTTTTTATTTTGTACTCGGAAACTTGATAGTTAGCTAAATAAGTAAAAGGTGGCTGCTCGAGTGTTGCATTAGATCTTAATATCTAAGTGCAATGCATTCAAATCCAAGGCTCCTCACCGATGAAAGCCACAAGTTAGAAACTACTTTGGGGATATTGGATGAGTAGGCACTAGATAGAGATTTTATGCAAAAACCTTCCTGCATCCATTGATTACTCTGATTTGCACTGAGGGGCGCTGCTGTATGGAGAGTTTTGTCTCTGTGAAAAACAGTTTGTGTAAGCCTAAATAATGGCGATCATGTGATGTTTGATGGTTTTTTTTTATAAAATATGCAGGTATATACATAGATTACCTCAAGACATATATACTCACTTAAGCAATCAATGCTTTGCATAAAATTTGAATAATGTATAATTGGTAAAAAATATAAGCCTTATTTTTGTGATCTATTAATGAGTAGCATTTTCAATAGTGAAAACATTCTATTATGTATATGTTATTGAAACATAATATTTTAAATATATTTAACATAATGGAAGCGCCTCAATGAACACATATATTTCTCACCTCTAAATATAAAGTGTAATTTGCTAATGAATAAAAGAAAGATATTCCTTCTCTGTTTAATTTAAATTAATTGAAATATTATTCATCTTGGAATACCCTAATATAGAGTAAAACAAATATATTTTATAAATCATTTGAAAGCAAACGGTATAATTAAAATTATTTCCTATTGTTTTTAAACAATTAAAAAATTATTTTGTTCATAAACATCTTACAAATTAATAAAAATTTGTTCTAAAAACTCTTCTTGGTTTTGTCTTGCTTTGAATAAAAAAATTATTTTTTATGTAGTATATAAAATCCCTTAAACTTAATCGGAGTACTTTTGGTAGAAATAACTTGATACTAAAAAGAAATCTGCCTATGGGTTTGAAAAGGAAGGTTTTTAATAAATGTGTTTTACCAGTTCTTATTTATGGATCTGAAATTTGGACACTTAATAGAAGAGTGATACAGAGACTTCAGACCACTTAAAGAAGTATGGAGAGATGCATGTTGGGAGTAACAAGAAGAGGTCGAAAACGGAATATATGGGTAAGAGAACAAACAGGTGTTACTGACCTCATTGAAAAAATTAAAAGACTGACACAGAGTTGGGCTGGACATATTGCTAGAAGAGATGATAATAGATGGACAATTGAAATCTTAAACGGGATTTCAAGAGATTGTAAAAGATCCAGAAAGAGACCACATGTGAGATGGATGGATGAAATAAGAAAGTGTGCAGAGATGATGTGGAGAAGAGAAGTTAAAGATCGGAGAAGATGGATTTAACTTGGAAAAATCTTCATCCTGCAGTGGGTTAATAATGGTTGATGATGATGATATAAAATCCTACTTGCTGATCTAAAAATCATGACATATTGATGTTCATTAGATTTTGCCTTTCTTTTGGATATCTCAAAATATGCTATTGCCAACTATTATATACTTATACTATCCCCAGCATAGTAGTTTCATTCAAATGAAAAAATATATGTATTTTTTGAAAAATTGAATAATTAAAAAATAACTTTAAATTAAATCATGAGCTGCCTGTATATATGTAAATGCATAAGTCATTTCACATTTTATATATTAGCATTCATGATTTTCACATTTTAATAATTTCTTTGCCATTATGTTTGTAATGTATAAATAAATTTGCTGTTATCACAAAAACACACTATAGTAGAAATGATGATGTTATAAAAAATTATTGATATAAAACGATTTGCAAATGGCCTATTAAGTTGATGAAATCTTATACATGTAAACTTCAGTTAGAACTTACAATGCATTCTAAAAATTGAAGCACAAACAAACAATTATTAATTAAATTATTTAAATTAAATAGGTCAAAATACATTAAAATAAAATGGTGACAAACTCCAGTACTATAATTGCCACTCAATCCAAGCAATTTTATTGTATAGTTTACTTCCAGTCATATATAAATAGTTATCAGAGACTCATTGTGGTTTTAGAGAATCAAGAAGTCAGTTAACTTAGTTTTTGTTGCCGGGCAAATGCAAAAAAAGTGCCCGGAATAAAAGAATGATATATATATTTGTTAAATTGATTTGGTCAAGATATTTGACTTAATTAATCTTGTAGATTTTATGACATTGTTTGAAATTGGTTGATTATATAACAAAATTTATTTATATTACCGGCCGACACTTTGACACATAAAAAAAAAAGAATTATTTATATTATACAATTTTTAGATGATGGGGTGAGTGGAAATGTTATTCATGTAGATGAAAAATCTTAGGCATTTGAAATGAAAATTGGTGTTAAATAATGATGTATAGATGCTCCAATATTGTTTTTGATTTTTATAACTATGATGTTTAAAATTGTTAGGTGGCTTGATGAATCAGGGATCAGGATACAATATAGCTTTGATGGTGGAATTTTTGATTTGAACTGATTAAAAGTGAAAACAAGAACTTCCAACTCCTTCGATTTTGAATTTACAGTATGTTGTTCATGGTGCTAAATTTGTCAGTTCAAAAGATGATCTGCAGACTAATCTGTGCTTAAATGTATATGTATTACTCAATATATTGTAAATACAATATTTTTAATGAATGTTTAGATGGAAATCTTGAATGTGTGCAGTAATCCATTTAAATCAACTTAATTAGAAAGTACTTAACCTAAGAACAACTGCCCCAGGCCAAGAATCAAAATGAACTGACAGACTGAAACATGGGCCTGGAGCAGTTGTTCTAGGTTAAGTGCTTTCTAATTAAGTTGATTTAGACAGATAACTCCACACATTCAAGATTTCCATAACATAATACGCATATACACTTATCTATGTATAAATTAAAATAATGTATGTATAAGATTAAATGGAAATCTGTGCAATAATCAGAGAAAAATGTTCAACAACAATGTTACTAGGCAACCAATAGTTATCATGGCTAGTCTGAAGCTGAACTGCTTGTTAATAGTTTGTTTGAATTTATTAGAAGACAAAAACAGTCCATCTTTGCCTTTAGTAAAGTCAGGCAAAAGTAACATCATTGCCGGACAGTTTTCTCTAATTATTATGCAGATAATGTTTATATTCATATGTTTAGATATTAATAAAATCAAGTCATATATCACCTTTCTTATTTAGCTTGTATTTTCAAATGTAATATAAAGAGTATACTAATAGCTCTAATCAAGCTTATCTTATTATTTTTTCCCGATAAATGCAGCAAGAGAACACATTCAAAATCTCTATCTAAATTTATCCCTATTCCCAAACTGTTTTTGAGCTGATGTCTTTCATCAGTGGCTAGAACATCCAGATACTAGATTCAAAATACAAACTAAGGCCCAACACTTACCTAATACTTAATTATTAAATAGGAAACCTGAAATTTCATACATCTATAGGTCTTCAAATCCTGCTCTCCACCTCAAATAGCCATATGGAACTGAACTAAATTCAGATATACCATATATTAATAGCCTTAGCAATCTAATATAGCCAAAGTCTTAACAATCAAACTATAATATTAATGAAATCAAGTCATATATCACATGACTTATTTGCAAATGTAATATAAAGAGCATGTTAATAGCTCTAAACAAGCTTATTTTATTTATTTATTTATTTTTACCGATGAATGCAGCAAGAGAATGCATTCAAAATCTCTATCTAAACTTATCCCCAAACCAGTTTCGAGCTGATAGCTCTCATCAGTAAGGAGCTAGGACATCCAGACACCAGATTCAAAGTACAAACTCAAGCCCTCTCATCAGTAAGGAGCTAGAACATCCAGACACCAAATTCAAAGTACAAACTCAAGCATAAAAATGCTGGGCTTGAGTTTGTACTTTGAATCTGGTGTCTGGATGTCCTAGCTCCTTACAGATGAGAGCTATCAGCTCGAAACTGTTTTGGGGATGGAAATAAGTTTTTATAGAGATTTTGAGTTTGTTTAGAGTTATTAGTATGCTCTTTATATATGTTTAGATATATAAGACAAAAATTGTCTATATATATGAATTAGAAGTTAACAACTACAGTACCATGGTTAGATTATTAATACAGATAGAAACATAATAAAATAAATCATAGAATTAAACTTGGTTGGAATGCTTTTGATGGAAGAAAAAATTAGTAAAAAGGAAATATACCTGTATTTGAAAAGAAAGGTTTTTAATATATCTGTTTACCAAGTCTTACTTATGGATCTGAGACTTGTCCACTTAATAGAAGAAGAATGCAGAGATTTCACTCCATTCAATGAAATATTGAGAAATGTATTTTAGGGGTAAGAAGAAATCAAAAACAAAATGCATGAATGAGAGTATAAACATGTGTCATTGAAATTACTGAAAGAATTAAGAGACTGAAATGGTGCTGGGATGGGCACTTACTAGAAGAGAAGGTAATGGAATGACAGTTAAAATCTTAAACATGATGCCAAGAGATTGTGAAGACCTAGAAAGAGATCCCATGTGAGATGGATGGATGAAATAAGAAAGTTTGCTGATCTGATGTGGAGAGAAGAGAGGTAAACTGAATTAAGCTTGGAGTGACCTTTATCTTGGATTGTATCAATAATAGTTGAAATTGATGATGATTGATAGAGATGTACCTGTTTATAAAATTTTGTTATGAATTCTTTAATGATTTAGTTTTTATGTTGAAAACTTTTTATTTTATACTATCTTATTGAAAACTTTGAGCTATTTACTGAAGGTGAACCTATGCTATTGTTTATGTATAATTTTTTTTAAAAAAAAATTTAATCTATAAGATAAGTATTATATTGATTATTATTGCAGAAATCATAGTTTTTTTTGGGAGTATGCCAATTAAAGAAACACTTAAACGACCGAAACTTAATATTTTTATAAATATTTATCTAATCGAAATATGTAACGATCAATTTTTTTTTTTTATAAATAGATTTTAAAAATAATTTGGCATTCTTATCTTGAGATGGTAATACTTGATAACATTTTTCATGTTTTACTTAATATCAACATTTTTGCAACTGAACTAATTTATAAATAGTCAAAATAAGAGTCATATCACATGACCCTATCTCTTAAGCTTGTAAGTTATAAACAATGAAGATTGCCAATTCCTCTACAAGCTTTATGATAAATGCTTAGCCAGAGTCAGCACTTAAAATATCTCTGTCAGGAACCCCTCCCCAAACCACTGACGGATTGTTTCGTACTTTGACACTCCTCAGAGAGGTGTCAGGGTAGGTTCAGACTAATTTATGTTTTCAAGCACAAAATGATATGTTCCACTAAATTGGTCTCAAGTCATATTTTCATGTTCTTCTTTTTTCTAATTCATTATTACATTTTTTTTAAAAAATATTATTTAAATAAATTCCCCATTTACCATTTTGTTAATCATCTGATTACTTATTCACAGGTTTTGTATATAAATATTCTAACAGTAATTCGGGTGAATCAATGATATACACAAATATGTATCGGTAAATTTTTGATTCAGAATAAATATTTATATTTGGCGAAAGTTGAATGGTTGATAAAATTCGAATAAAAAATGATTCAATTCAAATTTATGTAAAAATATTAACCAATGTGATGATGGTAATGATGATTTATAACCTAGCATGGAGGGTTTAAACTAAGTACAAGTTTTCCCAAAAGTATTTTTAATTTTTCTAGTTTCAATAATAAAAAGGTGACATAAGGTGCCAAACCTTCCAATTAGAAAGTTTACTTTTAGAAGACTTATTAATGCCCTGATCATCATCATTTATAAATTATTACTACCGTTCCTGCATGTCCGTCAGTGAATTGCATGATTTCTCAGACTTGTGGATATTACTAACACATTGAATGTTAAAAGAATAATGTTTGGATCGAGTTCAATAAGCAAACACAGACTAAATGGATTAATAAAAAATATTTTTTTTATTAACAATGAATATAGAAAATTGTTGCTTATATATTTGCATCTATCACCAGATTTTCATGATATTAAAGATAATAAAATAATAAATATTTTAAATTTAAGACCTTATAATGTCTATAAGATCTTACTTCACAAAATATTTAAACTTCCAAACCACGGTTTTCAGCAGATATTCTTGTAATATATTTAAGGATGTCTTCATGATGGAGGTTATCTTCCGGGTGCACTGATGATGTTAGATGGGGTATATAGAAGCATTGATGACATTAGATAGGATATATTATCAATAAGTCTTGGGTCATTTTTATGGCACAATCTGCTTCTTTCTTTACGCCATTATTAAATCAGGCAATGGCCAGTTTTAATAAACTTCAGTTTGTTTCTGGATCTAATTGCATTCTGGGTATTTCCTTAAGATGGTTGTTAGTTTATAGCCACACATACTAGATGGTCTTTTGTTAGATCAAGTCTTTGTGCTTGCTTTTATAAATGAAGTATTGAAATACTGTAAAAATTACAGCTATCCAAGTTACGGTGGAAATAAATAGTTTTACCCAGTAGATTCTTTTCTCTACATGAGATCACTGCAACATGGCTTCTTAAGTTGAGTCTTTAATTAGACTAAAGCAGACTGGACTAGCTCAAGTTGTTTGTTTCCAACCTATTTGTACCTCACTATTAATGTTTTCCAAATAACAGATTCATCACTAGCTAGTTACATGATTTGACATCCGTTTCTTTACGTGTTTTTTGAAAAACATTTTTTTTATTCTTTTCATATGTTGTGAAAACAAATAATTTTATAGCTATTTTTAACATTATATCATGACTTGATAAATATTTCTTATAATACTTCTTTCATATAAACTTCAATGCAAACAAATTTTCTTAAAAAACTTCTTTATTTTCCTTACAGTTTCGACTGTCCAGCAGTCTTCATCAGAGCTTTATCCATCCTCTGCTTTAATAAATAATAACAAAGAAAAAAAATAGTTTTTTTTTTTATTTAACATTTGTTAGCAATAGGAAGTAAGAAAAAAATTTTACTGACTTTTAAAAATTGAACAATGACTTTTAAAATTTTAGTAAACTCAACATTTTAATAGCATATCCAGATTTGCCATTCAATTCACCAAAATGCAGATGAATAAAACTCATTCAAAAAACATAAAGGAAGAAGATACAAAATGGTTTAGATTTTCATAACTACGCAATTCAAATTTCATGTGTATATCAAAACTTTTTTTTTTTTACTTAACTGTGGCAAATTATTTTATTGTTTATCATTTAATGTAATTAAGAGATTTTCTAACAGTGTTTCTAAGTGTAAATTAATCGGAAGGTAATTATTCATTAACACATGAAATTAGGAGATATAATAGTTCTGAAGAAGATTGCTGGGGCAATTGAAACTAAACTGTAAAAGAGTGTGGTAAATAAAGCATTGTGAAACAGTAGTAAAGTGCATGGATGATTTAGTATTATATGGTATACATTTGGCAATGCAATTAGAAAGAGTATTTATTATACTTCTTGAAGGAGATAAAGGAATACCAGAAATAGGGCTTGGATAAGAAGAAGAAACATTGATATAGATATATCAGTGGAAGCATGGAGTATATAAAGAATATTAAAAATTTGATAGACTATTTATGTTAAAGAGAAGAAAGGTAAAGAAGCAGTGGACTATTTAAGAGAAGTTGAAATTAAGAGGTGCAAGAGTTTTGAAGAATATTGCTGGGGCAGTTGAAACTGTAAAAGAGGGTGGTAAATAAAGCATTGTGTAACAGTAGTAAAATGCATTGATGATTTAGTATTACATGGTATACATTTGGCAATGCAATAAGAAAAAGTAATTATTATACTTCTTGAAGAAGATAAAGGAATACTGAAAATAGAGCTTGGATAAGAAGAAACATTCATATAGATATATGAGTGGAAACATGGAGCATATAAAGAATATTAAGAATTTGATAGTCTATGTTAAAGAGAAGGAATGTAAAGAAGCAGCGGACTATTTAAGAGAAGTTGAAATTAGGAGATGTAAGAGTTTTGAAGAAGATTTCTGGGGCAATTGAAACTGTAAACTGTAAAAGATGGTGGTAAATAAAGCATTGTGTAACAGTAGTAAAGTGCATGGATGATTTGGTATTATATGGTAACATTAAAACAGGCAAAACTCTCCATATAGTAGTGCCACTCAGTGCCAACCAGAATAATCAATGGATGTCAAAAGGTTTGTACATAAAATCTCTATCTAGGGCCTACTCATCCAATACCGCCAGATTAGTTTCTGGCTTGTGGCCTTCATCAGTGAGGAGCTTTGGATCTGAGAGCACTGCACCTAGATCTTAGGATCTAATGCAACCCTCCAGCAGCCACCTTTTATCTCTACTTAATTACAAAACTATGAGAATAAAATTGAAAACACAATAATATTTTCAATCTAAACTCAAAGACACCAAAATGTATGGTACTGAACTGGGTTCAGACCCATATGACTATATAAGCTATTGGGCCTAGATTGAAAATATTATTGTGTTTTCAATTTTATTCTCATAGTTTTGTAGTTAAGTAGAGATAAAAGGTGGATGCTGGAGGGTTGCATTAGATCCTAGGATCTAGGTGCAGTGCTCTCAGATCCAAAGCTCCTCACTGACAAAGGCCACAAGCCAGAAACTAGTCTGGGGATATTGGATGAGTAGGCCCTAGATAGGGATTTTATGCACAAGCCTTCTGGCATCCATTGATTACTCTGGGTGGCACTACTATATGGAGAGTTTTGCCTGTTTTAATAACAGAAATGTGCTAGCATAAGAAATAGTGATCATGTGATGTTATATAGTAACATTGTTTTTATTGAGTATGAGGAACTTAATAAAATATTTAACAATATAATTAAATGCATAAACCAATCCCTCTTCTATTTTTTTAAACCAATTTTTTTTTCATGCAGTGTTGTAATATAACAGATTCAAGCTGCTATCTCATTTATTTTAATTATAATATTTTAATTTGCATGCAGTCATATAATACAGTACATGTTAGTTGTGAGCTCAGATTAATTGCTGGTTAGCTGTAAATAAGTAGTATTAATGCAAGGCTACTAATATCTCCTGATGTTGCATAGGATATGATGTTGGGATATTAAAGTCTAGATCTGGTTTCCCCTATATACAAAATGTTTATGGGCTTGTAGTTGTTGTTAGTTTATCAAAAATTGTCATTTATAATGCAAGCAGTCTTCTCATTCCTTCTATGCTTCTTTCATTCTACCTTTTTTTTTTTTTTTTACTTATTTAAGTTGTTGTAAGACTTGATGATCATTAGTTGGGATCCCATGATGCTGATAATTTTATTGCGCTGTGATGACAGATTGTGTATTTGTGCAGTCATATCTTCATGCTTTAATTATGCATGCAGAAATTCTAATTTTAATGATTTTGTTGTTGATATTGTTGTAACTAAGAATGAAGGAATATGTAAAGTATACAGAGCTCTTAATAGTGGAAATAAGTGATGTGAGTGGATTTAATAGACTGGGAATCTTTAATGGCAGTCTTGCATGATGTACAATCAATATATATACTGTGGACTTGATTGGGGCAAAATGCCATAGATTGTTGAGTTATTCTCTACAAATTATTCTGTTTTTCAGCCTGACTTGGAAATTCCCTACCCTCTTTTGCAAATGTGTAATGACCTAGAAAAAGTTGTTTAAAACACGTGTTTTACAAAATATATAGGTTTATTGTGTCTAGGAGATTATTTATTTAAGCTACAGAAATAGTTGTAATATCTGTAATAATAAGTTTGCTTGATATTGGATTCTTTAAGACTTGAATGGATAGAGATTGCAGTTAAGGAATTACTATGACGTAAAATTAACGTAATTATTTTTAGTGAAGTTCAGCTTGCAAAGAAAAAAGTTTTATTGAAGGATAGGTGGATAACTATAACTTTTATAGAAGAGCAGTATTTTTGGGTGTGTGTGAAAGCGGAACATATAATAGTGAATTCTCTGCAACATCTAATTTGATACCTTCTGATTTCATAATTTTTAGATCTGCCAATGATAAGCTAATAGTTTTAAAAATTGTTTTGCATTATGGTACCTGTTCCCAATTTATTATAACTTACGTTGTATCTCGACATCTTAATCTATTTTTCTACTTATAAAATTACAAGATATTTAAATCGGTATGCATTCTCAAGATGATAACTATTCAAACTAAAAGTTGTTGAAGATTTTTTTGCAATCACTGGCTGATAAAGAAGTTGAATTTTTGATCCTGAATTATTAAATCAAAAGTTTTTTTTTACATTGCATTCAAAATATTAAATACATTCTGAAGATCATCTTTTGAACTGTCAAAAATAGCACAACCATCAGCACATTGTAAAATCCAAAATAGAAGATGAAGTTCTTTTTGCTTTTAATTGGTTTAAATTTAAAATTCCACCATCAAATTTGTATCATATCTTGATCTCTGTTTTTATAAGTTGCCTTTAAATGATTCCAAAGACTAAAAAATTGAAAATAATGTTGAAACAAGTATATATCTTTACTTAACATCAGTTTTCATTTCAATTGCCTTAGATTTTCTACCTATAGTAATAATATTTTCTCTCAATCCATCATGTAGATGCTGTGTAATAGGAATAAACTGTGATGGATGACCAATTAATTTCAAACAATTCCATAGGCCTGTTTGATTAATTGAATCAAATGCCTTGACAAAATCAATAAAAGCAGAATATAAATCACTTTTTTATGTCTGACACTTTTCTTGCATTTCATTGACATATCTAGTGCTTTTTTATTCTCTAAAACCATTTTGAAACTCAGGTAAATCATTCATCTATGATTGGAAATAAGTTATTCAACAAAATTCTTAAAATCACCTTTTCTGTAGTGGATAATAATGATATTCTATGACAATTACTGCAATCTTGCCTATTTTTATCTTTAAAAATTGGAACAATAGAAGCATCTTTAAGATGAGGTAGCACAATATCGTGAATCCATAAATTCATTAAAAAAATTTAATATTTGTGAAGTTAGCATATCACAAGCATATTTTAAATCTCCAGGTCATTAATCAAAATCAGAGACAAAACTCTCCAAACAGTACTGCCATTGAGTGCAAGCCAGAGTAATCCATGAATGCAAGAAGGTTTGGGTATAAAAATCCCCCATCTAATGCCTATTCATCCAATATCCCCAGACTAGTTTCTAGCTTGTGGCTTTCATCAGTGAGGAGCCGTGGTGATCATATGATGTTTCATGGTTTAATTGATCAGAACCTGATGCCTTTCCATTTTAAGATTATAAAGAGCTGTTTTAATTTTCCTAAGCAGAATATCTTTATCCAAATCTAGGGATATCATTAAAAGTCATCATCTCCATTCTTGCATCATTATTCAAAAAAATGATCAAAATATTTCTTCCATCTGTTCATAATTTTGTTGGATTTAATAGGATTATGATACCATTTTTCAAGCCCATATGTTGTTTTTAGTGTATCAAAAAAAGATCTCGTGACCACAATCAGCAAATGTTTATTTTTTTGTACACTTTTAATCTATCAAATATTTTTAAGCCTTCTTGTTAGTTCTTGAACATCTGCTCTTAAATCTCTAAAATTTGTATACTATATATGTAAATATGAATACATATATTATGACTTCCTTCTTTTACATATTGTACCTATATTGATATAGGCACATATAATTTTTATCTAAAATTATTATTAAAGTAATCTTTCATAAAAGAAAAACATAAAATTAAATGTTGAAGAGTTTATTGCAGCTTGTTTTCGAAAAAGATAAGAATTAAATAATTTTCTAGCGTTAGTTTTTGAAATAAAAAAAAGCTACAATTAATTAATCAAAAGGGGGGAGGGGGAGTCTTGGTTTGAGAAATGAAACTAAAGGTTTACAAAAGGAAATAAATAGTTTTTATTAGTATTCGTAAAAATATAATTTAAAAAGTTAAAACATACAAATCTCTTTTTATTCAAGTTTAATTAAAGAAAAAATAATGTTAAAACTAATATATGTGCGATTGTCAACAATAGAGTAAATGTTATTATAAATAAATGGAAGTTAAAGAAGATTATCATTAAAAAACACGGCAATGGCTATTAATGAATTAGAATATAAAACAACATTTCTGCATGGCTATTACTAATTAAACAATCTTCCAAAACACGTTTATCAAAGG
This sequence comes from Epiperipatus broadwayi, assembly GCA_028023455.1. NCBI lineage: Eukaryota > Metazoa > Onychophora > Udeonychophora > Euonychophora > Peripatidae > Epiperipatus > Epiperipatus broadwayi. The sequence continues at coordinate 2,784,744 of JAQFVV010000134.1, read as the reverse complement.
ATTAATTGCTAAAGAATTTCGACAACAGATATTTGCCGGAGGATATGAAAGGGACAACATGTCATCGGTATAAATACTGAATATCTTATCGGACAATCAGTTGAGACAAATCAGTTCACAAATTTATTGAGTGAGTGCAGTTCAGAAATTAATTGAGCAGTTAACAAACAAAATGCAGTGTTGAGAAGATCTTAGGAACACACGTTTATCTCCAGCCCAGATGTCCTATGAAAACAGCAGATCTGCCCGTGAAATAATGTCAGCTTAACATCTTAGAAAATCTCCGTCAGTATCTAATTGTCTCCGATAGTAATAATCGTGAAAATCAGGAAACTCAGCAAGGAAACGTCCCAGCCGGCTGGAAGCATTCATACTGGAACCATTCATACTGGAAGAAACAACAAACAAGAAGAAAACAAAGTGTTAAATCTATGTTCAAAATCCTAGGTAAAACATTTGCTTATTTTCGTTTATACTGTAATAGCCATTGCATTTCATTAATTCGTGCGAATCCTCCAAGAGTCTAATTATATGAACTCGATATCATACATAAATGAACTATTGATATGTGTGTTTAAATTTCAAATGCTATGTAATACTTTATTATTATTATGTGTGTGCATGAGTTAATATGTGCGTGATCCTTATATCAATATTATTGGTTAAATTAGATAAATACCAGTGTTCGGTTATGAAAATATACAAGAATATTTAAACTAGTTTAGAAATGTTAATTTAAAAATATGCGTGTGTTTTTATTAGAATTATAAAATGTTTAAATTTAGTAAATAAATGTTAGTTAATAAATTGTCTTTAAAATTAAACTTTATTTGTCGGTCAATTCTTTTTATCAATTCTTTTTAACAAATTCTTTTATCAATTCTTTTAACCACTAATTAAGTATAATCTATTAGTGATTATAAATAGCTGAGCTAGTCGTGGATTTAGGAGTTGAGTTAGTGGCAACTGTTCAAAGTGCGTTGTCTATTCTTTTAGTATTATTTTAGAATAAACAGCTGGCGCCCGTGTTTATACACAAACAAAAAAGTGCTTTGGATTTGGTGTTGAACTCAACAGCCGAGAAGAAGCTATGTCCTGGAAATGTAACGCTAGTTATATACTTTATAGCTATCGTTTGGGCATACATAATCTCCGAGTATGTTCTTCTCTGCCTAAGAGACCGGTGTTTTGAATGCACATATTTGAAAATGGTTCAATATATATATGTTAAAAATCAGTCATATATCACATGATCTATATAGCTTGTATTACCAATATGTAATATATAAAGAGCCTGCTACTAGCTCTACAAGCTTTTTTTTTTTTATGGAAATGCTACAAGAGAAAATACATGAAGCTTTTATCTATGATGGTCACCATCCCCAGACCGGTTTTGAGCTATTTTGAATCTTATGTCCTAGCTCCTCACTGATGAGAGCCATAGCTCAAAACCAGTCTGGGGATGGGGACCATCATAGATAAAAGCTTCATGTATTTTCTCTTGTAGCATTTATCATAAAAAATAAAATAATTAAGCTTGTTTAGAGGTAGTAGCAGGCTCTTTATATATTATATATATATTGTAATGGACTAAAATATGCCGTCACATTATTTTAAAATTAAAATAAAAGATCATAAATAAAAATTGATTTATTAAAAAGAAAAAAAACTTAACTTAAAAACTGAAATTTAAAAACTGTTTAACGTATATATATATAGATCGCATGATGGACAACTTTAAAAGCTATTTTAAAAAATAAAAATATTTGAAAGTAATTTTTTTTTGTAAAAAAAAGTAAAGATATAAAGATTTGATATTTTTGGAAATAGAAATAATGTTGATTTCTATAATCTTAGAAAATGGAAATGATTGTCTTATTAATTAAATGATTGTTCAAAAGCAAACTGGCCCTTGAGGCATTTAAAATAAATTAAAGGGTCAGATAAGAGAGTACAAAGAAATTAAATGACCAATGCAAACACCAGAAATGTCAGCACGGACCATAATTGAAACACCAGAGGATTAGTGACATCTTGCCGGTTGAATCCAAAGATTGGATGATAACAGACTAATAAAAATATAAAAGCCAAATTATTATTATAATTGTTATGTGAGAGCTGACTATGAATATGTCGTTATAACTAGCTATATTGCAGATTTTCACGATGTGGAAGTCTGCAATAAATTTAATTTTCGGACAACCAGCTGAGACCTCCCTATGACAGTTAGGGACAAAAAGGAATGGAAAGTAGCGGCTTTGTTTTTAAAAAGGAAGAACAAACAATCTACATAAGTGATCACGAAGATGGACCTCAAAATCTGCAGAATCCGTAAAGTATAAACTTTTACCAATTGAACTTTCTTTTAAATAATTACCGTATAACGTCAATAAGTAATCAGTCCAAACAAAAAAAGTAATATAAATGAATGTACTCTTATCTGACCAAGAATAGAACTCTAAATCAATTATAAATATTTGTTTTTATATATGTTTGCTATTTCAATCATTTCCATTTTCTTTAATTTAATTATTTATGTTTGTATTTAACTAGGTTATTTATTTCTATCTGTTAAATAAAATGTATTAAATTAAAGTTGGGTGTAAATAGCTGCATGGATAAAGATTAATAACTGTTTAAATTCGTTTATGTTTAATTTAAGGGATTTTAATTTCAGGCTATTTGTTTCGTAGTTGTGTCAGTGCTGGTGGAGAGATATATAGACGTTTATATTAATGTAATGTGAAGTGTGTTTAGCATACAGGGCAACGTGCCCAACTGAATGCATGATCCCAAAGAGGAAGTCATATCGTTGAAATGGTCACAGATGTATTTTCTGCGCCATTGACCCCTTCTAGCTCTATGGACAGGGATTTATAAGACGACAGAAAGACCGCACTCCCCCGTACGTAGCACTCTTGAAAAAAAATTATATACATGATTCCTTAGTCAGGCAGATGCACTTTCCTGCTCTGGACATGGATCATTTCCTTCAAATAATATCACGCTGTCAGATGCACATTCTTGTTGGCGTGATTTTATGCTAGCATCTTCATATTACATTGTTTGCAAATATATATCTGGAAGCTGACATTGGGTTGACCACGAACTTTTAGTCTGAGATTGAATGAATGTTTTGATAAGTTTTAAGTGGAAAAAAATCTATGTAGACTATCGATGCTCGACATGCTAAAGCAAATAAAATTTAAATATCCATCTGTGCAGTCTATTTAAATAGTAAATGTGAATTAAAATTTTAAAAAATTATTAATGTTAAAATCTAAAAATTAAATTTATTCCTCAATTTTAAATGTGCATCAATAAAATCTATTTGTGTGTTAATTACTGGCAGTGGCTTCTTTTATTTTGTTTTAAATATTAATGTTTACATCTCTGCTACTCTATAAGCTAGTGACATTGGGCAAACGGTCAGAATAATATATCTAAAAAAATTTTTCACTCTTAACTTACGTATCTGCCTACTATATAAATTTTTCTAGGTTCAAATGCCTAGATGGTGCCCATGTACGGCGGATACATTTAAGGCCCTTTTTCATTGACCGTTAAAATATATATATATTGTAGCCTTTGGTTTATTTCATCTATAAACCAATTGTAAGAAAATGAAACTAATTATAGGCAAAAAAAATTTTTTAAATATAAGAAAGTTAAAAAGTTTTATTTGATAAATCAATGGCTCAAGAGTAACATCTATAGTAATATAGTTTGTGTTTGTATAACATATAGCTAGCATTATTTAATGCAGGGGGGATGATTGATTTTTTTTTTGTACGCTGCTTTAATAATTTACCAATATAATAATTGAGAAATAAATATTTATATGGCTAAGATAAAGTCTTATGAATTTTGATATCTATTACTAAAAAAGTTGGTGTGAATTAGAATTGAATTGATTATCAGTAGCTTTTGTTTAACAGTCTTTTCAGGGGAATAGGCCTAAAGTTATAGGAAATTATAATGGATAGTTATGTTTATGATTATCAGAAATTATAATTGATTTTATGCTTGTAATTATAAAGAATTATGATGGACATTGTATGTTCATGTAGTCTGAATAAGCAGTTTTCTATTGAATGGTCTATATAGGTATGTATGTGTAATACAGATATATGGGTTTGATTTTTTTTTCTTTCCTTTATAGAAATTGATATAATTTTCTATATTATTTCATGATAAGTGTGAAAAAGGGAAAAATAGATGAATCTGTTCTGATTTATTATTTCTAACTCTAAAATGTAAATCTAAATAAGAAATTATTTGAGTCAAAAGAAATGTAACATTTGTTTTACCAAAAAGTGTTAGTAAGCTTATCTTTTGATTAGATTTTCTTTTGATTGCTTTTCCATAAATTAATCGATAATGTGTTAACCCAAAAGATAAGGTTTAAGATAAGAAAAAGTTGTCAAAATTGACAAGTAATAAAGGGTTTAATTGTTCAGACTGAGAGGGAATCTTGATTAAGATTTGAGAGGAACCACCTGGAGAGGGAAGGGTTAACAGATGTTTTTTTTCTTCCCCATCCTTGTGAATATAAAAAGGTGGGGAGAGAGTGAATCAGAGGAACTTTTGCTAACTGAGAACAACTGGCTGACTAAAAGTAATTTATCTCTGAAGGTTTTCTCCGATTTTTTTTTAATTTTCTTTCTCAGAGTTAATAATGTGTTTAAGTTTTACAGTATACTAAAATATGAATTTCTAATTCATATATAAGTGGTGTGCATTTTTTTTCCTCACATCAATTATGAACAAATCAACTTTTAATAAGATATGCTCTGCTGAATACCACAATCCGTCTATTTGGCTTATTAAAAATTTATTTAAGGAGAGAGCTGTCGAACTATTATATAATATTAAAAGACTGATTCATATTGCCATAATTATTTGGCCGGTTAAAATTTGTTTGAAGAAACTGCAGCAAACTTCTGTATAATGTTAAAAGTTAATTCGTGTTTAGTAGTCAGAAACTGCTTGTTGTCTATAATTTGAGCCTTAAAATGGAAAAGAAGAAGAAAAAAGAAACAAATGAATTCAAACCCAGGAAGAAACTCATCAAAGTGGAAGGTAATCAACAGAACTCTTTTAAAATTTATTAATTATCCTGTAGCTACATTTTGATTTAAAATAACTATCTATATTTTATACATTTTCATTTAAAATAACTGTCTACATTTTATCTATTTTGATTCAAATAACTACGTTTTTATCTACATTTGAGTAAAAATAACTATCTGTGCTGTGTGCATCTGTATAGCTATCTCCAAATAAAGCGAACTGAATACAATCAAAGGAAAAGACATTGGAAAGAGACTATCATAATGTTTGATATTTATTCTTTATTTTATTTCGTTTATATAATATGTCATTTGTTTTTTATTTCATTTTGTTTATATAATATGTCGCATGTCTAACCACTAGATTATCTTAATTTAATAATTTTGTGTTTATTTATGTTTTAAAATGTTTAAAGGAAAGAAGGGGAAATGATTTTGATCCCATTGAAGTATAAATGCTTACATAAATTTAAATTTAAAAAAAAAAGAAAAGAGAGAAATGATATAAAATTTTTTTTTATTCTTAACAAAATTTTAAATTTGTGCTTAATATTAGATATGAAGAGTGATATGGATGGTCGTGTGAAAAACCATAATTATGCTATAAGTGTTGATGATCTGTTATTAATAAAATATTAGGTGTATGTTGTTGGCTTGACTGTTTAAAATTGAAATAATTCATATATGTTTTGATTCGGGATCTGGTTAGTCTTTGTCATTTATCTGGACTGCAATCGATGTAGGTGTGGGCATATATAAAGCAATAAGTGCTTGTTGTTCCTGAGGTAGAGTTATCTTACCACCTCATAGATGGGAAGTGGCTGTCTCATGATTTATTTACCATAGCAGTAGGAGATGACTGATGTTCACTCCATTTATTTTGTTGAGATAGGGAATTATTAATAGAGTTATTGTTCAAGTTGTAGAAAATGTTGTGCATGCCTATATTGAATAAGTGTATAGACAAGAGTTCTCAACACGATTTTAGGTCTCAAGAGAAGACCTCTCTCTCTGGCTAAAGCCAACATTTGAAGTTAGGAGTTGTTGTTGTTGTTTTTTTTAATTTCCCTTACCAAGACGCTGATGTGTGTGCGTATAAAATACTGCATGGGGATGAAGGATATGAAGAGTATTTTTCTTATGTGAGACAGAATAAAAGTTGCCCTGACAGGATAAGGATTCAGTCAGATGTATATGTGTTTGGGGAATGACAAAGATTTTAATTAATAAACTAAACGATCTGTGTTGATTTTTGTGAATGATGGTAAATTGAGGGTCACCAAGCTGGATCGACATATTGACCTATTAAGATATATACGGTCAAAGACGTAAAGATCTGACAGGCATGAACATAAAAGTGTAGGTTTTTGAATTTAAATCCATCTGCAAGATCAGTAAAAGATTTTTTTTTCATGGCATATCATCCTTCTTCATAAGAAATGTAAAAGTTATTACTTGTTGAAATGATTTAGAAATTGATGATTATTTAACATTGCTAGTTAGAATAATTGAAATGAATAAATTATTTTGGAACAGTCCAATGGATAATGTTTCTCATAAAAGGGGGGAGTAGGAATTTATAGGTTTTCTTAGAGTTAAATACAGAATTCTGATTCCGTGCGTTAAGCGTTTTTTTTTTTTTTCATTTTGATAAATAAATGGGTCAAAACAATAAATAAGTCATTCAGAAAATTAGTTAATTTAAACATGTATTCGAACCGCAGTCTGTAGTAGATCTGAATTATATATTTGAGTGCAACAATATTATATTTAAGTGTGTTTTTATTTTATTTCATCATTATTGTTAATGTAATAAAATTTTATTATTGTTATAAAATTACATTGCGTCTTGTGTTTTGATGTTTCAAATATCTCCAGAATCTACATCCAGCACCTATATTTAAAGTAATATTAGTTCATATTTAAATTTAATTACTCATTTTATATTGATAATTTATTTCCACGATCGATTTACAGTATTGGTTTTCATATTGATTATTTCCATATTCGATTCATATAATTCATTTTTTTTACATAATTCATTTTTGTACAAGTCACTTTTATATAATTCATTTTCACATAATTTATTTTCATAGTTAATTTGCATAATCTAATTTTATGATTTATTTCCGTATTTTACTGGCCATGTTCTACTTATGATTTATTTCCGTATTTTACTGGCCATGTTCTACTTCCATAGTTTACTTTGGCAAAATATGATAGATTTAGAATTATTAATTAAAATTTGGTCAATAGATTAGATATAATAGAATAAAATGATAGGGAATAGTTAAGTTAAGTTTAATACATTTAGTGTTTTGGTTTGTTGTAATGTTGTGGATATTGGGGAGCAGACATAAAATCCCTTTCCTGCTCTTGGTGTTTAGAGTGATTCCCACTAGTAAACTCATATTAAAATTTATTTTAACATATTTGGGATCATATCCATTACAATGTAATCGCTTATAAGGGCACCTCTTGGCAGATCTAGACCTTGAGAAAGAGCAGTTCGAATATTAGTCTAAGAGCTAGTTTGGAAGTCAAGTAGCATATTATCATAAAATTATTACACTGTTATTAAAATAGGGATCAGGAATTGATTGTCGATTGACAGGTTAATTTATGTGTTTAGAGAAATAGGATTAGGGATTTTCAGATTAGAGAACATAACACAGACCTTCCGTGTTATATAATTGTAGCTATTAAAAGTGATAGATGCTGAGAATGAAAAATAAAGTAATGGAATTAAATGGGGAGGATTTATTTATGATAATTTTTATCTAGTATTAAATTAAATAATTATTTTATCTTATGAGCATGAATTATGAGTTCTTTGCATCGATTACTGATTGATTTCCAGTCATCTATAAATGAGAAAGAACTGTATATGGTATTTTCTGAAGTTACCACTCAAGATCAGATATTTATAATAAAGTTGTGGAAGAAAGTTGTCTCATTATTATGAATTTTATAACAAATTTATCATGAAATATTTGCATGACTAATGCTAGGTTGGAAATTAAGACTACATAGATTGAATGGTTTTATCAATATTATTGTTATTATTATTTTTTTTTTTGAGAGACAATTTAATTACTTTCTCCAATATCTTCTATAGTCCTAAATATGGCTAATGATGATGATCTCTGGTGGACATTACAATTTATAGCTTCAATTTGGCGCCCGGGTATATTTGATCCTAAAATTAGTATAAAATGCAATTGACTAGCTACTTGAAATAAATGAGAGTTTGTTGAGGTTAAATAAGTTAAAGATTGCGCTGAGGAAAGTTGAGGTTACAATATATATATATATATATTAGAGGAGAATTGAACACAGACGTTTAAGTTCCCTTCAGTCATCCACTTCATCTTGACCACATGCATGTGAAAAAAGATAAATGATCAATATACTATTTCATGCTGAACCATCGCTCATCAATTGGTCTGGATTATCATCTTCCACAGATATATATAATCAATGCTCGGTTTATATTAAGATAGCAAATCTTCATACTTTAGTGGACAGGTTTCAATTTACTGCGCTCTTCAACCATCCATATCATTAAAAATTTGATGATGAATGTTCAAATCTCATATTGATGCCAATATTATTGTCACACCCATGTTAACTTTTAAGACATGAGTATGACAACAATATCGGCATCAACAAGGGCTTTGAACATTCCATCATCAGATTTTCAACGATATGGATGGCTGAAGAGTTGGAGGGTGGAGAAGATTGAAGCCTGCCTATTAAAGTATGAAGATTTGCTATCTTAATATAAGCCAAGCAGTGATTATATATATGTGTGAAAGATGATGATCTGGACCCACTGGTGAGTGCTGGATTAGTATGAAATATGTCTATTGGAGATCATTTATCTTTTTCGCATGTATGTGATCATGTTGGTTGTATAAGATGGAGTGGATGATTGAAGGGAGCTTGAAAACCGGTCTTCAAATCCATTCTATTTATATCATGCTTAAGTATATACTTTATACCTTTATTCAAATATTACATATATGTTCTGTTTACTACTAAAATATATATTTTAAATTAAATAGGAATAATTATAGTAAATTATTTATAACTACCACAACAATTGTACTGTTATTGGCAATTTTATGAATCACCCCCCAAGACCCACTCACCTCTTGTTCCTATTTTCTATTTAAATATGTATTTAAAGTGAGTTGAGAGTCTCATTAGTAGAATTGGCAGTACAGTGATTTACTCTGCCTAAATTTTGGGATTTGGTCCCAGATGAAATTGGAATGTTTTTTTAGTTTTCAACGATGTTAATTTTTTTTTTCTCTTTAGATAGTTATTCTTACCTAAACCGGCTGCCATTCCTGTATTGGTTGGTAAATGGATCTTTAGCGATTTTTAGTTAGAGAATAAAACAAAAAACTAAATTCTTATCATCTAATATCATCGCATGATCATCATTGTTTATGCGTACACAAACTGTTTACGCAGAGACAACTCTCCATACAGTAGTGCCCAGTGCAAGCCAGAGTAATCAATGGATGCAAGAAGATTTGTGCATAAAATTCCTATCTAGTGCCACAAGCTAAAAACTAGTCTGGGGGGTATTGGATAAGTAGGCACTAGATAGGGATTTTATGCACAAACCTTCTTGCATCCTTTGATTACTTTGGCTTGCATTGAGTGGTGCTACTAGTGAGTATTATCTTCCCCATCACAGTTAGTTAGTGGAGATAATGGGGAAGCCTGCATTCTGGCAGCAGTGAGTTACTTAAAAAGTTATTCTTTCTGTTTACTTAGAGAAACTAAAAGAGTATTAGCTCTCGCCTTATCTTAAAGATATTTTTTTTGTTATAACTCCTCTATCTAATTAAAAAAGTATTATTACATCTTTTGTTGATCACAAAATTTTGAAAAATGAATTTAGTACATATATATTTCAAGTTATCTTTAAATTATGTATGAAAATAAAATCTTCAGACAATAAAATAATGTTTTATTAATATTTATTGTTTAAATATTGTTATTTTAACAACTTATTTATTGTGACAGAATGGGTTCGAACCCAGTCACAAATAATATTATTAATCAGTATTTAAACATATATGTAGATATAGATATATAATATTTAATTTTTATTATGTGGTGGTGGTTACAAATACACAAACGCGGGGAAGGGACTCTGTCATTTTGAAATGATATATATGTGCATGTGACAAATGTGTGTATGAATGGATTAAGTAGTTGAAAAGAGAGAAACGAGATTTTTGTTTCACGTTAGTTTCCCGCAGAAATGAGATTTCACTTTTATGTACAATAAAAGCTATGATAAAAGTTTTCACACGTCAACCAGATCTGGTTAGTCAGCATTGGAAACAGGAAGTGAAATCAAAAGAAACTTCTAGAACAAATGGAGGGGGCTATAAAAGGGAGTCACCCATAATGCATTTTGTCTTGGCCCTGCAGAGTTACAGCTGTGAACAGTAAAATCGTAAATCCAGAATATTAAAAGTTTTAGTATTTTTCTTACATAATGGTGGATCCAAAAGAAATGTCGGGGTAAGCACATATCTTGTCGGGTGCCTTGGAATAAACATAATTCCCAACATGGAACCAAGCTGAACCTCATCAACCGACGGATATAAACGGACATGAAGATCGGGAACCTTCGCATTGAATTACCTGTGATGAATGGAACTCTTTAAAATAAATAAATCTGCCTCCACTAATTCCCCGGGGAAAATTCAGGTAAAGAACTTTAAGTACTGATTTTTCTTTTCTTTTATGAGAAAGAAAATTTTACTGTTTATAATAAGTGAAGGTAACAATCTAAGTAATTTAATTAAATTTTCTTAAAGTCTTATTTAATTGCGGACATAAATAACGTAATTATTGTCGGAGGTCACGTGAAATAAACTTTTCTTAGTATCAACCTTCACAACTTGATTTATGTGTGATAAATCTATTGGAAAGAATGGCGTATGTGTGCGTATCGAAATGACAGAGTAGTAATTACATTTTTTTTTTATAATATTAAATATAGAAAGAAAAGTAGAGTGTGGAATTATTTATTTTTTTATCTAAAAGATCAAAGAATATTATTTATTTTTTTATCTAAAAGATCAAAGAATAATAATGATCTTTAGAAGTCTTTAAGAAAACTGATTTGATAATGAAACTCAAAACAAATCTTATTGTGATATTTATTGCAGATCCATTTATTTATTTATTTTATGTGTGTTTAAAAAGAAAAAACTCTTAACCCCATTCGTAACTACTCCCAGCTGTGACGCCACCCGAGCATGAGACTGAGTTAGCCGATGGTCAAAACCCCTCTCACGTTACGTAAGATAGTGTTCTTGTTGGTAATATATTTACTTCGTGTAATTCTTAAATTCGTATAAGATTGGCGCTTGGAGTCCTTCGGATGACCATAAATACATGTTGGGGATATATTACAGTTATGAGAACGAATCCAGAAGTTTTGAATAACAATATTTAAGTCAAAACCATTTTAATTAAATATAAATACGTAGGCACGTATGTTTGCTATATCGTAGATATATATTCGGTAATTTACTCTATCTAGCGAGAGGTATGGGTTTTGTTACAATGGCGTCCCAACTAAAGGGCTTCGAAGAGAAGTAGAGGGGAATGGGGAAAGTTATGAGATTTCAGAAATACGTTAATAAAGCAAAAAGTTTTATATTTTTATTGAAAGAGTTGTTTAGATATATAATTCAAATGAATTAAGAAATAACCATTTTGTCATTTCATGGTTGTGAAGTAGGTCAAAGATACACAATCTGTTATCTTTTGTTTGTCTAATTTGATGAGGTTTCGAGAGTTAAAGAGGCTAACGAAAGGCAGTGCAATGTTCTGGGATGGCGGAGTGGGTCCGAGGGGTTAATCAAAAGTAAAATAAAAGAAAAAAATTTTATGAAAACAAGGGCGCAAAATAAAATGGAAAAAGAAGAACAGGAAAATATTTTGGAGCGAATTTTGAAAAAGCTTGAAAGTTTAGAGTTTAGATTCGGAGAAATAGAAAAGAGAATGGATAGATTGGAACAGAAAGTGGGAATTTAAGACAAAAATGATTTGGGGGAACAGGAAGGTGAAAAAACAGATACGGAGAGCGGGGGTGAACAAAAGCAAGGTGCTCAAGTAAACCCCTTGGGAAAACTGGCAGCGGTAATAGGTCACGTGATGGTGCAAGGAAATGTGAACCAATTCCTAAAAATTTGTCCATTCGCAGGTAGGATGGGGGAAGCACCTGTTGAGCATCTATGTAGCTTGAGAAAATACTTCAATATAAATCCCATGGTGGAAGAAAGTAAAGTAATTATCGCATGCGGCAACCTCACAAACAATGCTCAGTCGTGGTAGGACATGCTTGGTTGACAGCCGGCTACTTTTGAAGAGTATCAAAAAGAAGTGAGAGAGACCTTTTGGTACGAGGATAGGCAGGAGTTAACGTACTATCAAATCATACAAGAGACATTTTAAGAAGGTTGCAACGATAGCTATTCACAATTTTTTCATAAACAGGTGGCTAGACTGCGGACATTGGATGCATGCAACCTGACAGAGAGTCATATCTCCCCATTGTAAGACATAGCATGCCCATGAGAGTGGAACAGATGATCTTGGGGGTGGGGAAAGCATCCATTGGAGAGATCGCCAAGTTGCTCAATGCCATTGACATGAGCTCGTATGACTATGGCGGGCATCGTGAAGCAGTAAAAGAGGATGAAAGAGGGCGGAGAACGGGAATTGAGACCTTTCCAAAATGGAGAGAAACACCTGAAGAGAAGAGACCACCTGAGAAGCCGAACTTCAGACCAGAAAAAGAAGCAAAGGGACACTTGAGGCGAAATAGATGGTGTTGTACCAAAATGAGCCGTTCAAAATATGCAAAGGTATTTGAAGGCTTTTGGAGGAGGGGTATTGTGACAGAATGGGTTCGAACCCAGTCAGTTGTATTATTAATCAGTATTTACACATATATGTAGATATATAATATTTAATTTTTATTACGTGGTGGTGGTTACAAATACACAAACGCGGGGGAGGGACTCTGTCATTTTGAAATGATATATATGTGCATGTGACAAATGTGTGTATGAATGGATTAAGTAGTTGAAAAGAGAGAAACGAGATTTTTGTTCACGTTTAAAAAACTAGAAGTTTCCCGCAGAAATGAGATTTCACTTTCTTTTATGTACAATAAAAGCTATGATAAAAGTTTTCACACGTCAACCAGATCTGGTTAGTCAGCATTGGAAACAGGAAATGAAATCAAAAGAAACTTCTAGAACAAATGGAGGGGGATATAAAAGAGAGTCACCCATAATGCATTTTGTCTTGGCCCTGCAGAGTTACAGCCGTGAACAGTAAAATCGTAAATCCAGAATATAAAAAGTTTAGTATTTTTGCTTACATAATGGTGGATCCAAAAGAAATGTCGGGGTAAGAACATACCGTGTCGGATTCAAACCTCCAATTCCAACCAACTGTAACTGCCTCGCCCAATAATATCAAGATGCCTTGGAATAAAACGTAATTCCCAACGTGGAACTAAGCTGAACCTCATCAACCAATGGACATGAAGATCGGGAACTTTCGCATTGAATTACCTGTTATTACCTGTGATGAACGGAACTCTTTAAAATAAATAAATCTGCTTCCACTAATTCCCCGGGGAAAATTCAGGTAAAGAACTTTAAGTACTGATTTTTCTTTTTTTTATGAGAAAGAAAATTTTACCGTTTATAATAAGTGAAGGTAACAATCTAAGTTAATTTAATGAAATTTTCTTAAAGTCTTATTTAATTGTGGACATAAATAACGTAATTATTGTCGGAGGTCACGTGAAATAAACTTTTCTTAGTATCGACCTTCACTACTTGATTTATGTGTGATAAATCTATTGGAAAGAATGGCGTATGTGTGCGTATCGAAATGACAGAGTAGTAATTACATTTTTTTTTATAATATTAAATATAGAAAGAAAAGTAGAGTGTTGAATTATTTATTTATTTATTTTTTTATCTAAAAGATCAAAGAATAATAATGATCTTTAGAAGTCTTTAAGAAAACTGATTTGATAATGAAACTCAAAACAAATCTTATTGTGATATTTATTGCAGATCCATTTATTTATTTATTTTATGTGTGTTTAAAAAGAAAAAACTCTTAACCCCATTCGTAACTACTCCCAGCTGTGATGCCACCCGAGCATGAGACTGAGTTAGCCGATGGTCAAAACCCCTCTCACGTTATGTAAGATAGTGTTCTTGTTGGTAATATATTCACTTCGTGTAATTCTTATATTCGTATAAGATTGGCACTTGGAGTCCTTTGGATGACCATAAATATGCGTTGGGAATATATTACAGTTATGAGAATGAATCCAGAAGTTTTGAATAACAATATTTAAGTCAAAACCATTTTAATTAAATATAAATGTGTAGGCACGTATGTTTGCTATATCGTATATATATATTCGGTAGTGTACTCTATCTAGTGAGAGGTATGGGTTTTGTTACAATATATTAGTTGCATATTAAAATAATTAAATATTTATAGATCGTTCATGTAATAATATTCACCAAAGAATTCTTAACTTATTCATGGTATTACTTTATAGGATGCAATGTTTTATATTTGTAAGTTTTTCTTTAAAAAGCAATAATGTAATAAAATAATGGGCACAACAACTTTTAAATAATTTACTATAGGGCAAAACTCCCATTCACCCCAACCCCTATATCCCTTTACAGAAAAACACTAATTGAAAGGATAATATTCACCAGGCTAGTCAATTGCTGCATAGTAAGGATGTCGTTTTCCTTTTTCTACCTAACAATATTTAGATACCCATTTGCTAGAGAGTATTTTCTGTGCATTGTCTATGTAAATATATATATATATCCCCAAGTTTTAGTTTAATTTGAACTCGGATTGTGAATATAGTAAATGGATCTGATAAGAATTTGGGTGGAATCCCTTTAATAATAAAACAACTAAGTTTATTATTGTTGTTACCATTTCATGACATTCACAGTTTATCGTGGTTCTTTTTTTGATTTATCGCATTCGGTTTTTCTAAGCAGTAAATATGCATATTTCACATTAATCAACATTTAATTCTAATGAATGTCTGCACAGTTTAGTGCAGAGATGAGATTACTGGACTTAAGAGCTAAAGATTGATAGATTGTTTTCCAGCATTGGAATTAAAAAAAAATCTGCTTAGTCAGGTAAATGGAAATATTTACTTTTCAGCAATGTCTAAATTTTAAGGAATTATGACTTCAGAAGTGGTATTAGTAGTTAAACCACTAAACATCACATGATCACCATCTCTTATACTAGCACAAGCCAGAAACTAGTCTGGGGTTATTGGATGAGTAGGCACTAGATAGGGATTTTATGCACAAGCCTTTTGGCATCCATTGATTACTCGGGTTGGCACCAGGTGGCACTACTGTATGGAGAGTTTTGCCTTGTTGAGTATTAGTAGAAGTAGCAAAGAACTTTTGAAATTATTAAAGTAACACTATTATTATGAATTTTTCATTTTTTTGTGTGTTTGTTTGTTTCAAGATATCCTGCGTATGTTTATGGTGGTCCTCAAACAAGGCTTTTTCTGCCAAAGATGTTTATAAAGTTAGTTAAGCATGATCAACCAATGCCACCCTACATGATTAAATTGGCAGTAACGATGCAGTAAGTATTGTTTTTCATATATTAATCTTCTATGTAAAATATCGCTCATATGGTCTTTGCTATGATAATGCTCATAGTTTGAAAGAGTGATTGTGATGGTTTGAACCTGGACAATGTTCATGCACTTTTTGTGTATATAAAGAGATTAAAGGGATTAAATGATAACACTAATACTTATGCTATTTATAGAATTATGGTATTCTTACAAGAAAAATAGAATCGGGATTAGTTTTCAATAAGATGAATAACTGGAACTTTTTTTCATATGTTATGACAGAAGTATGAATTAATTAACATAAAAATATATAAAAAAATTGAAATATTGACAAAGATTAAATTATCGTAGCTGACATTAAGAGCAAAACATAATTTTTCGAAGAGCAAAAAATATTCTTTTAGAATCAAAAAGTTTTTAGACGGTATTCATATGATAAAATAAAATTAAAAAATACAAATAAACAATGATTTCAATTAACAAATGATATAAGCAATGATAATATATATATATATATGTATAAAATGAAATATAACTGAATGAAATATTAATTTAAATTAGAGCATAATAAGTAATTTCTTTAAATTTTATACTTTATCTACTGGTTCCATCTTACCGTAAAATTAAATCGATTGAAAGCTTTCAGCCACTGTAGATAAAGTCCAATTACTTGGCAATTCATTTACACTAAAAATTCTTAAAATTTCTTTTATATATTATAACTGAAATACAGGCTTATTATATACTTCTATCAATATATGTAATATATAGGATATATGAGCACAGATTTTCACACTTGAACACATATATGTCGAAAAGATAAATAATCACCAATATACATATTTCATGCTAAACCAGCAATCATCAGTTGGTCCAGATTATCATCTCTACACATATATGCAATAAGTGCTCAGATATATATTAAAATAGCCAACCTTCATACTTTAATGCACAGACTTCAATCCACCCCACACTCCAACTCTTCAACCATCCATCCAATTGAAAATTTGACGATGGAACGCTCAAAGGCCACTCTGAGGCCGAGATTCTCATAACATCCATGTTGACCTAAAGTCAATCTGACCTCTCATGTATATAATAAGCCTGTATTTCAGTTATTACACAGTAGAGATGTCTGCACATCACTTGTATATGTATTATATGGATTATGTCCTGCACATGAGGGGTCAGATTGACTTTAGGTCAACATCTTTGTGATAAGAATCTCTGTTTCAGGATGGCCTTTGAGCATTCCATCATCAGATTGTCAATTGGATGGACGATTGAAGAAATCAGTGTGGAGTGGATTGAAGTCTGTCCATTAAAGTAAGAAGGTTGGCTATCTTAATATATTTCTAAGCACTTATTGCATATATGTGTAGAGATGATAATCTGGACCAACTGATGATTTCTGGTTTAGCATGAAATATGTATTGTAACGTTTTTCGTTTTGCTAGGCCTTTACACGCTAATATAAACTGCGCGTGAGTTGATCAAGCTATGTCAAAAAAGAAGAAAGTTGTATTTCTATTCTAAAAACACAGCTATTTTTCCTGATCAACTTCAGCCTATTAATTGTTACGAATTGTGCTATTGACAAAATCAACTTTTAATTTTATTTACTATGGGCGCCAGAATTCCTAAGAATCCGCTGAAATATGTCGCCAGCACCTCTCGCAAGTTGTAAAACAAAAAAAATAAAAAGATTTTTATTATATTTTTTTTTAAGGGGCGGTAATTCTACCGTAATGAGAATTAATGACTTTTACGATTATTAGTCCTGGGCGTATTGAAACATATTGGCAAAGGTAACTTACGTTTAAATCTTATTACACTAAAAATAAATTTAATAATAAAAAATAATAACTATTATTAATAACGCACAAATGAGAATTGATATTAGAAATATTTTTAATTTTGACAAACTAAAATACTTTATGTTAAGTAGCTAATTAATACCTTGGAGAGAACACATTTAATGCAGGTGGGAAATATCCAGAAAATATAAATATCAGTTAAAATAAACAAAAAGTTCTTGGTTAAATAAGAGTCTCTCATATAGAAAAATTAAAGTCACTATCGGGATTCTTTTATACGTATATTTTTATGAGTAGTTTTAAATAGTTAACTTTGTCACAATCAGGATAATTATTCTTACCGGTAAGTTTCATGAATTCAGTAGTAGATAACTATGCATAGTTTTTTGGTTATAATGAGCTCGGCCTTTTGGTTATTGCTTGATCTTGTGGTCCATTTCCGAGTCACGTCACGAAGGCTTTTCCTGGTGTACATCATTAGGTCCGATGTCTTCAGAAGCTCCGGTTCACTGCGACATGCCGAATTCCTTCAGCGAAGAGCGATCTTGGATATATCAATGTTATCCAAGACCAACTAGAGAAACAAAACGAACAAGACGTTCCTTCAACCGGATCCCTCCTTTTTATATCCAGTTTTCAGGACTTCTGCGCATGCTAGTACCATGCCTTTTTAATCTTATCCAGTCTTTATAAATTTTATGTAATAAAGTCTTTATTTTCTTCAAGTTTTTGGCCATCTTTAATTAATTTGAGTATTTCTACTTTCAGCTTATCTTTTTTTACTTGCTTTTGGAATTCTTTTGTTCTCTCCAATTACTGTTATTACTAATCACATAAAAAAAAATAAGAAGAATAATTCAACCCTCATTGTACGTTTTTTTTTTTTTAAAAAAAAATTACTCAACAAAATTTTAAATCCACTTTTATCTTTTAGTTTTTTTTTTTTACCCAATGCCAATATATTTGTAACGTATATAAATAAACGTTACAGTATATTGGTGATTATTTATCTTTTCGACATATATGTGTTCAAGTGTATCAGTGTTATAAGATGGAGTGGAGAGTGGTGGGTCATGTGAAAGTCTGTGCTCAAGTGAAAAACATTAACTTTTAATAAGATAACACATGCAATATCCATGATAGATGATATGTTAAACAAAGATATCTAGTTGTATAATATTTGTTTACCTAGTATACTGCTTTTAAGTATTTCTTTATAGATTATAGAAATTTACAAAACTGTACTATTCTTTATTATTATTATTATTATAGAAAATATGAATTTGACTGTATTCAAAACAAACTTTCCAAATGACTGAACAGACATATGTAGTTCATAGTCATATGGCTTCATTTATTTTTTAACAAGAAAAATTACGAAAGCACTAGAATTATCGTATGATTATAAACAAGCTGTTAAAATAGTAGCAAACTCCATAAGGTAGTCTCACCCCTGCCAAACTTCTACTGTCTATTGGCTCGTATGACTTGCACTGGGTGGTGCTACTGTATGGAGAGAATTTGCTACTGTTTTAAAAGTTATAAAAGCATATTACCTGTGATCTTTCATGATTACTAAAATACATTTTTAACAAATGATTTAATTTATTGTCTTAATTTGACTTTTCAACTGATGAAAAGGCTATTATTTTTTGATACGTTGATAAGTTATATATCAATTTGTCTTGAACATAGATTTAGCATCAAAGAAGCAATCACTTAATTATTATCCATATAAATGTAACAATACCATCAGTGAATCACTGAGAATAGTAAATAATCAAGCAAACGATTGTCAAAAATTGATTAAACAGATATTAACACTTAAAAAAGTCTACATATGAAATAAAAATTTAAAATGTAATATAATAGTTTATACACACACAAAAAGTTTGATTATAGTATATTTGTAAATACTTAGAATATGCAGCTGATGTTAAAAAAAACATAATAAAAAAAATAAAGCTTCTAAATGTAGATACTTTCTATTATACTCCTCCCCTCATCTTTTTACTATCACTTAGTAAAATATCTAGTAGAAAATGTATAAATGTAACAGTAACATTCATAAGTATGTTTAAAACAAAAAGATATTATTCTTTTTTTCTAGATAAACAACTTCCATATTTTTCCATTCTTTTTTATTTCATAAATAATTTCACGCAAACAAAGCTACAACAAAAGACAAATAACTCCCAAGATGCATTTTGTGCTGAACCAGCTCTCATCATTTGAAAATAAAAATGAGACAATTTGCTCTACATAAATGCTCTTCATGTAATAAAGATATTATTCTAATAAATTACATTGAATTATCAGTTTTTTAAAGGAAATTTTTTCACAATAATTTTTTTTTAATTCAAATGCAAAACATTTTTTCATTTATAGAAGATATTCATCTTCTCATTTCTAGTCATTATCAATCTACTGCAGAATGAAAATTTATTTTAAGTTGTTCTTATCTATATTTGCCATATATCTCCAGCACACTTTTATTTCTTGACTATCTTTTTTTTTAACGTAATCTTTTTTTTAAATATCTTATGGTCTTTTCATATCTAGTTTAAGTCTTAATTATCCATTTTTTGTAATCTTTCCAGCAATATATCAAGTTTGTTTCATTTCGAACATCGTAATTTTTTCAGTGATATCCAATTGATTTTTAACCTCCGTATTTCACTTCTGATACCTTTCTTTTTTTAATTCTAACATAGACCTCTCTCTGTATTGATCTGTTAAGCATCCAAGTCGCAGATCCAGATGTAAATACTGGTAGAACTTCTTTTAGACACATAACCATATATTTTGTTTTATTATGAAGTTGTTTTTATACAAAGGACGACATCCAAATTTAATTTTATGGTTAATTTCATCCTTCATATTTTCATTTCTATTAATACTTTTCTAAGATAGAATATAATTTTTAAGCCATTGCTATCAATATTTATTTTGAAAAACTTTTATACATTAGTTTATTCCTTTTAATATTTATCTTTAATAATTTTTAAGCCATTGCTAGCAATATTTATTTTGAAAAACTTTTATACGTTAGTTTATTCCTTTTAATATTTATCTTTATTCCTACCCCTCTTTTGTATTTATCTGATAGCTTTTGTAAATTTCTTGCAACTCAGAAGCATTATTTACTAAAATGATTAATTATTTATAAAATCCAAATGACTAAATGACTATTTATTATTATTTTCTATGTTTTCTAATTTTAATTTGCACAATACTGTCTTAAAATTGTTTTACACTCTTTATTAATCTACTTTTCCCACCATCTTGGTGAAGATTTTTTTCAGAATTTGACAGTATTCTGGGTCTTATATGTTATTAGGTTACAAACCTTGCAAAAATGCTTAGAGTATCAAGGGTTGCTTATATAATCCTAAAATTCATTGCTTTCATAGTGTTTTGGCAACTCATACCCATTTCCCCTTTCTGTAACTCATGTTAATTCTTGGATATGATCTGCTGTGCTTTAAGTAGTTTCGAGACCAATTTATTTTTCATTTGGTTAGAATCAAAAGATCTCTGTA
This sequence comes from Epiperipatus broadwayi, assembly GCA_028023455.1. Lineage (NCBI taxonomy): Eukaryota > Metazoa > Onychophora > Udeonychophora > Euonychophora > Peripatidae > Epiperipatus > Epiperipatus broadwayi. Next base: position 2,763,596 of record JAQFVV010000134.1, on the reverse strand, counting down.
TAAAATTTGTAACGATCATTGTGTTAAGTGTATTTAATTGATAAAAGATTAATTAATAATAAATCTGTAATCCCTAATATCTTCTTTTATGTCTTTCTTAAATATTATTGCCATTAGTATCTTCTCCAACTCATGTCTCTTATCATCATTTAAATCTTTCATATATAATTTTGTCAACAGTTTTTCTATTTTTAAAATATTTACAATGATTCCATTATTTTTAGGAGCTTTTATATTTTTTTATTTAGAATAGTGCTTCTCAAAGTTGATAATATTGCCTACTGGAGGGTGCTGAAATGATGCAGGGGGAAGTAATAGCCTTGGGTGCAATTGGTGAACATTGAATAAAAATAAGGTGATGGAAGCATAAAAAAAGACAAGAAAATATGAAAATTTTGAAAAACCCAATTTGTGTATCTTTCATTTGTTGTGTAACAGAAACTTAAAATCATAATGATTGCTTTAACACGTAAAATATAAGTTATAAGCAATCAATGATCAAGTCCGCTGACTCATTTTAATCAAGCAAGCGGTGACAGATGGGCATGTCAAGCAGTGACAGGAAGACAGCATGCATCTGCATAGAAATATATGTAGACTTTATTTACAATATGATACTATGAGTAAGCACTATGTATAAAATCAAATTTAGATTGTTTCTGAATTATGTAAGAAACAGTTAACCGTAATGCAAATGTAATAAGTATTTAAAATTTTAATTTACATTTAACACCTTCGTTCTTTGCAGATTAAGGATCACATATAAATCAAATCGTAGTCTTATTATGTCAAGAAAACATCAATTTACATGTATTTTTAAACACTTTCTTTCATATGTCTAATATGTTTCTGTGTCTTCTAATGTTTAACTAATAATAAAATCATAGCAGACATATTGTTGATATAACATTCTGAAGTATATAGTCAATATATTTTTCATATTATTCATTATAATATTAACAAAAGCGGGGCAATAAAATCGTACAAGAAAACTGTCAATTGTTAACATTTATATTTATCCTATCATTTGTGTCATTTGGTAAATAAAGCATATAAATTGTTTAAATAAGAGCAAACTAAATAACCGATCTTTAATTCCATTTTGATGTTCTTGATAGTTGAATATTTGACAATTTGATGTCAAATACATAGATCTGATGTTGAAGAAAAGAACAAAATTCAGTTTATTAATTGTTCTCTTATATTCAAACCACTGTATATCTGGTGTTGTAGGTGCTATTTTAATAGTGCAATGCAAAAAATTTTGGCTCCATGAGATAATTTTATATCTTTATTGTGATAAATAAAAACAAATGTTAATTTTATTTTTATAGATGATATCAAAGTTGAACTGAAGAAAAAATATAAACAATATAGTATCGAATGGTTGGGCTATGGTTTTATTCCATTACCTTTAAACATGCAATACTGATGTGCCTAATTTGCCAAATAGTTTTATTAAATAAAGTTACGAAGTCTCCAAAATTACAAGAACATTTGAAAAAAGTTCATCTTATAAGAAAAATTAAAATTTATTTTCAACCACTTGAACATTTCTGAGACAGATGATATTGGCAAAACTATTTTCATTGGCAACTAAATAAGATGATGATAGGTTATGTAACTTCTTACATTTAATTTCTCATTGTTATGTTGGGGAAACCACAAACAATTAGTAAAGAATTAATTCTACTGGCTGTAAGTGAGGTAATTATGTATTATGCTACACAAGTCAGCATAACATGATCACCATTTCTTATGCTTGCTCATAACTGTTATTTAAACAGGCAAAACTCTCTATACAGTAGCGCCACTCAGTGCAAGCCAGAGTAATCAATGGATGCCAGAAACCACAAGCTAGAAACTAGTCTGGGGATATTGGATGAGTAGGCACTCAATAGGGATTTTATGCACAAGCCTTCTGGCATCCATTGATTACTCTGGCTTGCACTGAGTGGCGCTACTGTATAGAGAGTTTTGCCTGTTTTAACAAGCCAGCATTTAATGTCACTAAGAAGATTTCATTATGCTGTAATATAGTGCTAAAAAGAATTGATAAAATGAGTCAAGACTTTGAAGACTCATTGAATATTTAAAAACATCACACTTCTGTGTACAGTGTAATGAGTCAACTTTACCAGGAAATAAAGTCTTACTTTTAGCATTTAAAAGAAGAAAAAATTTCCCAAATTGATTCTACGGAAGAATCAATACTTCATGAATCGGAAGAATTTTTTAAAGAAAAAAAAAAAACCCTTCTGATTTAATATCTTGTCATTTGCTCCAGAAAGTGTTCCAACAATGATACTGATGCTACAGGAGTTTCTTTCGTGCATATTTTAAGAAAGTGATTCAGAAATGTATTCACTCTACCCTGTGTCATTCATTATCAATATGTAGTCGCCAAAAACTTAATTGAACATAATCATGTCAATAAAGCAATCAACAAAATCAAAATTAATTTGTTGAATGATAGATCGTTGGATAACTTTGTATAGAAAACAATTTAGCCGTTGAGGCTAGGAGATGTAAAGTTCTGAAGAAGATTGTTGGGGCAATCGAAACTGTCAAAAAGGGTGGTAAATAAAGCATTGTGTAACAGTAGTAAAGAGCATGGACAATTTAGTATTATATGGTATAATTCTATCACTTGTTTATAGAAGTTCATTGGCTATTAAAAGGCGTCTGTTTGGATTGGTTTTATAAACTTTGATTCAATGCTAGATTTCATAAGAAAATAAAGATGATATCTTCACAAGCCAACATGATTGAGTCCAAAAATGATATAGCTCATTTGATAGACTTGTTTTATAAATTTTATGAAACAAATTTTATAGCCCCAGGGAGATAAGCTGAATTTAATCTAAATAAAAACTGTTATTTCGAAGTTTGTGGCGAAACTACTTCTGGGCAAAGGAAATTTAGGATGAGAGAAATTCATCCAATTTCCAAATTTATTAATAGTCGAAAAATATAATGAAGACTTGATATCTATTGTCAGCACTTGGAGGTTTTTCTTTCTAATTTCAATCAACAATTTGAAGATATTCTTAAAATGAACATACCCTATTGCATTTTGGATTCTTTTCTAAATACAAAGAGAAGAATTTCTAAAATTACAAGAAGCAGTTGCCTAAACTTTATCCTGGATTATGGGCACTAATAAAAAAGGTTTTAATTGCATTTTTTTCACATATATTAGTGGAATGTAGATTCAGTGTCTGTTAACTGAAGAAAGAAATTGACTGCAAATAGTTAATTGCTTAAGAATATTTCTATCAAAAATATGACCGAACATTAACAAATTGATAACAGTCTATCAAGTTCATCCTTCTCATTAAGATTATTTTTAATGTTATTCATGATTGTAATTTTAAGATTATTTTTTATTATCTTAATTTTCTGTGTATAATGTGAATGTTATTATAATTGATTTTAAAAACTAATTTTATAATTTCAGGCTTTAAGTTAGTTGTCTTATTTACAATATCTTTTTTTTACTATATATAGATATATAAAAGCATGCAAATTTGTCACATCTTTCTGTCTAAAATAGATTTTGGAGGTGGGGAGGGCTAAGCAATTTTTTTTTTTTCAAAAAGCATGCAGAAGGCCAAATAAATTTATGAATCTCTGATTTAATATTTCATTGTTATTGTATGAATTACTACTTTTTTCTTAATTCTTGTCATTGTTTTAGTTTTTGTAAAATTCTTCCACGTATTTCATAAATTACTGTTTTTTTATAGAAATTACGTCATTTTTCTTTTTCTTTGTACTTTTCCATAATATATCATAGTCATATTTCCTCTTTTTACCATATTACAGAATTATTTGTTGGAATTACTATTTTCTTGTTCTGCAGTACCTATTTAAGCTGCTTTTATTAAATTATCTGTTATTTTACTGTTGATGTCATTAAAATCTCAATTATCTTCAAAGTCTGTTTAACATTTTAAAACAATTTTTAAGTTCTAGTTTGGAAGATTATTGTCAAAAAAATTGTAACTAGGTCGCATATCTCTGAGAAATACATCCATTAGTAGTATGTGTTAAAATGCAAAAAAAAATTAAATGCCTGCACATTTTATTTATTATATTTGTTTAATAAAATGTATAATTTTTTGTATTCATTTACAGTCTAGAAATTATCAAATAAAGAAATATAAGAATTTAAAGAATAAAAGATTCCCCCCCCCCCCAAATATTGGAAGCATAAATACTGCTAAAAAATATAGTCAAAAAATAATCAATCATAATCATTAATAATTGGCACTGCCAAATATTCCAAAAGTTGTTGCAAATAATATTGCTATGCTCAAGGCATAAATAATTTTTACAATTACACCTATACTGATTTTGGAGTTTGCAGCACTTTTCTATCAAATATCACACTCTTACAAAACATGTGTTATAATCCACCAATGATGTAAAATTATAGTTTATTGTTTAAGGCTCAAACAGGATCTTTAGCAACAAAAGAATATACATATAAATGGAAAAATATGGGTGATTTAGTCTGTAAATTATGTAAGGAAGGAATAGAAAATATTAGGCATTTGTTAATTGAATGTAAATGCTTGCAAACAGAAAGGGTACATATAATGAAGTTATGGAAGAATAAATATGAAAAAAGTGATTATACAGAAAGTGGATTATTGGTTTTTATGCTGGGTTTGGGAAAAGATAAGGGAGATTTAGATATAAAGGCCATAGAGTTGACAAAGATTATGTTGTGAAAATGGGATGGAGCAGAATATGGGAAAACTTAGAGTGGAGAATGGAAAATAGTGGCTAACAGGTTTCTCTGGACATAATTGCTGAGAGATTCTTGACTTCATTTAAGGAGAAGCCACAGTACATCACATTGGAGAATATAAAGTTAAGTGTGGTGAATAGAAAGATATAGTTATTGGGGAATCATTTCAAGTAATCAAAAATTGCTTGGATGAATGGGAGAAAAAATTGATAAATGAAGCAAAGAAAAGAAAGAGATTGATAAAGAAATTAACAGTATTTTCATATAATAAACATGATGTATCTAGAATTGTATGGGAGTTGCAATAGCAGGGTTAACATATGGTAATGATGTGTTATGTGTTAGTAAAGGGGTATTAGATTACTTAGAAAAAGTACAAAGAGAAATAGGAAAACATGTATTAGATGTAGATGTGTGGACAGCAAAGGAGGCAATTGAAGGAGAAATGGGATGGTCAAGTTTTTATATGAGAGTTACAAAAAGTAAAATGAAAATGTTTGGGGTAGGTTGCAGTTTATGGATAATAAAAGAATAGCCAAAATAGTATTTAATGGGTTACGAGTAAAGGGCAGGCAACAATATGGGTGAGAAAGGTAATGTGGTATGCAAAAGATTTGGATAAAGAATTTATATCAGTATACTTGTATAAAAGATGGGATGATTGGGTTGGGAGGATTGTTGAGTGTTATAGTGGTAAGGAATGGGATAAAAGAATAGATGCATTAATAAAGAATAGGGAGTTGGAGAATAAAAAGAGTTTAAATATATATAGAAATAAATGGAACATTGGGTGCGGGTTAATTTATGATAATAGCAAGGAAAGTAGTTTATGGTTTAAGGCTCAAATGGGATCTTTAGCAACAAGAGAATATGCACGTAAATGGAAAAATATGGGTGACTTAGTCCGCATATTGTGTAAGAAAAGCATAGAAAATATTAGGCATCTGTTAATTGAATATGTGAATGCTTGAAAGCAGAAAGGGTACAAATAATGAAGTTATGGAAGAATAAATATGAACAAAGGGATTATACAGAAAGTGGGTTATTGGTTTTTATGCTGGGTTTGGGAAAAAATAAGGGGGATTTAGATGTAAAGGGCATAGAGTTGGCAAAGATTATGTTGCGGAAATGGGATGGAGCAGATTATGGGAAAGTTTAGGGTGGGGAATGGAAGGGGAAGTAAAGTGGCTAACAGGTTTCTTTGGGCATAGTTGCTGAGAGATTCCTGACTCCGTTTAAGAAGTCACAGTACATCACATCGCATGCATCTTGCTTGTTTCTAGGTCTTTTACAATCTCTTGGAATCATCTTATTAATTTGTTTTTAATATTCCCCTTTTTTTAATGCTTATGGAAAATTTTTAAGACTTATGTATGAACCAATATTCAGAAAAAATAATTTATTGTTGAAACTTGTTTTACAATTATTTTTTAGAATGTCTGAAAATGATGTCAAGAGTTTTTTGGAAGGTATTTACAAAGTTCCAGTCAGACAAGTGCGTTTGGACATAGTATATGGTAATTTTTTTTTTTTTTAATACATATTAATAAATAATTTGGTTGAATTATATTTATGTGCATCTTTCAGTATATATTTTCTATTTTTCTTATGAAATGCAACAACAAACCAAAATTACAGTTTGACCAAAGAACATTAGAACTCCTACTTTCTTTAAACTTTAGTTTTTCAGTAAAAAACAAATCTACTGTTAAAATCATTATGTGTTATGATTAACAGATACCCTTCTATTTGAAATGTGCTTATTTTGGGAAAATGTTAAATATATAAACGAAAATGTTGATCAAATTAGCTAATCTAATCTGTAATTAGAGGAATAAAGTTCCCCGATTGCTGTACAAAAATGTCCAAAGATAAAGATGATTATAGAAAGTATCATTATTAATGTTCTGTCCTATGGATAGATCCAAAGAGGAGTTACACAATTTATCTATTTCTCCATTCTGTTCTGTTCATTGCCTCCCAGGTCATGAGAGATAAATCATCCAGCAAGGTCAATCTTCCTCATCCTTTTTATTTGCATTCACTATTCCCTTCAAAATATTCCTCATTAGACTATTCCTTCTTTTTCGAATATATTCAATCCAACTTTCTCTTTCTATCTCTAATTTCCACACTTTATTCTGTCGAAAACTTCGTCATTTTATTTATCCAACTAATTTTCTTAATTCATCTCCATGACTACATTTCGAAGGCCTATGTATTTCTAATTCTTTTACTCATTGTCCATATTTCATGACTATATAATAATACACTCCATATGTAGTACTTCATTAATTTTTCTTTAAATCTTAGTTCCACAAAAAAAATTTTTTCTTAATAAATTCCTCTTTTCATGGTACTATTCTTCTTTTTAATTTCATCTTCATTTCTTTCATCCTCGCTTGATCACTCATCCAAGTATCTAAATACTGTTGAACTATTTTGTCAATAATACCAACTTGTAATCTTTTTGTATTCTTCCTATCCATAAACATTTAGTTTTCTCAACATTAATCTTTATTTTGTATATATTTCTTTAATTTGTTCAACATATTCTGGAAATTCTTTTCAATATCAGCTATAAGAATAATTCTATCTTCAATATTAACTCCTTCATGGTTTAAATATTTATCTAACATATTTTGTAAATAAACATCAAAAAGCACAGACAACATGCATCATCATCCTTGTTTAACTCCTTATTCTATAATCACTTTTTCAGTCTCATTATTTTCAATTTGATTCTTATTTTTTGCCTAGTATATATATTCCAAATATTTGTTTTTCAAGATGATCATAAATTTATTCCAGAATTCTCTATCAAATGCTTTTTCCAAATCCACAAAATATATACCAATTCCTGTACCTTTTTCAATACATCTATCTGTAATTGTTCTAGCAACATCAATAGCATCTCTTGTACTTCATTTTCTGAAAACCAAACTGTTCTTCTTCGATATAACATTCCAACTTACCATAAATTCTTTGATTTAAAATTTCTCAATATTTTTGAAGCATGGATAACAAACTTATTGTCTTATAAACAATGAGGATTGCCAATTCCTCAACAAGCTTTGTGATAAATGCTTAGTCAGAGCCAGCACTTAAAATATTTCTGTCAGGACCCCCCCCCCCCAAACCCCTGACCATGGTTTCGTGCTTTGGCACTTCTCAGATGTCAGGGTAGGTTCGGACACTAGATCTAAAAATACCAACCCAAAGCCAAGCACTTATCTAAAAGTTATCTATTGAGTGGAAAATCTGAAAATTTTCAGACATCTACATGTCTTCAAACCCAGCTATCCAACTCAAATAGCTATATGGGGCTGATAGATCTTCAGCCATACCATATATTAGTCATCATCATTATCAATCCACTGCAGGATGAAGGTCTCTCCAAGTTTAATCCATCTTCTCCGATCTTTAGCTTCTCTTCTCCACATCACCCCTGCACACTTTCTTATTTCATCCATCCATCTCACATGTGGTCTCTTTCTGGGTCTTTTATAATCAATATAACATTGCATAAAACTTGAGGCAGAGACTATAAATAGTCACAATAAGAATCATAGATCACATGACCCTATCTCTTAAGCTTGTAAGCTAAACATTTATCACAAAGCTTGTTGAGGAATTGGAAATCCTCATTGTTTATAACTTACAAGCTTAAGAGATAGGGTCATGTGATCTATGACTCTTATTGTAATTATTGCCTTATATTCTTCATCTGCAATAACTTTCATCTTTTTAACAATTATTCCTCAAGAAATCTTTGGACCAAACTCCACTATTATATATCAAATTGCACAAACAAAAAATTTCTTTCATAGTAGCTTCTCCCATCTCTTTCAAAAATTCTATAGGTATTGTATTAAAACTGACAGTTTTATTATAATTTTTCATTTCTTTAATTAATTTATTTACTTCTTCTCTCAAAATATCTTCATAATCAATTGTATCATTTTCTTGTCCACAGATAATGAAAATATTTTTTCAATAAATCATTCCTATCAGTTAATCTCTTTCCATTCTTATCAGCTATTTCACTCAGTAACCATTTCTTGTTTTCTCATAATTTAACAAATACCAGATATCTTTTTGCCTGTTGAAGCAGTTCTATCTTTTTACATTATGTGTTCAACCATTTTTCTTTTGCTAGATCTCTTTCTCTCCTTAGTTCATTATTAAGTTTTCTATATGCTCTTTGTCTTTCCTCACTATTGACAGTCTTCCATCTTCTTTATATTTCCATTTATTTCAACATAACTTCCATTATCCAAAATCATTATCGGTTCTTTTCAGTATTTTTTCACATATGAAACCAAGCCTTCCTTTATCCATTTCTTTCAATTTATCCAGATCCCTTCTTACATATTTTTTCCTCTTTAAATTTAACTTTAATTTAGCCATAACCATATGGAGTTTATATCAGCATTAAGCAAAGCATGTGGACTCTTAGTAGCCTTTTTATATCTATCCTGATTCTGTATGTAGTATTTCTGATCTCCATGTATACAATATCTTAGGTGCTTTTTTAAACCAAGTGTTTGCAACCACATTAATTTTTCTTACAAAATTCTACAAGCAAACTACTTATTTCGTTCCTTTTTCACAATTCCCAACAATTTTTCTTTCCTTATCTTTCTCTACAACAGCATTCCAATCACCAAACAGTAATGTACATGCACACACACACACCTTTCCATTGTATTATTTATTCCGTTTTTTCATACTTCATACTGTTCATCTATTTTTACATCATAATGATTAGTAGTTGGCATATAATTTTATATAAAAGCTAAATTCTTAGAACTTGCAGTTTTCTTCCTCATCATAATCACAGTATTCCAAATTTTCTTACCACCAACAATGCTACCTACATTTACCATTCTGTCACTACCTGAATAAAATAATATCCCCATTAGTTATTTCTCATGCTCTTTCACCTCACTTCATTTAATCCCAAAATAATTGATATTTTTTAGTTTAATTTCCTAACCCAAATTTTGCAATTTCTCAATACTCTTCAATGATCTTATTGTATTCCCAAATACCAACTCTGGAATGACTCTTCTTTCAATGCATTATCTTTTCAATGATTTCACAGTTTATGACCTGACTAGCTCCAGGTTTACTCTGTCATACAAGACGGCAAAGCCTTCCTCAGCTATAGTCTCAACACCAATCTAAAGCAATCTTCTGTTCATACTCATAATAAAGCAAAGGATTTATAAGGCAAAGTGGTTTTCCGTTGTCTTCTTTTCCCAGCAATAATCTTCATTACAGATTTATCACCTGTTTCTCAGAAAAAAATAATCATCCAACTATCACTTTCCTCTCACTGTTGCCATTTATAGTGATCTTTTGCTTATTTGGAAAAATGTTATTGCTGACCCAGCACCAGTAGGATATTGACTTTTTAAATGGCGGTCAATCCCCATCATTACACGCTCCTAAAAAGAAGAGCTGTGGCATTTTATAGAAGTAGATAACACCACTTATTGATAGTGAATGCTGTTCTTTTGCCCAACGTGGCTTTCGCAGCTAGCCTTCATATCCAAAGGCTAATATCCTATTCACAACTTGGGGATGCTCTCAATGGCATGGGACACATTCCTCTGAATTCTAACCCAACATAGAGAAAGTATTATAACATGCCTTAATGGATAGAGGGAATCAGATTTCTGTACTGCCCAAAGAATTATTCGATGACATCCCAGAGTTTGATCTCATTGCTACTGCTTTATAGACGTTAAAGATATTCCGAGATATGGAAGATATTACCTATAAAATTTGAATATTTTGTAATAAATTTGAGTGCAGTTTAATGTTAATATTGCAGCTGTAAAATAAAGAAATCAAAGTTATTTCTTTTTCTTAAATATATTTTATGGAAAATTTAAATATATTGTTTGTAGTAAATGATTGCATTTGAAATACGGTGTGAAAAAAGGTATATACGTTATCAAATATTTTGGTAAATAAGTAATTGTCTTGAGAAAATCACAATTATTTTAAAAGCAGAGTCATTACTAAACAGATACTTAAACAGTTAAGTTGTTTATTTACAACATAAAAAGTAGGACCATCATAATAAGATATTTAGAAAAACAAAATAACTTATTATGTACTTATTTTGAAATTATAATTTTGACATCATGGACTGCATGTTTAAAACAAAGTTTAATAATATTTGGTAAATTTTACAAGCACTGTGTTTTAGATTGTAACAAACTATAGAAAGTAATCACCCTTTCCTCACAAGTGCTGTTAAAGATTGGTGTTCAGTCTGCAAGAATACTCTCGCCCCACCCACAAGATAGAGACTTTAAGGATATAAGAGCTGCTGTTTTATTTGTGAACTCAAATGTAAATTATGAGCCGATCTTAAGTACCGAGAAGTGAGAGCGTGAATTTATAAATTATTCACTTTAAATTCATTTCTTATTTTTAATATTCTTATTAGCACTTCTGAAATTTTACATTTAATTTGTGCCAATTGGCTTATATAATTATATTTGAGTTCGGAAATAAGATGGCCAATTGGCTTATATAATTATATTTGAGTTCGGAAATAAGATGGCCGCTCTTATTTCCTTAAAGTCTCTATCTTGTGACTGGTGTGAGAATATCTTTGCAGATTGAACACTATTGTTTAATGAATGACTACTTTCTACAGTTTGTTACAATCTAAAACAGCGCTTGTAAAATTTATCAAATATTACATAATTTAACATCGCTTAATATTGACACAAAGTAAATTTAAAATTCCAAAAGTGCTAATAAGAATATTAAAAATAAGAAATGAATTTAAAGTGAATGATTTTTAAATTCATGCTCTTAATTCTAGATGCTCAAGATTGGCTCATAATTATATTAGTTGGAAATAAGATGGTCGTTATTATTTTTTTAAAGTCTCTATCTTGTGGCTGGGGCAAGAGTAACCTTGCAGATTGAACAACAATGTTTAACAGCACTTGTGAGGAAAGGATTACTTTCTAAAGTTGTTACAAAATAAAATTTAACAACAGGAATTCCATTATTTTTGTAGAGTTTTGATCACTATGTGGCTTGAACACCATTCCTTGGATTAGCTGTTTCTATCATTTTTCTGTAAACAACCAACATATCATGTAATATTGAATACAATATAAAGAAGCCCATAGAATTGTCTGTAAAAAAGTTATGAGCATTCATTATATGGAAGAATAATCACTCTGGAAGTTATAAGAATATAAAATAAAGGAATCAAGGTAAAAACCTCAAGGAATTAATCTGAAAGATAGAAAAGAATCCAGAAAAACTCAGTGCAGAATATTGGAAGACTGCAAATAGGATTCCACTAACCATTTCATTGCAAGCAAGCAATTAAAGAAAATATTAAATTTCTTAAAATAGACATCTTGTGAGTATATATAGTTACAAATGCTATTAATTGATATTTCAAACCTAAGAAGATTATCAAAAAAAACCTAAGAAACATCAAAAGCTTTTTAATAATATCGACAGTATTTTAAATAGTTTATAACCAAAAGAAATTCTGTATTTATGTATTTTTAAAATATCATATTTCACATTTATGTAATCTGTATTGTTTGCAGATCAATCTTCACAGTCTAAGCTTATTACAGTAATCCAGTGAAATAATTAAATTAATTGATAATAAACTTTATTGTAAAGAAGGATGAAACAGTACATTTGAAAGTTTAGATGACTAGATTGTATTTTATTCTGAACATATATGCCATAGCTTCTGTATTTTATTATATTTATTTTAATTAACTATTATTACAAAAATTACTTTTGCATCAACCAAATTCATTTTCTCTTTTATATATACCTTTTCAATGCAGGTGCAACATACTTATGAATGTTTGTGATCTCCTCTGAATTCATAATTGATATTATAATATTAAGACTTATGTCACATGATCACCATTCAATTTTGCTTACACAAGCTGTTTATTCAGAAGCAAAACTCTCCATACAGTAGCGCCATTCAGTGCAAGCCAGAGTAATCAATGAATGCAGGAAGGTTTGTGCATAAAATCTCTATTTAGAGCCTATTCAGCTTGTGGCTTTCATCAGAGAGGAGCTTTGGAGGGTTGCATTAGATCCTAAGATCTAGATGCACTGCTCCCAGACCCAAGGTTCCTAACTGATGAAAGCCACAATCTAGAAACTAGTCTGGGGATATTGGATGAGTAGGCATTAGGTAGGGATTTTATACACAAACCTTCATGCATCCACTGATTACTCTGGCTTACACTGAGTGGCACTATTGTATGGAGAGTTTTGCCTCTGTGTGTATTAAGACTTATGCCTAGGAATAAATATATTGAAGAGCCAAACTAGAGGTATTTTATTGAAGTAAAGTTAGTCAATTTAAAAGTGCAGATAGTGGCTCCATCTAGAGCAGATTTTTGTTTTTCTGGAAGCAAGTTAATTTCACACAGTGCTGTAAGAAAGAAAACCTTTGAACATAAAAAAATCAAATTTAAAACATCTAATATCTAGTTAAATGATTTTTTTTTCTTCACTTTCTATATCTCACTCTTATTACTGTACAATTAAACCAGTATAGCAGAATGGATGAGCCAACTTTAAGAGATACTAAAGCAGTTAGAAATATTGCAAAGGCAGTCTTGACTATTAATATATCTCAAATTGGAAAAACAATTTATTCCACATATAAAGGAGGCATGTTCAAAGGTATTCCAGGTAAAATATCACTACTATATTGTGAGAAAATGATGCTATAGTATCCATTAAGGAACAAACAGAAGGTAACTTTGTCTTTCATTAACGTAAAAAATTAATGTGTAAAAGAACTGAAAAAGGAATTAAAACAAATCCAGTGAACAATTAAGATTAGTGAAAATAAAAAATATAAATAATACTGTTGTGCTCAACATAGTTAACCAGATGTTTATAAAAATATTCCATGCCTGCAAGCCTTGTCAATTTACTTACAATAAATTTCCAGAACTTTAATGAAGATCCTATCATATAACTAAACATCCCATCTTTTTCTGATAATTCTGGCTTGTGTTTTGAATTAGGAGTTCCACATGTAGTCATCGTTACATCTGATTGGCTGTCACGTAAGCATTTTTAAAGCGCATCTGCCGAAGGTTTTAGCCTTTCACATTATATTACTATAACTAAATGTTGAATATTTCTAATTTAAGATAAAAATGGAATTAAGAGCTTTTTTTAAAAAAAAATGAAATAAAAAGCCAGGTGTTTTAGTATCATAAGTAGAATCCTTAGGAATGTTAATGCAAAAAGCTCACATATGTTTATTCTTTCAGTGAAAAAAGATAAATGTACTGCAGGGGTGTGTTTGTTTCAGAGATATTTGAACATTGAAAGTTATAATACTTGGAGTCCAAATGAACGTTTAGTGTGTGAATATTTTTTTTTTTGTACAAGAAAATATAAGCAACTATACTGCATTGAGATATTAGATGATTCATAGTTTGACTTATCTTTCTTACTCATTGATCAATTCCTAGTTGTTTTTACTAATACTTATTTAAATATTTTAAATACAATTTCTATATTTGGAGTTTAAATGCAATTATAGGGGATTTGAACATACTCTCAAACTCCCTTTGGCTATCCACTATCTCCTACGACCAATACATATGGCTATATACACGTGAAAAATATTAATGATCTCCAGTATAAATATTTTGTTCTGACCCAGCACTCATCAGTTGGTCTAGTTCACCTTCCACCCATATATATAATCAGTGCTCAGTTTATACTAAGATAGCAAATCTTCAAACTTTAACAGGCTGGCTTCAATGTATTCCACCCTCCAACTCTTCAGCTATCCTTACTACTGGAAATGAGTGCTGGTTCAGCATGAAATATGTATATCAAACCCCCAAACATTACATGATCACCATCTCTTATACTAGCACATAATTGTTATAAACAAGGCAAAACTCTCCATACAGTAGTGCCACTCTGTGCCAACCAGAGTAATCAATGGATGCCAGAAGGCTTGTGCGTAAAATCCCTATCTAGTGCCACTCATCCAATATCCCCAGACTAGTTTCTGGCTTGTGGCACTACTGTATGGAGTTTTTGCATTGTTTATAACAATTATGTGCTAGTCTAAGAGATGATCATGTGATGTTTAATGGTTTAACACCAATCCTGCCTAATAGGATAGTGGTGACTATGGTTGTTAAAAAGCCAAAGACACCAAAATTGTATGGATGCTGAACTGGGTTCATACCCATATGACTATATAGGCTATTGAGCTTAGATTGAAAATATTGTGTTGTCAATTTCATTCTCATAGTTTTGTAGTTAAGTAGAGATAAAAGGTGGCTGCTGGAGGGTTGCATTAGATCCTAACATCTAGGTGCAATGCTCTCAGATCCAAGGCTCCTCACTGACGAAGGCCACAAGCGAGAAACTAGTCTGGGGATAGTGGATGAGTAGGCATTAGATAAGGATTTTATGCACAAGCCTTCTGGCATCCATTGATTACTCTGGTTGGCACAGGGTGGCACTACTGTATGGAGAGTTTTGCCTTGTTTAAATATGTATATTGGAAATCATTTATATTTTCCACATGTGTGGTCATGTATATCAGTTGTATGAGATAGAGTGGATAGCTGAAGAAAACTTGAAAGTCTGTATGCAAATTCCCTATAATTAATACTTATTTAGTAAATCAGAGTTTATTGTTGGTATAGGGTAGGTTGTGTTGCATCCAACTTTACCAAAAATCACTTTAAGGAATTAATCTAATATCCTCTGAAGTAATTGACTCAACTCCAAACCCATGTAAAATTATCTCAAGATTTTATAGCATTATTTAAATATATCAAATCTTGAATAATTTGATTAAATGAAATCCATCCATATGTGTACCAGTCTTTCCTATGCAAGATTATTATAGTTAGACTGGTGAAATATTTAGATTAATAATAAACTTTATTATAAAGAAGGATGAAATAATTCATTTGAAAGCTTAGATTGACTAAAGTATATTTATTATTTTACACATATCTGTCATAGATTTCATATTTTATTATATTCATAAGCATTTTAATTACCATTAAAGAATGTTATTCCAAAGACTTTTTGTAACAACCAAATTCAATTTCTCTTATAAGTATATATATATGTGATCCTCTCTGAGCCCATAAATTCATGCTTGGTGATGGAGAATAGTGCCTAGATTTATATGTATATAAAAGAGTTGAGCTAGAGATAGTTTTATAGAAGATAAATTAATCAGTCTGAAAGTTTAGATTGTGGCTCCATCTAGAATGAATTAGTGTCATTCTGAAAATAAATCAAAGCTAATTTTACATTATATTGCAAGAATATTTGACAGTAATTTTGATAAGTATTTCCCAGATATTTGAGCTATGTTTGAGGCCTATATAATAAAATTTATCATGACCAAACCATATTCTACTTTTGATTTGTAGTTAGTTATATTTTCAGTACACAAATTTGTTGCACCTTTGAAGTTAGTTATTTATGTATTCGTTAGTTTACGTACATTTTGCTTTCCAAGATAAAGATTATTTGGGAGTATGTGAATTATTTATCACTATACTTTAATCTTAATCCTTCCCACATTCTGTTACAATGTATATATTGTGGAACAGTGTCTATAAAATTCATTATGAAGTAAACTATTAAATATATCTCAAGTTCATAAAAAATTATTTATCTCTATAATAGATTGTTGTACTTTTTATAGGTGAAGAAAAATTTAGTAAAGAATTTATGAGAAAAATTAGAGATCCAAATGTTAAATATGCCTACGTTTGTTTGGTAAGTAAAAACTTTTTATATACTCTACTTTTGACATTTATTACTGTTAGTAAAGTATATTTAAATAAATGTTTACAAAAATTTTTTTTACGATAATAGTCTTAATGATATTAATGGTTTATTAAATTTATGCTGAGTTATATCATCACAATGCTAATATATATTGTTAAAGGCATGACAAGTAATAGTAATTCACCATGGATGATCAATACTATTGCTGGAGGTCAATACTTCATTATGTAGATGTCTTTGTTTAGCTTTGGGCATAGAATTTTAATAAAGTATTTAAAGCAATTCACTGATTGATTGAAAGGTTGTCTCTGAAAAATCAAATTGTTTGAAATTTTAATTTTAACTCTGTTTTTTAGTCTGGCTTAATAAAATCTTTTAATTTTCATCCATGTCTACCATTGTAGTAGAAACGTTGCATATATATATTCACCAAAACATCGCATGATTACCATTCACTATGCGTACACAAGCTGTTATTAGCAGTATGCAATGCATTATGGCTTCTCCTTTCTCATAATAAGGAATCTCAGCCGCTATGCCTAGAGAAAGCTGTGAGCCACCTTCCCTTTCCATTCCTCACCCTGTTTTTCCCGTATTCTTCTCAAACCTGCTCCATCCTATTTCCACAACATTATCGTTTTGTCCACTCTATGGTCTTTTATATCTAAATTCCCCTTTATCTTTTTCCAAACCCAGCATAAAAACCAAGAACCCACTTTCTGTATAATCACTTTGTTTATATTTAGTCTCCCACAACTTCATTATTTGCATCCTTTCTGCATGTAAGCATTTACATTCAATTAACAGATGGCTAATATTTTCTATGCCTTCCTTACACAACTTGCAGATTAAATCACATTTATCTGTATATTCCCTTATTGCCAACGATCCCGTTTGAGTCTTAAATAGCAAACTACTTTCCTTGCTATTATCATAAATTAACTCACACCCAATATTCTGTTTATTCCTATATATATTTAAACTCTTTTTACTCTCCGTACTAGTTCTCCATCACTCCATATTTTTTATTAATGCATCTATTCTTCTATCCCATTCCTTGCCACTACAACACTCAACAATTCTCCTAACACAATCATCCCACCTTTTCTATAAGTATACTGATATAAAGTCTTTTATCTAAATCTTCTTCATACCATACTACCTTTCTGACCCATCTTGTTGCCTGTTCTTTACTCGTAACCTAATTAAATACTATTTTAGCTATTCTCTTATTATCCATAAATTGCAATCTACTGAACATTTTCAATTTGCTTTTTGCATCTCTCATATATAAACTTGACTATTTCATTTCTTCTTCGATTACTTTCTTTGCTGTCCACACATCTGCATCTAATGCAAGTCTTCCTACTTTTTGTATTTTTTCTAAGTAATCTAACCCCCCTTTACTAACACATTGTTATCATAAGTTGACCCTGCTACTGCCACTCCCACACAATTTTAGCTACATCATATTTATTATATGAAAACTTAATTTCTTTATCGGCCCCTTTTTTTTCTTTGCTTCATTTATCAATTTTTTCTTCCATTCATCCACATTTAACTTTATATTCCCCAATAAAAATTCTTTCTCTTCTCTTTCCCAAGCATTTATTATCATTACTTTTGATTTTACTTGACTAAATTTAATCCCCATCTCTTTACCCACCCTTGCACATTTCTTCAACATATCTTCTATATTTTCCCTATTTTCTGTGCACGAGAACATATTATCAGCAAATAAAAGACCTGATAATATATATACTTCCTTACCATCTATTGATGGTATCCTTATCCCTATTCCTAGTCTTTCTATTGCTCTCTCTCTATTTCTCTCAAATATAACAAAAACCAAATAGGTAATATAGGGCATTCTTGCCTTAGTACCACCCCATTTTTAACTTTAACTGATTCTATATTTCCTAATTGATGCATACAGTAATTATTTTCATACAATCTCTTAATAAGGTCCACTAAAGCTTCATTTATTCCCAAATTTACTAAACTTACCCATAATCTATTTCTATTTACTGTAACATACTCCTATTCATAAGTTGTGTGACTACAAATAAACTATGTTCTATATGCCTATCCAATCGAAAAACTCCTTGCATTTCTCCTATATTATTTTTTTCCATCCACTATATATGCAAAAACTTTATATAACCCTGGCATTACAATATCAGTCCATAATTATTTAACTTTCTATGATCCTTACCCTTTCCTTTAAATAAGTCTTGTTCTTGTATTATTCCAGCTGTCTGGAAATTCTCTCTTTTCTGCCATCTTATTAAATCATGGTAAAAGATTCAATTTTGTCTATTTCCTAAATTCATCACTATCTCTGCTGCTCACCCATCTAAACCTCTTGCTTTTTCAATTTCTTTCCTGCCTCATTTAATTCATTTTCTTTAATTAAACCTAATATTTTCATTACTATATGCTTTTATGTTTATTATCCCTCTTTCGTTCACATCTAATATCTTTTTTTTTTATCCATTACATACTTATATAAGATTGTCTCTAATTCTTTTCTAGAGCTATACTCTTTTTCCTCATCATCTAGTAATGTTATTTCTCTATCCTCTACATTCCTTTTAATATATTTCCAAATTTTTTTTATTCCCATCTCTTCCACTTTTACTAATATCTTCCAATAATTTACTATTTAATTTCATTCTCTCTCTATAATTATCTATTTTAGCCAACTTCTTTTTTTTATAATATTTTCCCCATTTAATATTAGCATCTTTTTCACTTTCTTTGTTGTTAATAACACATTTATATTCTCTGCATGTTTTTTTTTTCCTTCTCTTTTACATTTTTACTAATTCTCACATTTCTATTTTCTAAATCTGAATATTCTCATCTAAAACCCTATTTGCCATTTTTTCTACTTCACCACACCAGTCCTTATATTCATCCCCAACAAACTCTTCCATGATTTCTTCTACTTTTTATATTCTTCTAACTTATTGTTATCATCCACATCTTTCATGATCCTTTATACTTTTATTATTATTTTCCATCACATTAGGAACCATTTCTATTATAAAGAAATTATGATTACTATTACGTACTCTCTCTTCATTATCAAAGACTTATTCATTTCCACTTTCTCTACTAATATATAATCTATTGTGTGAAATATATTATTTCTAGCCCACGTGTATTGTCCCTCATAAATATTTGATAAATTTCCAATGCTCAAATTCATTCTCTGACAATTTTTTGAAAGCTGTCCATTTTTGTTATCCACGTCATAAATTTCTTCATTATGTCCATTTATACCTCCTATAATCATTATTTTCTTCCCTCTTTTTTTTCAAACTCTGTATATCCTTAAGTAGGATACTACTGTTCCACTCCATTATAGTTCGACTATCTCCAGTGGCCTTATGCACTATAACCACCATCCATTCTTCATGATAAAAAGATCATCAACCCCTACTATATACTATTTTTTTCCAGAAGGTCAGAGATATGTAAAATCACTAAACATACATGTAACATAAGACTTAAATCACTAAAATATGCCATTGCTAACCTACTATCAGATTTACTTGCTGTATATTAGTTTAATCCGAAGCCCTTGTTATTGACAGTAGTATCCAGAAGCAATCTTGGGATTTGGATGCTGCAGAACTATTTAGTGTCCAGTGATTGTTCAAGCTCCAGGTTTTGACAATTGATAAAGATCGCATAACATTTTATTCTGAAATAAAAATTGCATCATTGATAAGAGAAATTAGGTTAATTAAAAATATTTCAGATTATCATTTTTATTATCCATAATTTTGACAAACATTTCATTTTAAGAATATTTTGTATTTTTTTAAAAAAATTATCAACAAATGAAAAATGGATTAATCATATAAGTAAAATATTCTTAATGATTTTTTTAATTTTATTTTTCAGGATAAAAAAGAAAAATTTGAATTTCCCAACTTATTTCCTGCAGATAAAATTGAAAAGCAATTGGATTTAAAAAGTTTTGAAGAAGCTACGAAGCATTCAAAAAATTTGGAAGCAAAAATGTGGGATCGCCAGGGTATATCATCTTGGTTTGGTTTATGATACCAACATATTTTTTTTCTTTTTTTTGTAATTAGGCCATTATAATATAAAGATTTACAAAAACAATAAATAGTTTTTTGAAGTTTTATTCAGATACTATCAATTATCCAAAAATGCACCTTGTTATCACCCCCTGCTGCTAGTATAGAATTTTTATAATGCCACGATATGCCACCAAATACGGGTAATGAACTTGATAATATAATCTGAAAGAAAATAACAATATTTGTTAAAAATACAGAGCTTTATTAAACAAAATATTTACAAGATAAAACAAAAAAGTTATTTACATATTTACAGTAATATTTTTGTGAAATTAAAACAGAAATAACTGTTACTCCCAGTGACCTTGTGTAAAATAATTACTAAATATCAATAAAGTATAAAAAGAATAGAACGGATACCACCCATGAAACAACAAAATAAAAAAAAAAAGGGTAATATCTTTCTATTCTTTTCATAGTTTATTGACGTTTGGTAATTAGTTTATACACTGCTCATTAGGAATAGCAGTTACTTCCATTTCAATTTGATACCATTTAGCTATGATTATTTATAATAATATTTTTAGTACAGTAAAACATTGATCTATCATAAGAAGTCGTAAGTAAAAAAAAAAACAACTTATCTCAAAGATTTTAATGCATTATGAAGTGTCTTAATCTTATATCGTATAAAGTAAAGCCTTTTATATGAGTTTCATGAGAATGAAAAGCTTAAACTATGATAACTATAAGTGTAACTTTATTTAAGTCCTATAATCCTGTTACCTTTCAATATATTTTATTCCATTCCTTGAGTAGAAGTGATTAAAACAAGTTAATATTAGGTCAATGTTTGTTGAAATATTCAAGAAATGTCCTTGAATAAAGTCTGAAGTTTCTGTTCACATGCAATACGTCCAGGAACCTTGTGAGAATATTTACACCCCTTAATCAATTCTTTTTAGTCTCCTATCCTATTTTAATAAAAAAATTTGTTAGTTCCACTAGTCTATTCTCATTTTCAACATTTTCATTATAAAAACCAAGTTTAAAAAAAAAAAAAATCATAAAATCTCCCTTTTTTCAATATCTTATTCCCCCAATTTTCAAATTCTTCATTTTTGATTTCTTTCCCTGGCATTTTGTAGTTCCTATTCTTGCATCAAATAAGTTCCTTTTAGGATTATCATTCTTTCACATTTTATATATTTTTCAATTTTATATAAATTCGTTTTATTTTTTTAATTTATATTTGTTTTCTTTAACTCTATACTCTTTTTCCATCTTTCTTAATCATGTGCATGTAATACATTCTCTATCTTTTCATTCCATCATTATACATAAAATCCATGTGAATTTATGTTTGACCGTAAGGCTATCATGTAACAAATTCACAATCAATTAAAAAAAACTAACTAAACAATGATTTATATTATGAGCATTTTAAGCAAAGAAATTAATTCCCCCTTTTATATTTAATAATTCACCATTAATACCATAAGATTACGAGCATTTTATTCAAAGTACGTAATTCCGCAAAGCTTTTTTGCAACCAATTAAAAAAGACTATTACAAAAATGATGGCTTGAGGCTGGGTACATTTTTCACATTTATTTATATAATATTAAAATCTTTTGTTTAATTTACATGAAATCTTAAAAACAAATTATTAAAGCAACCAATTAAAAAAAAACGACAGCCTTTCAATAGGCCGGGCACATCTAGCCTTTATATAAATATACATGATTTTAATCAACGTGTAAATATGAATTTATTTCAATTAACAAACACATTCAAATACATTATTAGGATACATTACAAGCCAGATTATAAAGAATCATTTTTTAAACTGTAAATATGCCTATCTTTTTGTTATATCAATGCTATTCTATTTTATTGGATAAAAGGAGATCCTCTATCTGACTTTTGGTTTGTTGTATTGTAAATAAATTAAGTGTTGATACCTGAAAAGGTGGTGGGTGATCTTTGTTTTTATATTAATCAAGCCAGCTTACCATTTCGAATATTAATTTAGATATAATTCTAATGATTTTAATGAATATGTAAATGCTTTTATGGCTGATCAAATGTAATGTTAGGAATTAAATGTATTTCATGTAACAAATATGTCCTAATATGTTACTATAATATATTACCAGATTCTAAAGAATCATTTTTTAAATAAATCTATAAAATACACTTACATTTTTGTTACATTAATGCCAATCTATTTTATCAGATAGAAGGAGGTCCTGTAACTGACTTTCATTTTGTTATATTGTAAATAAATTAAGCATGGATAGTAACATATTTGTTCCATGAAATAGATGTTCCTTACATTACATTTGATCAGCCATATCTAAATTAATATTTAAAAGTGGCTGCTAATTTGAAATTTCATTCTTTTTAATCAATGTAGGTTTATTTAAAAAATGATTATTTACAATTTGGTCTGCAATCTATCCCAATAATCTATTTTGGCGTATTTGGACCATGAAATAATTTATATAAAAGCATAAAAATCTATTTTCATATAGTAACACCTTACTTTCACAAAATGTTCATTGTTCTCTCTATAATAATCCAATTAAATACTACTTTTACTAATTTATTTTCATGCATACATTGTAACCTTCCAAACATTTTCATTAAAGAAGTCCATCCATTTTCCCTTGGATAACCCCATTTACTGGCACCAATTCACTAGCCAATAATGCATAACTACATACTTCATTTTGTATTTTATCAAAATTCCTGAATTTATTGGCCAATATAAAAACTGCATTTCCAAATGTTAAAACAGGTACCATCGTTCCTTTCAAAATTTATTCTACATACCACATTTATTATATAATTACATTTTATTTGTATACTTCTTTTTTCCATTTAGTAGAATCCTCACTTCTTCAAGACAAATATTTCCCATTATTTTTCTCTCAGTTTTAATCTTTTCATTAAATAGCAATGTCTTCCTCCCTGCAATTGTCTAATAATATAGTGATAACTTTAATATTATTAGTAAAAATCTGCCACATTATTTGCAAAAAAAGAGAGCTATCGTATGTATTCTAGTTCCTATTATAGGAATCTCTACCCTTATCCTGTCTTTCTAGCTCAAGATGGTAATAGACATCCTTATTCAATTCAATTTCATATTTAACTTCCATTAATTTTATATCTTCAATAGTATTTAAAAAAATTACCCTTGTAAAAGACTTAAATCATTTTTAATTACTCCAAGCCTATTTTAATACTTTCAAGACTTTTCCATAATTTATTCTTATTCAATCTATCCTAAATTTTTTGATGTAAAACTGAAAGTCATTTCCCCTTTCCTTGCTACTTACACAGTAAACACTGGTTACATTGAAAAATTTTATTTTTTTTTAAAAAATGAAAAAATTAGAAAAGAGTAGGCATAGAAATACACAAAAATATCTAATTGTTTGCATAAAAAAAATATATATTTCAAAATTATCAAATATTTGAAAATGTCCATTTTATCCTAGAAATAAAATATACTGTATTATAATTTTGCGATATTTGGTTTTTCTCTCTATTCTTTGGTTATTTTGAAATGGAACAAAGTTTTTAATATTATAAAATTACATCCACATCTCTCTTCTGGAATCCAATCACTAATGCTCTTAAGAAAATATCTAGCATATAGTTGAAATGTTAGCAAGCCATTTTAGATATCACACATATTGTATAATGATTGAAATCTTATTAACTTTTCTCCATATGGATGATCTCTGGTCTGTCTTTACATACAAGAAAAAAAGTAGAAATACGTGGTCATTAAATATACATCTTTTATTTTTCTATTACAATTAATAACTGAATTTTAAGCTTTGCATGAAGTTTTATTTTTTTAATAAATTAGACCCATTTTTTTTTAAAAAAAGAATGTATTGTGTGTGGCTAAAAAATATTTTTGACTGCAATATGTGGATTCATTTCACACTTAAGAGTATGATTCAAAAAGTGATCATACTCAATAGAAAGAAATTTAATCTTCCTGTAAATAAATTGTTTTCAATTAAAATTTTAGATTAATTGCAAACAATTTTAATTAGTGAAAACAAATATTAAAAACAGAAAAAATTAAAATCAAAGAAAGTTATTTTAATTTGAAATTAATGGTAGCCATTGTAAAACACAATTATGTGATGGATTTTGAGAACACTAGAAGATATAAAATTGGAATGACAGTCTTTACTAAACCAAATAATTAAGGGATTCTGGTAAGTCAAAAATGAAGTTATTTACCTTTTCTCTAAAAAAGATATGATTTTTCATCAATTAGTTACTTTGATAACATTAATTCTAATCAACTTCGATGTTACCTAAAATACCAATACTTTTAAATTTCCCCACAGTTCTGCTCCAAGATAAAGTAACAGGAATATGGATATAGCAAATGCAAACATTATAGTTGCTCAAGAGGTCACATTAAAGTAACAGTTTAAACTATGAATTGATCTAAGAACGTTTAGCTGTTAAATCCACCAATGAGATTATGCATATTAAGTAGATACACTTAAAATAAGACAGTAACACATATTCAGTAGCTAGTAAATAATTTTGAGAACTATTATAAAGGTAGACTATTCAGAATATTTCTATAATAGTGGAATATTTTTTCCCATAAATCAGTAAAATTTGCTGTTGGACAAATATTTTTTGCAGAAATCTATATCCACCTTGTTTATGTGTTGCATTTTTCATCTGAGCATTATCTTGATTTGTTAAAAATATCACGACTTTTAAATATATAATACTTTTAAAGACAGTAAATCATTACTCTATCCCAGAACCATATACCCATAAGTTTAACTAATTAACAGACATTTATTCTTTCAGCTTAGTCCAGTATAAAAAGAGAGCAACTGCATCTACAACTCGAATACTATCCATTATAAATGTGAATAATTAGTGTTACCTTGATGATAGTACAAATTAATCTCCATACCCTAAAATAAAGTTGCTGATTTTGTGACATATGTATATAAAAGCATATTAGCTCGGGTTCAAAATATTAAGATTTTCTAAATTTTAGGTTATTAGCTTGATAGTTAAAAAGGAGTTAAAGATGGCTACTGAATATATATCTGTATTGATTCCCATTTTGAATTCAACTGAAGATGGAGATTAAATTGCAATGCTAGAATAATGAAGGGAGAAAATTACTCTTGTTTAAATTAATAGTAATGCTATTCCCAGGCTAGTTTCTGGATTATGACTTTTGTCTAAAGCTCTCATCTGATGAACATCCTAAAATCAGTCTGGAAGTGAGGATACCACTTCCACCTAGTATGTATTAATTATTTAAGTAGATTGAATTAGTGCTCCTAAAAGCAAAAGAAGGATCTCATTAATATCATCAATTTTGTCATTTTATTTAAAGCCGAGTGTTTTTGATAACAGTTTATAGCACAATGAACATTATAAAAATTTACAATATGAATAGTACAAACCTGTACTTTTATTAAATATATCCAATAAAAATAAACCGTTCATACTGTCAAGTATTTTTCAGTATCGATAAAATAAATATTAATATCATTTCCTCATCTGAGCGTTCTCAACAATAGACTCCATCTTTTTTCCTCTATCTTTTCTAAATCAAAAGTGCATATTCCATTGAAATTTGAAAATGTTTCGGGAGATTGTCTCTGTAATTGCCAAAGTATATTACTGAAAAGAATTTCCTTTACTAACGTGGAGCGGCCGTCGAGAAAGATAAGGAAGGAAAAAATTCTCATGGCATAGCATCAAACAGTTGTTTTGGTTACTGCTATCGAAGATGTTTAGATGAATACAATAACGGGAAAATGTAATTATATTCATTTAAAAATGCTCTATTTGTAATAGTTTGAACAAATGAGAAATTCATCTTTTTATCAGTAATTAAAAGAAACCAGTGACTATTGCTCCCAGTGATAATTGGACAAAGTAGAAATCATTGAATATATATTTTTTCTCTTTCGCCTTTTATAATAACAATTTTAAGATTGGGATATAAATTTTCTTTAGTGACAAATGAGGTCATATTTTTAGCGAGAATAAGCCTGTTGAGCATTATAATTCTTATATAGCAAACTACTAATTCTACTATCAGTTAATGAACTTTCTAAACAATTAACCTGCCCACTGCCATTTTCAATCTTTTATCATCTCCACTTATGATATTGCTTTAGAATTCATTATATAAGTTTTTTTATCAAAATGTTTCCGCAAATTTCGTCTATACTAACAATATTTTATTGAGCTCATTTTCGGTATCTGCAAGCACTTGCCTTCTCATCAGAAAAAGAATTACAACAAACTTATCTCCAATATTAATTCCATATAAACAAATATTTATTTGTAAGAAAACTAATCTTAAAAATATTTTTCTATTCAAAATTTTCCTGATTTATCTCTTTTCAATATGACCATTATTAATATTTCAATTTTCCTTTTTTGTATCGATGAAATAAATGCAACACCTTTTTATATACATTTTCAACAATAATCATTCTCTTGTTCCTTTATCTTTTCTAAATCACAACTACATTTCAAATATAAATTCATCTAACATGATGTACTGTAACGGTCAGAAAGTATAGTTGCTTTAACCAGAGACATAAGTAATGGGGATTCGAGCCTCACTCCTTTAGATCGTATCTAAGCGACTCACTCCCTTAACCTCACAAGAGTTAATTTTCGCATTGCAGCCCGGTAGTCAGGTAGAGATAAGACTCTTAGGAATCCTAGACAAAGTACTGATCAGGTTTACACATATAAAATAATGGACATCTATAACTTCGTTACTATTATAAATTATAGTTTATTGTCTGTATTTCATTTAATGTAATTATTTACAAATAACGAGAAAGTACCCGCGTATGTACATAAGATTCAATTGTAACTTAGATTTTGAAATAAAAACAAAACATTTGATATACATTATTAAACATGGATGAAATTGACTAGGTAGAGAGGAGGTGCAAGAACATGATAAAGTTAATGTCTTAATTAGCTAAACAAGTTGGAGGCTGATTTAAACATAGTCTCAATTATGCAAATATATATATATAAACACTATCAGAAATTGAACAATAAACATGCATAGCAATGTACATAGAGCATATATCAATAGGCATAATTATAAAGAAAAGGGTAAGGTTCAGGGTGGTACTCAGTGATCATATATATATTTAAATGCATATCTCTAAAATATAGTAAAATCTTCATCATTTTACCAATTTGATTAATAGATAGCTACTTCGCCTCCAATTGATTATTAGAGAAAGGAACCCGTTCGCCTAAGCATGACCCAGGTTCAGGAATGAAGTGACCTTGTTTAGCTTAATGTCCATCTCTACTCACTGCCCCTTTAACAGGATTCACTATTCCAGGCACCTGATATATCCAGTATTCATGAACTGGCTGGATGAAGTAATTCAGAAAAGCAATAAAAAAATGTAGAGACATGATACAATTGCCAAGTAACACAGTATTGGGAATACGATCAAACGACCATAAATATTAAAGTCTTATTAATATTTATGTAGATATATGATCCCATATGTTACTATGCTAGAAAATCCGTTATACAATAATAAAAACCCCATCCCTTTAAAGTCATAAATTAACTTATACTCGGGTATTACACCAGCATTTTATTTGTAGCATGATTATCAATAAGAATTATCGTTATTTAACTAATTTATCACACATAGATTTGATGAATATGAAATATATGAAAAGATCGCACTCTATCCCTCTATTGCACAATATTAAAATGACACACTTATGTAATGAGTCTTCCAATATATAATTCTTTAATAAGTATATCTGATTTAAATGTACACATAGAAATAACAATTGTGAGGTATTTTTCTAAAAAAAAAATCAAATTAAATAGACACACATATATATGATATGAACGTCTTTCTTAGTGTAAGAATAAAATGAATCTAGAGTTTAGTTAACTCAATGACAATGTATTCTCTTTCTCTTAAAAAAATTTAATAAAAATAAATATGGAAGAAGATGGATGAAAAATCCTTTAGAGTCTAAACAACTTCTATCATTTATTTAAAAAAACGAGTTCCGCCTTATATAGCGGGTTGAGGGAAAATAAAATAAAAAGTTTTAACTTAATTTTAAAATCGAATCATCCAACCTCTCACCTACATACTTATATATATATTCCACATTACCAATGAAATAATAAATAACCAAACTTGCTGATTTAGTAGGTAAGTTAATGATTTGTAAATATATATAACAACAACAAAAAAAGGCAACTAATTGATCATTAGAATACATACGATAAAATTAATTAATATATATATAATGCTGACTTAAATGCTGCATTATTGATAGAATTAGCCAGAACAATAAAAAAGAAAATGACAAAGATAAAAGTTACTGGTAACTATGAAGTGATTATATATGGATTATGCTTTATAAAGGTGGCAAATTAAGATTTCATTCTAGAGACCTCATGATGTCATTATTTATTGATGGCGATTAAGGTCTACATCACAAACATCTGCGCTCATGTTTCCATCTAGATTGCTCTTCTTTCAGGCATGGTTTTTAAATCTTCTGCTGGATATTATCTCTAGGTAATCTTCCAAGGCTGGACAACGTGGTAGGGCAGCAGGAAAAACTTCTCTACTCAGGCATGGCTTGTACAGACATTTACGTATCGATCCAGACTTTAGAACAAGAAGATGATGATTGTTAGAACAAAGAAAAACTTCAGTATTTATACCTTTTAACTCTTTTTTTACATTAATTAATTAATTGAAGTCTACTAATGCTTCCATTGTTTCCAAGCTCTTAAAAGCATCTTATGATTTTACACTATTATTTAGGTGACAACAAACAATTTTATATTACATCATTTTTCTTAATGGTTCTTAAATTAAATTTTTACTTAATCTATTTTGTGCATTAGCTAGCATCTCTATTTGTTGATGCAATATTTTACTATTTATTTTACTTTAAACTTTTTCTTTTAATTTATAAATTATATACATTTAAATTTCATTAATAATTTTAATCCATTATATACATATATATTTCATTAATCATTTATTTTAATATCCATTCACTGTGGTTGGCTTTATGGTCTGTGGTTAACTAAACAGTGAGCGGTGAAGCACACATACATATATGCTTATATATATATATGTACAACTTCAGTACATATATCTGTTCAATGCTCTCAACATCATCTTGACTGCATGTGAATCAAATTTACTGCTATAAAATTCTCAAGCTTTACTGCAGGACTTTAAGGAATCATAACTATTGAGAAAAAAATTTACTGGTCACGCAACTGGATCATATGATTAAATTAAAAACTATTTCTCTCATTTTAGTAGCTTTCCCAATAATTCAACTGGAATTTTAACAATTCTCTGAGCTTTACTCAACGGTGCAATAATTTTAGCAATCCCATCCTTGTATTTACAGAAAATAAAATATTTTGAAATAGCAATAGAATCAATCTGTTAAAAAATACGTTGATAAATCAATATGGATGTATATTAACATTTAACATTTTTAATAATAAAAGGACAGATTCAGTGTAAAAGAACATTTCCTCATTAACAATAAAGGAGTCACATTACAAATACTATTATATTATCTAGAAAGTCAAAATTTCCAATATTCATCAGACCAACCAGATTAGTCTTTGATATGAATTTATTGATGAATATTAGATAGCTGACTGGATTAGCTACAGCCCAGCTATTTGAAAGATTCTAAGCCAACTTATGATGTAAAAAAATGTTAAATGTTCATTTAAAGTCAGATTCAAACACTGGGCAAGGAAAGCCACTTTACCAGAGGCAATTGATTTTAATAATAAGTATAACATGAAATTTGTTAGATAAATTTAACAGTTAGATGATGGTTTTAATATACTCACACTATAAATTAGTAAAATAATTCATTTTATTTCAGATTTATATAAAAACCTACAAGGTTTTTTGGTTTATTACTTGAATGCCATTTGTTTAATAGTTCAAATAAAAAATACGACAGAAATCTTATTTCAAGATTATTGCTTGTTTCTTCCATATCCTCCATGATGTCTATCTATTTTAGTTCCTCTATCAGACTAAGTACTTGTCCAATTAAATTCCACTTTCATATTTTTACCGTTACAATTATAGTTTTCTAATTATATATTCTCTTTCAAACTTATTCTGAAGTCTTTAATGCTTCCTTTCCTTTCTGAAGTTATTACATTTTTGTTTTAATATTAATCTATATTATAAGTGAAACATCTAAAAAGCCATTTTCCTAGATCATGGGGTCACAGAATAATGGGTTATCTTATTAAAAGCTCACGAAAAAAAACTCCGGGAACAGTAATTTACGAGTTGCAGAAACGAGCAAGCAGATCAGATCCAGATAGCACTTGGATAGAGTAGACTCATTCTAGCACTGTTAGCACAGAACTGACTGACAGGGGGTTGAGGCTATTAGTTCTGCTGATCGCCAAGTGTTGCAGTCGCTTTTGTTACAAAGTCGTCAAATTGGCGCCTCATCTCTAAACTGGCTTATGTTTTCGACTTGTGGTATGTCTACTTGGAAAAGTTTTTCTTGAATATTTTTTTGAGGAATTTAACTGTAAAATTAAGGCTGCTCTACAACAGTTATATCATTTTGCCGTCTATATTTTTGTTTAACATATTGAGTTGCCTAGTTGCCCCCTCCTGCCTGCCCCCCCCCCCGATTGGCCCTGACTATAATTCTAATTTGTATAAGACAACTAAGGTTTCTAAGATAATTCATAATTTTCTGCCCAATTATTGGAAAGAAATCTTAACCTTTTTATCCATTTACCTTTGCTTTAGCTTAATTTATATTATTTTCTCACCCCATCAATACTACTTAACATTTTTAAGTTCATCGTTACTGTCAGTAAGCAAATGGTATGATGAAACCTTTCTTCAAAGGCAATTCGATTCTTAACAAATTTCTATTTCATTTAGCAATTTGTGTAACTAAATTGTAAACATTAAAACGAAAACAATTAGATATGAAAAATATAATTTATGAAGAAAAAGATGTTTACTTACTTGATTCATTTTTGTATGGAAGACTTTAATGTTATTGCCTGGTTGTCCAACAGTCGCAAGAAGATTCTCATTACATTGAGACCATTGGAAGTTTGTACAGATATTATGTGCTTGACGATTTTCTAAAGGACGACTAATAAAAAAGAGTCATATGTAATATTTTAACTAATATTTAGATTTTTAATAAAAAAAAAAAGCTCAAATATTTACCTTGATCGGCTTGTATCCCACACGAACCATTCTCCAGCTGCTACAGCACCAATGTGCAATCCATTAATAGAACACCAATCAGCAGCCATTAAAGGTACTTGATCACAGTCAAGAGACATAATGGGTCTACCACTTAAGAGATTGTAAAATCTTATAATACCATTCTTCATTGCAACCATTAACTGTACAATAGGGAAAAAAACCAAACAACAGTATTCTAATTTAAACAATTCTTTGTTTTTAAATATTTAATTTGTTAATGTATTTTGAAATTTAATAAGCATATGGAAAATTAAACATTCTGTTATCCATTTTATAAATCTTTTTAGCTTAACATTTCCTCGTTTAACTTTTTAAAAGCTACAATTGCATTAGTACAGAATGTTCACAGGTTTTAGAAAAAAAGGTACATAAATGGCAATATAATTTTAATATAAATCATAATGAATCTAAAAACGTTTAGAGAATTTATATTTGACTCTTGATTAGTGTTAATAACAAATAGATATTTCTGGATATAAGATTACTAAAAATGTATAGTATGATTTGAAGATTCTTTTTAAGGTTATACATGTTTGCGTGCACACACATATATATGAAACTATAAGTCTAATAAATATACATATAAATTTGTTGAAAATGAAGACTTTTCCAATCGTTGCACAAACAATTAAAATTCCCCAGAAACTCATGTCTAACTATCAAAGAAACGATGAATCTCACTTTGACTGAAATCGTAAAGAACTTACGTAAAAAACAAGTTTAGATAATGATGCCAGTGAGCATTAAATTTTACTCATTGTAGATGCAAATAAAGGTTTATTACAAGTGGCGCAACTTAATGTTTCCGACGCAGAATTACCAACCACTCATGTTTAATAATATTGCAAATACTCAGTCTTTGCAAATATTAATAAGTCTTTATTTACATGTAAAATGAATAAAATTTAATTCTTTCAGATAGTGTCCAAACTTGTATCCCATACAAGTTCTTGGTGACTTCAGACAAAGTTAAGAGTCATCTTGTTTGATGGATAGTTACAAAGTTGCTGTATCGTCATTTCCGTCTTCTATAAATTCACATAATATTTCACAATGGGTATTTTTAATATTACATATTTAAAAAATTTTGAATGTTCACAAGATTATTGAAAATGAATATTTAATGATTTGTTCCTAGGAATATTAAATTATGCCACTTGCAATAAGCTACAGTGAATAATATTTTATTCTTGCAGATAGCTTTGTCTAAACTTATTTCCCGTATAAGATTTTAGTAACTTCACATAAAATAAGACTCATTTTATTTGGCAGATAGTTTAACATATGAATTTATGCAAGATTTTACTGTTGTTTATGCGACGACTATGGAAATCTTCACTTTAAATAAGTTTGTATATTTCATATTGCATATTTCTAATATATATATTATGATAGTCAGTGAAGCCACAAAATAATGATCTACACAATTAAACTTAACTAGGTAGAAGTCAGAAAAAAAAAAGTTATAGTAATTAAAATACACACTACAAGGGTAAATGTAGGAGTAACTGATTTAATTACTATGTAGATGCAGGATTCATGATTATTATATTAATAACATTTATTATAAAGCTACTCAATGATAACTACTGATTCATCCGTGTGCCCCAAATATATATGCGCATACAAGACAAAGATACAACGAGAGATGATTTCTGAAATTAATGTTTCTCTTAATTACTTGGGGCGGGGGAGGAAGATGTGTGAAATACGTTGTAAGTGAATTAGGAAAATTAAGAATTGTAAAAAAAGAGTTCAGTTGTGATGGCTGTATATAAATGTATAAATAATATGTAATATAAAAGACAAAAAATTAATAGTTATATAATAAATTCACTAATTCCAATAAAAACATTTTTAAAAGTTACGGGAATAGATTTGGCATTTTAAATACGTTTTTATTTTTTGGTTAGAAAAGTTTTTTTATAAGAAATTAATTAAATTTCGAATTGACTGTTTAATAAATAAGATAAAAAGACAACTAATTAAGTAGCCAACAATAATAATTAAATAATATTAACAAATAATGAATAGAAATATTTATGAAAACATCCTATTGACATGTGCGCATTCTGCAGTTATGGTATAACATTATTTGAAGAACAAGTAAATTTTCTATAAAAGGGACAGCAAGATTGCAGTAGCATTACAAAGTTAAAAGACAAAATCCTATTTTGTAAGATCTGCAATTCTAGAAGAAAGAGACACACCAAGTTATGGTTAAGTAGAGTAGCATAACAATTGATTTATATTACCCAAGTATAATTTGTATAGGTAGCATTATGAACAGCTACTCGCATGACGGTAGATTATACTGAATGCTAGCCAATGGTGCAATTCTTCATCTCCAGCCACAAGTCCCTTTAGAGATGTAGGGATCTTGGTGTCCAATATTCTGTAATCCCCAAAAATAGAATAACAGCCTATGTCAAAATTGTGTTATCTAGGCTCTAAGGCCAGAACGGGCAAGACAGCATTTGCAGTCCGTTAGTAGAATGCCAGGAAATTTTAGAGTGACTGCCTGAACTAAAGAAAAAATAATGGTAACTGATGTTGAATTACACTAGATTAGATAGTATCGATAGAAATAGAAATTAATTTAAATCAAATCCATTATGTTGTTTCATATAAATTATAAATTTAGTTAACAACTAACTGGTCACTTAAAAATAATGGAAAATTATATCATCATCATCAACTATTATCAATCCACTGCAGGATGAAGGTCTCTCCAAGTTTAATCCATCTTCTCCGATCTTTAGCTTCTCTTTTCCACAACACACCTTCACATTTTCTTATTTCATCCATCCATCTCACATGTGGTCTCTTTCTGGGTCTTTTACAATCTCTTGGAATCCAGTTTAAAATTTCAATTGTCCATGTATTATCATTTCTTCTAGCAATATGTCCAGCCCAATTCCATTTCAATCTTTTAATTTTTTCAATAAGGTCAGTAACACCTGTTTGTTGTCTTACCCATACATTGCGTTTTCGATCTCTTCTTGTTACTCCCAACATACATCTCTCCATACTTCTTTGAGTGGTCTGAAGTCTCTGTATTGCTCTTCTATTAAGTGTCCAAGTCTCAGATCCATAAGTAAGAACTGGTAAAACACATTTGTTAAAAACCATCCTTTTCAAACACATAGGCATATTTCCTTTTAGTACCAAGTTATTTCTACCAAAAGCACTCCAACCAAGTTTAATTCTATGATTAATTTCCTCCATTATGTTTCCATCTGTATTAATAATCTGACCAAGGTATTTGTAACTGTTAACTTCTTCTAATTCTTCATAATCAATCTTTATTTTCATATTTTGAGCAAATCGATTAAACATTACTTTAGTCTTTTTAACATTTATCTTTAGTCCTACTTTTCTACTTTCATCTGCTAACTCCTGCAACATTTCCTGCAGCTCTGAAGCATTATTTGCAAAAACAACTACATCATCTGCAAAATCTAAATGACTTAAATACTCTCCATTTACTTTCATTCCTTTAGTTTCCCATTTTAATCCACAAAATACTTTTTGCAGCACTGCTGTAAAAAGTTTTGGTGATATGGAGTCACCTTGTCTTATACCTTTCTCAATGTTGATTTTTCCAGTATCATTATGTAATCTAATTGTTGCTGTTGCATTTTTATAAATATTCTTTAAAATATGACAATGACCTGGATCTATACCTTGATGATCCAATGCTTTAATCACTGAAGAAATGTGTATAGAATCGAATGCCTTCTCATAATCTACAAATCCAAAACATAATGACAACTCATATTCATTTGTCCTTTCTATGACTTCTCTTAATACCTGGATATGATCTATTGTACTAAAACCACTTTTAAATCCAGCTTGTTCTCATGGTTGGTGGAAATCCAAAGTTCTCTGTAGACGAGTTGTAATTATCTTGGTAAAAATTTTATATAAAACTGATAAAAGGCTGATAGGTCTGTAATTTCTAATATCTTCTTTATCACCTTTTTTAAATATTAATATTATTACTGCATTCCTCCAATCTTCCGGTACATCTTTATCATTTAGACATTTGGTATATAACTTTGCTAAAATTGTTTCTATTTCTTCACCTGCTTCTTTTAATATATCAATTATAATTCCATCATTTCCTGGAGCCTTTCCTTTCTTCATACATTCAATTGCATGTCTCACTTCTTCATTTAAAATTCTGGGCAATTCGGAAGATGTAATAGATATAGGAGGTACTTGTTCTTTATTACTACATAAATCTTGATAAAAATTTTCTACCAATTTCATGATGTCATCTTCTTTTTAGTAATAATTCCATCTTTTTTTCTTATTGCAGATATAAATTTCCTACCAATACCAAAATGTTGTTTAACATTCTTGAGACTTTTATTTTCTTCTACAGCTTTCCTTGCTATTTCACAGTTATACTTTCTTATATCATTTTCAACTCTTTTCCGTACCATTTTACAAAATTCGAGATATTCAATTCTTTTTAATACATCACTTTTGTATATCTTCATATTCCTACTTTTCTTCATAAATTCTCTACTCTCAGTAGAAATTTTATTAGTCAATTGCTGCTTTTTTCTACCAGCTATCTTTGTTGCAGTTTTTAAAAGTGTATCAGTTATTTTCATATTAATTTCATTCAAATCTGAATCATGTTCAAAATCTCCTAACACTTGAAACCTATTTGTAAGTTCTAATTTAAATTCATTAGAATGTTTCTGAAGATTAGAAATATCAACTGTAAATATTGTTTTCCTTAATAATTTTTGTCTCTCTAGTTTTACATTAACACGTAACTTACACCTTACTAATCGATGATCACTTCCTGTGTTAAATTTATTAAGAACATTACAATCTTGAAATATGTATTTCCTGTTAATCAAAATATAATCCAATTCTGCTGTACCTTCATTTGGATGCTTCCATGACCATTTCCTTTTAACATTTTTCTCAAAAAATGAATTCATAATATAAAGTTTTTCTTTTTCTGCAAACTCCACAAGTCTATGTCCTCTCTCATTTCTATTACCATAACCAAAATTACCTACAGCAATTTCATCTTTCATGTGTCTACCAATTCTAGCATTAAAGTCTCCCATAACAATTTTAAAATGTTGTTAACTCTGATCAAAAGCCTTTTGTACATCCATATAAAAATCTTCTACTACTTCATCACTATGAGAACTTGTTGGAGCATAAACCTGAATTATCTGCATTTGGTATCTGCTATTAAGTTGTATAACTAATCTTGCAACTCTGTCCGATACACCATCAATCTCCACAATATTGTTCTTCCACTTTTTATTTATAATGAATCCTACTCCACTTGTATTTCCAATATGTGTGCCTTTATAATAGAGTATATGTCCACTTTTTAAATCAATTGTTTCTTCACCTTCTAACTTCACAAAGTCCAATAATGTCCCATTTAATATAAGACAGTTCTTCTTCTAATTCTTGCAATCTTCCTTCACTTGAAAGTGATCTGCAGTTGTAAGTACCTAAATAAAAAGTCGTCATCAAATGGCAGCCTGGGTCTGCAATCAGGGGATTCTTAGCACCCTCCGCCTTCGGCCACCAACCGCTACCTTGATTGGTGACTTTACAGCCTCCTGGGAATAAGGGCCATGCTTTATTTTTGTCTGTCATAATTGTATATATGTATTGGAAAAATATTTATCATTTACACAAACATTCATTCTGCCTTATCCGGCACTGAGAAGAAAGACCATGGTGTTTCTTGATCTTAAACTCAGAGGTAAAAAGCCAATAAACTCACCACGCTGGCTAATGTGTGTTGGTGAGCAGCCCATCCATGTTCGTATACTATATGAATAATCACATAGTAATAACAGCTGCAACGACAAGAACGTATGGAGTGGACATTAGGAATTTGCCCTGCTCGGTTCCTTTAAGGCCTCCAAGAGGAATCAAAGAGTCTCCTTTCAGTTAATAGCAAACTCCCTTTCTGCAGCTGGAAAATTATATAAGATAATATATATAAAGTTGTATAATAGATGTATTATTTATACTGTATATTCTTATGTTATATAGTCAATACGTTGAAGTTATATTGGATCTCTATATGAAAATTTTATTTTTATTTCCATTATGGAACACTAGATGGTGTTCTGTCTGAATAATTTTATTTGTGGATGAAATCTTCTTGTGCACAGAAAGAAGGGAGGATATAAAAGTTATGCTGAGGACATGCGCAAGGATGGGTGAAGAGATGGGGATTAAATTTAGTGAAGAAAAATCAAAAGTAATGATCATTAATACTGGGGAAATAGAAGACCAATTTTTATTGGGGGGATATAAAGTTAAGTGTGGTGAATAGGGTATAACTATTTGGGAATCGTCTTAAATAATCAGAGAAATTACTTGGATGAATGGGAGAAAAAATTGATAAATGAAGCAAAGAAAAGGGACTGATAATAATAAATATGATGTAGCTAGAATTATATGGAAGGGAATAGCAATAGCAGGGTTAACATGACAACAATGCATTATGTGTTAGTAAAGGAGTGTTAGATTACTTAGAAAAAGTACAAAGAGAAGTTGGAAGACATGCATTGGATGCAGATGTGTGGTTGACAAAGGAGGCAATTCAAGGAGAAATGGGATGTTCAAGTTTTTATGTGAGGGATGCAAAAATCAAAATGAAAATATTTGGTAGATTACAGTTTATGAATAATAAGAGAATAACCAAAATAGTATTTAATTGGGTTATAAGTAAAGGGCATGCAACAAGATGGGTGAGAAAGGTAGTCCAGTATTCAGAAGATTTGATAAAGAATTTATGTCAATATACTTATATAAAAAGTGGGATGATTATATTAGGAAAATTGTTGAGTGTTATAGTGACAAGGAATGGGATAGAAGAATAGATGCATTAATAAAGAATAGGGAGTTGGAGAGATGGAGACCTAATATGGAGAGTAAAAATAGCTTGAATATGTATAGAAGTAAATGGAATATTGGGTACAAGTTAATTTATGATAATAGCAAAGAAAGTAGTTTACTGTTTAAGGCTCGAATAGGATCTTAAGCAACAAGGGAATATGCACATAAATGGAAAAATGTGGGTGATTTCATCTGCAAGTTGTGTAAGGAAGGCATAAAAAATATTAGGTATCTATTAATTGAATGTAAATGCCTGAAAGCAGAAAGGGTACAAATAATGAAGTTGTGGAAGAATAAATAGAAACAAAGTGATTATACCGAAGGTGGGTTCTTGGTTCTTATGTTGGGTTTGGGAAAAGATAAGGGAGATTTAGATATAAAGACCATGGAGTTGACAAAGATTATATTGTGTAAATGGGGTGGAGCAGGATAGAGAAGAATATGGGAAAAATTTAGGTCAGGGAATGGAAAGGGAAGGTTAAAGTGGCTAACAGGTTTCTCTGGCCATAATGGCCGAAAGATTCCTGACTCCGTATAGGAAGTCACAGTGCATCGCATCACATGACATTGAAATAGATGATTAACATTTGAAAAGGTCACAAAACCATGTGTCAAAAAAGGTTTTTGAAAAATTATTATTAATATATTTACATAGCTATTGTATATGATTTTTATTATTTGTTATAAATAGCTATACATTTTTCATACTGTAGACAAGAATTGGCTTTCATGATGGGGGAGGTTGCGTGAAGTCAAGCAAGATAGCTGATGAATGTATCAGATGATCCTCAATCAATACACATAATGATGCATACATCGATTACAAATTAACCAGCTCAAATATGTTCACTGTGCAATGCAAAGGCACACCAGGCAGCATTGAATATATTCAGTCAGTGGTGAAGCCGATAACTGTACTTTGTTATGATAGACACACAGATTCAAATAGTTTATTGTTTAAAAAAAAACAGTATTTTATTATGTTTTAAAAGAAGGTTGTAATGTCTGAAACAAGTGCAAGAAAAGACACAATTTTAATACAGAATGGAAAGCAAGAGTATCACCTTCAAAAAATAAAAAGAAACATAAAGAAAATTCTTAAATCATA
The DNA here is from genome assembly GCA_028023455.1 of Epiperipatus broadwayi. NCBI lineage: Eukaryota > Metazoa > Onychophora > Udeonychophora > Euonychophora > Peripatidae > Epiperipatus > Epiperipatus broadwayi. The sequence continues at coordinate 2,723,591 of JAQFVV010000134.1, read as the reverse complement.
CGTGCAAGTTTTAATAAAGGGTTTTTTTATGAAAAAGCTAATTATTCAAGCAAAAATTTAAAGAAATTTAAATCACAATTAACCAGATAATAACAAAACATAAAACATCTTTCATAGATGGAGAAATGATAAAAATATTTTTAGAAGCCAATCATTCTCTATTTGATTCAAGAACAACAATAAAATTATTTTGCAATTTAAAGACATGTAACTTTCCCTTAGAAGTATCGCATGACATACAGATATTATAAATTCTGATCTGGTTGAAAAACTAACTGAAGATCTGACTGTTTCCTTGCAGTTTAATGAATCTTCTAACATATTTGATACTCCTCAGCTTTATATCTTTATAAAAATGATTTTAAGGATATGAAAGTGATAAAACAATAATATTAACTTTTAAGAAAGAAAACACAAGGTGAAGATGTATCACTGGTCAGACCAGCAACACCCGAAGAAGAGGGGAGGCTAATATCTCTCGAAATGTTGTGCACCCATTCTAGTACTGTTACTAGTCAGGCCAGCAACACCTGAAGAAGAGGGGAGACTAATATCTCTCAAAACATTGTGCATATATGCTATATACATATATAATAATTATAAGTATAGGGGTTTATATATAATAATTAATAAGTTTTATTAAATGAAATAGACAATAAGAAAGGAATTTTGTAATTAAATTTGGTAAGCTACTGATCAGTTGTATTAAAGATAAGCGCTCCTATTAGAAACTAATTAATGCAGCTAGATTAAAAGTGCTGATTTCTAAAAGTAGACAATAGCCGAGAATTAATTGGTTTCTGCAACATTCCTTATCAAGAATAAAAAGGGAACAAAAAATAACTATGTAGCACTTGCAGCGGGGAACTTATTGATTGCACATGAAAGTCAAGAGTGTAAATTTAGCAACAGAACAAACCCAGTGAACTCCACCACTGAAGGTAAAAAAGTAGACCTAGGAACTTTGCAGGCCACACGAGTCTATATTATGTTGTTTCGTATGCCTTCATGCCCAGCGATCATAAGTTAAAGATAACTGTATTCTAGTTTATATATGTAATATTAACTATCCGACTAATAATTCTAATTAAACTATTTTGTCTAATCATTTTGGTTTCTGCTTGCCTATTTTACCTGATTGTTAAGCCGAGTGAGTGGCTGTACACAGCAGAAAACTGAGGTGCAGTCATTGACAGGATACATTCCAGTAGAAAAATCTGGTTTAAATTAGAAACAGTAGTGGATTTGAATTGAATTGTATAATGTAGAGAAAGCGACAAGGAAATTGAGAATTGAATTCCGGGTGAATATCGAATTAGTAGTCGGAGAAATGTTTTAGTAAGCGTATTAATAGTAATTTCCTTTAGTAAGCATACTAATAGTAATTTGTTTCAATAAGCGTGTTAATAGTAATCTCGTAGTGAAATAGAAAAGAATTAATTTTTTTTAAAAAAAAAAAGTAAAATAGAAAATGATGACATCAGTGCCTCAAGTAACAATTAATGAGTTCAATGTTAATAACCCTTTTGATTGGCCAATTTACCTTAAGAGAATCAAGAAAATGTTTTTAATTAATGATACGACAAGCGACCCCATAAAAATTGCCACGTTATTGTGTTATGCCGGGCAACAAGTAATAGAAATAGCAAATAGGCTCTGTGATCATGAAGACCCAGAGAATTTGCCATACAATATAGTTATGGTAAAATGAAATAATTTTTTCAGCCCCCATCCTACAAAGCATTTCACAAGACTACACTTTAGAAACCGAAGGCAAAACAAGGGAGAGCCTATACGAGACTATGATGAAGCACTAAGAGAACTTGCTAAGAGTTGCAGTTATGGCGACGCTTTAGAGAATAATTTGCTTGAACAATTATTTTGGGGCATGTCAGACGATAGGCTTAGGCAGCAATTACTGGCCTCAAGAGAGTTGATGTACGAGGAAGCAACCAAAATGGGAGTAGCCCATGAAATTGTACTCAACCAATCAGAAGAATTTAGAAATTTTGCCAACAAAGACGACGGTAACGCATATATTTGGAAAACTGAAAATAAGTCCCAACCTGTTAAGAGCAAAACAAATGAAATAGTGTGTTATTGCTGTGGAAAAAAAGGCCACATGGCACATAAGTGTAGATATAACAAGGAGCATTGTAGGACCTGTGGTAAATTGGGCATTTGCAGAAAGTATGTCAAAATAAAGGGAAAAAGGATCACGGTAGCTCACCAACTTGTAAAGTCGAAAATAAAAAAAGGGTGATATTTACAATACACAGAATGGATAAGGAAATCAGTTTATGCTGACAGTTAAATTATTACAGACACAAGTGAAAATGGAAATTGACAGCAGAGCAGGCATGTCAATGATGACACTCAAAGACAGGGAGAAAATAGTGCAAAATCGAAAAACTCCCCCTTTATTAATGAAAACAAGGTTAAGAGCAAAAGACGCTAGCGGAAACAGTATGAAGATATTAGAGAAAGAGATGGCTCAGATTGAATTAAATAGTAAGGTTCGAATACTACCGTTATATATAATACAGGGTGGTCTTAATCCTATTATAGGTAGGGAATGGTTCAATGCTCTGGGAATAGAGATAAGTGTGATAAATAAGATTGCTATTGAGCAAGAAATGAGAAAGAAATATAGTGAGTTATTTAAAAGTGATGAGGGCAAAATTATGACGACACCTATAAACATAGAGCTACAAGGTGTAGCAATCCCCGTTATTTGCAGACCCAGAAAGGTCCCTTTTGTGCTGCAAACTAAGGTGGAACAAGAGTTAATAAATCTGGTTAGTAAAGGTGTATTAATGCCAGTCGAGAAAACAGAATGGGCCACCCCAATCATGGTAATATCTAAGCCAAATGGACAAATCCGCATTTGCGGAGATTATCGGACCACAATAAATAAAAACCTTGCTAAAAGTTAGTATCCGGTATCAAATGTCAAGGAAATATTGGCAAATATGCAAAGGGCAAGTCACTATGCTAAAATTGATTTGAAGGCCGCGTTTCATCAGATACCAGTTTCTGAACATAACTCGGAATTGCTAACTATTACTATGCATATGGGATTGTTTAAGTACAATAGATTGCCTTATGGAATTACAGTTGCACCAAACATTTTCCAGGCCAAAATGGACATGCTGTTCCAGCAAGTGGATGGTGTAAACACCGTATTTTGATAACATTTTGGTCGTGGACAATTCAGAAGAGGAACTACGTGAACGAGTTTTAAAAATTTGCGACAAGTTATGCAGTTTTGGAGCTAAAATAAATGCAGGCAAATGTATCTGGATGGCAACTGAAATAAAATTCCTGGGACACATAATCTCAAAAAAGGGAAAGAGACCCGACCTTCAAAAAATTGCAGTCGTAAAGGAAACCCGAATACCCAGAAATGTTAAAGAACTTCAAGCTTTCCTTGGCCTTCTTAATTATTTTGAAGTTTTTCTTAAGGGAAAGGCTCACATAGCAAAACCATTATAAAAGAGCCAAAAATGGCATTGAGATCAACCCCAAGAAAACGTTTTTGTGACACGAAATAATTATTAACGTCAAATAGCTTATTAGTACATTACGACAGTAGCCTCAAACTGCATCCGAAGTTGGAATAGGGGCAGTCTCAAGCCACACAGTAGCTGACGATGAGTGACCAATCGTGTATGCTGCCAGAACATTAACAAAAGCTGAGCAAAATTATAGATAACTAGATAAAGATGCGCTGGCTGTCATATTTGCGATAAAAAAGTTTCACCATTATTTGTATGGTTGACAGTTTAAAATCTTTACCGATCATAAACCGCTGTTGGGGTTATTAGCCAAAAATAAAACTGCCCTGATTATCTAAAGCCTAGAATGTTACATTGGGTTAATCGGTTGTCAGGCTATGATTTTGACCTAAATTTCAAAAAAGGAAAGGTCATTAAACACGCAGACGCACTGTCAAGAATGCCCATTAAAGCAGAACTACAAAAAGACGACCAAACCATTAACTACATCGATAATTGGAACAACGGATTAATAACCAGTGAAAAGGTTGCTAGTTGGACTAAAGCAGACCACAGATATAAATACTTAAGCAAATGGATCGGCAAAGGCTGACCCAAAAGTCGGCCTGAGAGACTATGGGCCGTAAGACAAAGACTATCCATAAACAAGGGATGTATATTAATGGATGATAGAGTGTTGATACCGAGCAGTGGACGGAGTAAAATTCTTCACTTGATTCATCAAGGTCATCCTGGGAAAGTATGGGCCAAAGCTCTGGCTTGTAGTTACATATGGTGGCCTGCAATTAATATTGACATAGAGAAATATGTGAAATCATGCGAAAGTTTCCAAATAAATGCAAATATGCAAGAAAAAAATATGATGCTTGGCCGGCAGCTGAAAGAGCGTGGAGCCAAATTCACATCGACCACGCTGGACCATTTCACAGCTTCATATTTTTGGTAGTGATCGACACTTATTCAAAATGGATGGAATATAGAGTAGTGAAAAACACCAATACTGAAGAAACAATCGCAAAACTGAAGGAAATTTTTGCTTTCCATGGGATTCCTGAAACAGTCGTGTCTAACAACGGTACTAGTTTCACACCCACTAAATTTGAAGAATTTCTAGCCATTCCCCCATATCACCTGGAGTCCAATGGTATTGCAGAAAAGGCAGTACAAATGTTGAAACAAATGTTACGAAAGGAAAGCACTGCAAATATACAAGACACCTTACATTCTGCCTTATTATATCAACATAGTATTCCATGTGCTATAGGCAAATCCCCTGCAGAATTAATTTTCAGTTGGAAACTCCACACAAAACTATCGTTAATCCACCCAGAACAAAACTCTACCCACTACGAAAGCAACACTGGAGATACTATTTACTCCAAGGGAGAGAAAGTCTGGGTTAGAGACGTTATCAAGAAATACTGGGTGAAGGCCTTCATTAAAAAAATTGTGTCAAGACAAATAATACTTATAGAGACAGAAACGGGAAAAACAATGCACGAACATATAAATCATGTGAGATGTCGAGAAGAAGAATTAGTGCAAACTGAAAGTACTACAGCACCGCACATTCCCAAAAGCGAAGAGAAATCCAACGATCAAACTGAAGAAGCCAACAAAATGCCAGTAGAAGAGAAAACTTCGCGAAGATCTTTAAGAACAAGAAAAGAACCCACTTATTTAAAAGACTATGTAAGACTTCAGAAACAATAATTTCTGAAGTGGTGGAGGTGCTATAATACATATATAATAATTAATAAGTTTTATTAAAATAAATTTTATTAAATGAAATAGACAATAAGAAAGGAATTTTATAATTTAAATTTTGGTACGCTACTGATCAATTGTATTAAAGATAAGCGCTCCTATTAGAAACTAATTAATGCAGCTAGATTAAAAGTGCTGATTTCTAAAAGTAGACAATAGCTGAGAATTAATTGGTTTCTGCAACATTCCCTATTAAGAATAAAAAGGTAACAAAAAATAACTATGCAGCACATGCAACATGAAAGTCAAGAGTGTGTAAATTTAGCAATGGAAAAAACCCAGTGAAGGTGAAAAAGTAGACCTAGGAGCTTTGCAGGCCACGCCGGTCTATCTTATGTTTTTTCCATGCCTTCATGGCCAGCGATTGTAAGTTAAAGATAATTGTATTCTAGTTTATATATGTAATATTAACTATCCGACTAATAATTCTAATTAAACTATTTTGTCTAATCATTTTGGTTTCTGCTTGTCTATTTTACCTGATTGTTAAGCCGAGTGAGTGGCTGTACACAACAATATACTAACCTGTTTGATGTTCTATTACTAACAGTTGAATGTATTTGGAATATTTAAATAAAGTTAAACATTCAATACATATATTAGATGATGGAAATAGTCCAATCAATACAACAAGGTGAAGATGTTTACTGCATTTTCAAAAAAACATATAGAGGAGAGAATTCCAAAATTGTATCAATGACAACTGATAGACCTAAAGATCAATGCAGAGATGACGATGTACCAGATTTCCTCTCATATCATTACATTATTCAGCAGCAGACCCTCTGTTGTACAATTCTAAATATGCATCATATGGGAACCAGCATGAAAATAATGAACTCCATTAGAATTAAAAGTCTTCATGGCAGTTCCAGACTTAACTAGAATATGAATCTGAGTATGGTAAATTGTTACATCATATAGATGTTCATTGGCCAAGTCAAGGAATACTTTTACAAAAATATAAGCACCTATTAGAAGAGGTAAAGGATTTTTAAAGTCAAGAAAGCAAGTGTTTGCTGAACTTGGTGATAATGTTTGGTTGATGAATTTAGCTTTCATTGATGATATAATTAACCATCTTAAACTGAATTTATACTTGCAAGGAAAAAACAAAACAAAATAGCTGAAATGATTGGATATATTAACGCTTTTAAAAATAAGTTAAAACTCCTATTTGTCCACTAGAGGAAAAACGAATTGAAAAATTTTAAAAACATATCTGATGAATTGTCAAAAAATGGAAGGACATCCAATATCTGAGAAAGATAAATATTAGGAAATAATAATCCTTTACCCCAAATTTGAAAAATGTTTCCAAGAGTTTATCAGACTAGAGCCAATAGTTAACCTTCATGAGCTATCCGTTTGGCAATGTTGATATAAATAAAAGACTGAAAATATAAATTCAACATTTTTTTTTTCATTTGTGGAGGAAAAAATGGAGAAACCAGGAGAAAAGTCATACAAAAGTATATGAAATTGCTACTAACTATTGCCTTTGGCAGAATGATTCAATTGGCTAGAGCATTAATTTAAAATTCAATATCCAAGAATCTAAAGATCCAGGTTCGATTCCCATGCTAATACTGTCACTGGACAGGCCAGCATCACAAATCTTCAGGCAAACATTCTGTTCATAATATAATTATAGATATCTTGATTAATAAATCAGACCATTTTTTTTTTACATAGTTCATTAAATAATGCCAAGAGATTAAATTACAACTTTAAAAAGAACTTAATTAATAAATATATATCATAGTAAAGTACATCCAATTTATTAATAACTGAATTATAAGCTTATTTATAAAAATTACATGTTAAATAAAAAGATTAATTAATTACTTTAGCTGGATCATCTCTGTGCCAGACAACACTAACACCTGCACTTCCAAGGGAAAACCATATCTTTTGATTACCATGCAAATCCCAGATACGACAAGTATGGTCATCACTAACAGAAGCTATTTGTTCACCTTTTTCAGGATCAAAGACAGCATCATTAATGTAATCATTATGACCATTGATTATCTAAAATAAAACATAAATCAATGAAATGATTTTTAAAAATAATTAAATGTAAATGAAAAGAATTGTAAAAAAAAATACCTCAATGTTTGATTCGGACATTAAATCTGATGTATAAACCCGGATAACTTTATCACCACCAATCACAGCAAACCTTTAAATAAAAAAACAATACGCTTTCCAAAAATATATATATAAAGCTTATATTTAATAAAGAGGCTGAACAATATCAATTTTTCATAGCATTTATAAATTACTGATTATTATCAATTCTCTAACAATATTCAGAATATATAATCTAATCCTAACTTAGATGTTTTCATTTACAGTTTCCCGCCTAATTTTTTGGTTGATATTATTATTCTTTGCTACCAAAATAGTACACAAGTATTCATTGGGCTTGTTTATAATATGTGAGCCGATGAGTTTTTCTTAAGTTTCGCATCAATTTAGAATTAAAAAAAAAAAAAATTTAAAGAAATGCTTCTATTTACATATATGCATTAAAAAGGAAAAAATAATTAGCTTCTAAAAATAAAAACATAGGGCAATCATATTTAGAAATAGAAGATACTACGATTCTAAAGAATCATTTAAATAAACTTGTAACTAACGCCTACTTTTTTGTATCAATGCCAATTTATTCATCATATAAAAGGTCATTTTTTATACTGGCAATAATATAAGAACGTTGGCATTAGTTGTAAGTTTTAAGTGATTCTTTGAAATTATAGTAATATTTCTATTTCTAAACACGAGCAACCTATGCTTTTACTTGTGAAAGTTGATGAAAATTTATTCATTACTTTTTAGTACATTTTTAAGAATAATGCATTTCTTTAAAAAAATGTTTTTTTTTAATTTTGTATAAGCAAAGTACTGCTAGCCACTATCACAATGCTATATTTAAAATTTAAAATGTTTTCACTAATTTTTTTTTGTAAAATTGTTTGCAAACTCTTAAAAAAATATACTGACATCAGGAATCAAGTGAATGCAAAATTTTGACTAGACTGGAAATTGGAAAAGGGCAAAAAATTAAGTTACAAGATTTGATTCAGACATATAGACAAAAAACCCAAATAAGTTAACCGTCTCTTTGATATCTAGTCTATGCATCATTTGTTGTTCAAGTAGATAATTGACGACCATTACTCTATCCTTAAAATAATTTCTGCGTAAATACTGATTATCCACGTAGTCCACAATTTTTAGATAATTATTACATCTTAAATGCATTCTTGATGCTAATGAATACGTTTCCAAAATCGGCAAATAGTTTATTTATTTTGTTAAATTATATGTAAGAAATTTGCATATATATATAACCATTAGAAACCAATCAACATTTAGACAATCCCAATATAGATAACAATCAACAATTTTAAACTGTTGTCAAGGCAACCTTTTTTTAACAATATATATGTATACATGCTTTACAAAGTATATAATGTTTAAAATAAATGTTTCCAGCTTTTAGTTGAGCTTAAGGCATTTTCGATGCAAAGTACCGTAATCATATTTATTTAATATGTGGATTACTTTTAAGAATGTTAACTATTCACAAATAATATAAAAAAAAATTTTAAGTTTCTAAATTAGGAGATAAAATTCTCTAATTAGTTTACTAAATTTTTCAATTCATCTCATGAATGTACAGACTGAATAACTGTTGATCATATTTATGACAGACATTGTTAAATTCCATTTCTGAAGGAAATAAGCATACAATGGATTATGATTCTATTAATGAGACAATAATGTTTAGGGTAATTAAAACCAGCCGTCTTTGTCACTGGATATGGAAAAAAAAAATTGTTTAGGGTCTCACAAAGTTCAAATTTTTCAAATTGTTAACAGATTTCTTGGTTAAAAGAATATGAAGAACTATATTTGTAGGATTACTCTGCAATGAAAATACAATAATGGTGAAGTGGCTGACTTATTCTCAAAATTTTATTTCCACAAGTCATCAACAATAAGATAATTCCTTAATAATTTTCATACCCTGATAAATAATTTTTCCCCTAATTTGAATGCTACTTTTGTTCACCCTAGAAACAATTTAACTGACATATCAATAATTTGAATATATCAGTATAAACCCAGAAATCAATGATTTTAACCCAGAAATTAGAATAAATTAAGTTTATAACATTTCAATTTTCTTCATAACCCATTTTAACTTTAAATTCACAATATTACATTTAACTAATAATTGTGATAGCTCAAATGTATGAAATTTGTTCATTCTTTCTTGTTTATTGACAAAGTTGGCTAAACTCTCCATACAGTAGCATCACTTAATACAAACCAGAGTAATCAAAGGATGCAAGAAGGTTTGTGCATAAAATCCCCATCTAGTTCCACTCATCCAATATCCCCAGACTAGTTTCTAACTTGTGGCTTTCATCAGTGAGAAGCTTTGTATCTGAGAGCATTGCACTTAGATCTTAGGATCTCTCAGATCCAAGGCCCCTCACTGATAAAAACCACAATCTAATGAGTAGACACTAGATAGAAATTTTATGCACAAACCTTCTTGCATTCATTGATTACTCTGGCTTGCACTGAGTGGCGCTAGTGTATGGAGAAGTTTAGCCTCTGCGTAAACAGCTTGTGTAAGCATAAAGAATAATAATCATGTGATATTTTTGTATTAGTTTAAATATAGCTTACTGGAGACATTCAGTAACAGCCACACAAATTTAATATTACACTTAATTATAAATATAGATGGTATAAGTTACATTTATTACAACACTAAATATATATTCATATTATTTTTAAAAATAACAAAGAAAAAAATGCATTTTCAAAAATCAAATCACTGCCCAAAATATTCATTTAAGTTTGCTCTGCGATTAATATTTTGATGAACATTCTTGCTTCTAATAGTAATTATTTCTAAGGATCCCATTTCCATCCCCTCTTCTTTTTACAACTCGACAAAGAAATTATCTTACCCAAAAGAACTGAGGTAAATTAAGAGAAGTTCATTAGATACATAGAAAGTCCCTAAACAAATGAGAAAACAACTATCTTACAGCAATAACAAAGTTTTGAATATCATAATGTGTAATATAAACAGATATGTGTCACAGCATGAAGTAGTAAAGACTACTTAATTCTATGTCAATGCAAAATTATCAAACAAATGATTGCAAAAGCTTTCCGACAAAATCCAATAAATACTTAATGAATGAAATATCTAAGGGGTACATATAGTGTGTTCTTAGTGAAAAGATGACTGGAAACTTGTTTTCTCTTCAGGCTTTCTCTAAATCAATGCATGTGTTATGGAGAGATATGTGATGTGTGTTTTGAACTTTCATGGATCATCTTCAATGCTCTTCCAACCAGGATGAAATCTTGCACATCATTTGAAATGTTCTTGCGACTCATAGCTTCATTGCGAAATACACTGTGACAAATTTAAATGGTTCAGTATTAATTCTGCCCAATTTGAATTCAATTTAATGTTCATGCAATGATCCTCCATGGGTTACGATATAAAATACACTGTCACATTTCATGTTATAACTTGTGATCCAGACATGCTACCATCTTAAAATTTTTGAGGTGAATAACTAAACTACATCTTTATGTAATATATGCACTGATTCAAAGATGGTGCTGCAGACAGCATGGAGAGAGAACCAATCATCAATCAATTTTTTCATTGGAACATTATATCATCACCATTCAATCATTATCGATTCACTACAGGAAAAAAAGTCCAAATATAATCATATTTCTTCAATTCATAATCTCTTCTTCACATCACTCCAGAAAATGTTTTATTCATCTGACATATAGTCTATTTCTAGGTCTTCTACAACCTTTTGTGATCTAGTTTAAGATTTCAACTGTCCAAAAATGTTAGCCCAGCTTTATTTCAGCATATTCTTTCAATAATGTCAGAAATATTTGTTCAATCCTTCCTTGTTACTGCAAATCTTTTTGTTGCATGATCAAAAATCTCAATATTGCTCTCTTATTAAATATCCAAGTTTCAGATCCATGTATAAATCTTGGTAAAATATATTTATTGAAATCTTTTAAAAATATATAGGCATACTCTTCTTTAATATTAAATTATTTATACCAAAAGCATTCCATCCAAATTTAATTCTGTAGTTAATTTCATCCATTATGTGTCCATCTGTATGAATCATATAATCAAGTTATTTGTACTCATTAACTTTTAATTCACTACTATTAATCTTTATTTACTTTCTTTACGAAAAGTTATTATTGAACATCCCTTTTGCTTGCATTTTATAACTCTAGTGACATTTTTATTTTGAAGCAATATTTGCAAAAAACATATCATCTGCAAAATCTACCTCCCACCTCATAACTCTCTATTTTAATCTCCAAAATATTTCTCATAAAACTGTTATAAAAAAATTTGGGAGCTATGGAATCACCCTATTATGTATCATTATTAATGTTTGTCTTTTTATTTCATCTTGCGTATACAATTTAAACTCTGATGTGGACTTTAATAAATACTTTATAGAATATGACAATAACCTGAATCTGTTTGGATATTCCAAAGTTTTAAATACCATGAAATATCTTGAGCCAAATTTCTTTTTGGAGTCTACAAATCCAAACATAATTACAATTCATACTCATTGGTCCTATCAATAACTTCTCTTAATATACGAATGTGATCCATTGTATTAAAACCATTTTTAAATGAAGATTATTCTTTTGGTTGGCTCGAGTCCAAAATTATTCGCAGATGAGTATCCCATATACGATAAAACCAAAACCAAGGCAGAGGGCAATTCAGTATTTGCCGAACATGAGAAAACATCCAGCCACGTTTTTCAACCATCAGCAGCGAGTATTGTTTGTACTGAGATAAATGATGCAAAATGCAAAGTTAAAGAGGCTTGCTACATAGCAAGTGATCCCACTGCCATTAAAAGAAATAAAGCTTGGTTCTTCATATCAAGAAAATGGACGTTATAACTTATGCATTTAAATTTACATAGATTTGCATATCACATTCAGCATAGATGTTTTCGCACTACACGCCTACCTATAAATAAGGGAGTACATATCTCCTGAAAGTGCTTAGCTTAGTACTCAACTAAATTTAAAAGCTTCATTGTCCTTGCGCAACGCACTTATAGAATTTTTTTTAGTAAAAATCTTGTATAAAGCTGATAAAAGACTTATAGACCTGTAATTTTTACTATTTTATTTTTTATTTTTCTTAAATATCAATATGACAATTACAATTCATTTCAATCACCTAATCTGGCTTTATCATTTAGTATATTACTGCCAAAAATTCTCTATTTCTACAACTATTTTTTTTAAAATATCAATAATTCCACCACTTCTGATAGTTTTTGCCTTCTTCATAGATTCAATGCATCACCTCTTCATTTAAAATACTTTGGATTTCAAAGAATGTTATTACAGTCGTATGATACAATATTTTCGTTTTTTATTACTTCATAACACAGACTATCTTAGCAGAGTATCAGTTATCAAATTTATTCTCAAGATCGTATTGTCATCAAAGTCTGGATTTTAAAACAATTAGAAAACGAAACATCAATTCACTGGAGCACTTCTGAAAGTTAAGGATATCAACTGTTAATACAGTTTTTCTTAATAGCTTCTGTTTCCCCTAGATCGGTGGTGAATAAACTTTTTAAACTTGTGCCTCTTTTCCTTGGATGAAAATTTGACATAGTCCATTATTTGTTTTTACCATTTCTAAATTATAAGTATGTAAGGATATTCATAATAAAATTATGGTAGTTTGAATTAATATAAAAATTTATATTTCCTAATATTTTAGTAGTGTATACAAATAATTTGAAGTGAAATGTTTGAAACAAATGATACTACAAAAAAAAATTAGGATTCATACAAAAACAATGTATTTTCATGTGATTTTTATTTATTTTAAAAATTAAATTCTTTCAAAAAACCTTATCATTGTCCGAGAATTTCTTAAAAATTTTGCAAATCCTCAGATGACACATGGGTTGCGTACCATTGCCCTAGCTTTGCATTAACATGTAAGTTACATCTCTAATCAATGATATTTAATTTATTAAGTAGTTTACAGTTTTGCTAGTAAAAATATAATCTAATTTTACTGAAGCTTTACTTTGACGTTACCATGTCCATTTCTGTTTTGGATTTTTGTCAATAAAAGGATTTATAATACTGCATACAGATTTTCTTTTCCCACAATTCCCAAAGTCTATTTCCTCTTTCATTTTTGCTTTCATACTCAAATTTATCTAGTATTCAGATCTTTCAATTGCTTTATAGTTCTAGTATAAATTCTTTGTAACAATTTTAAAATATTTAATCTGATTAAAACCATTTTATCTAAATAAAAATTCTCTATTTTTTATTATCGAAATGAGATATCGTTGGGACATAAGTCTGAATTGTATGTATTTGGTCTCTTAAACTAAACTATAAACCTACTCTTGCCATTCTATGTGATATATGGATCAATTTCCACAATGTTGTTGTTCTATTTTTATTTATAATAAACCTCAATCTATTTTTGGGTTCCAATATTTGTGTACAGTATTTGTGATTAAATACACATCCACTTATCAAATCAATTCTTTTCAGCTTCTAATTTCACAAAATCTGATAATATTCCCTTTATTAATGTTATATATAGAGCTTGCAAAATAACCTCTTAACAAGCTTTGAGAATATCCTCAACCCCAGACCGGTTTCTACTTTTGACAACGCCAGAAGCAGAAACCGGTCTGGGTTTGAGGATATTCTCAAAGCTTGTTAAGAGCTTATTTTGCAAGCTCTATATATATCATTTGTAAATACGAGCTTTATTAAATTAGGTCATGTGACATCTGACTTGATTTTTTTATCATAATATCCCCTTTAATATTAGATAACTCTTTTTTTCAACTTATGCAATTTTCTTTCCTTTGAAAATAATCTGTATTTGTAAGTGGCTAAGTAAAAAATTATTATGAAATATTAGCCTAAGTTCAAAACCAGTCATTCTTCCTCTATGTTCAGTTATCAACTCATCTTGGCTAATGACTTTATAGCCTCACAATGAGTGCCATATTTTATTTTGGTCGATTATGATCCTAAATATAAAAGACAATGAACCTGATGACACACATCTTGGTTAAGAACTATTAGGCATCTGACAAGGAAGACTGGTATTTCTTTGTCTTAAATTGAGAGATAAAATCTAGTAAATTCACCAAGTTCGATGAGTTAGTGAGAAGATTTATTATCATATAAATAATTATATAATAATAGCAACTGTATTGACATAAACATATGGAGTGGATATTAAAGTTTGCCATCTTCAGTTCCTTTAAGACTCAGAATCAAAGATTCATCTTTCATTAATAGTAAATATTTTTTTGTACCCAAATATTTTATGGAGTTTCCTATTATCCATAGTTTGAATGTGATAAAGGAAACTTTTTAAAGTTTTATTTTGAAAGCATTAAAATTAGAAATGGCCAAACAAAAACATGAAATCAGTTTTCATTAAAATTAATAACAAATTTTTGATTTTAATTATTATTCTAGTTTTAAAAAGCAGATGAGTTAGTTATAAAATATTTTTTTAGTCTTATTTTAAAATAATAAAAATGTTTGATGAACATTTCTTTGAGGATAAGAATTGATTCAAATTAAAAAATTGGGAATGACAGTGGATCAGCATAAATAAAAAAAAAAAACTATATCTAATGGAGAGAAAAAAAATAATGAATTATTGATTTTATAATAACAGTGACAATATTTGGAATGAAATAATATCTAATAGAAAAAAGAATCTAAGAGCCATGCTTTATTGTCTTCATTATAAGACAATGCAGTGACTTAATTCAAATAGAAAATTGAAAAAGATTCTGTAAAAAAATTACGTACAATCTAAGCATAATTTATACATAATTTCAGACTTGATTGAGACCAATTGGATAACTGATATTCTATTGAGAAATTCAATGTAAAAATGCAGCAATTGATCAGTAAATTTTCTAGAGATAAAAGAATCGGTATGAAGCAGATAAAGAAAATTTGTAAAACTTATCCATTAAGAAGAATTAAATATCTGAAGTACTGCACAATGGTAAGAAAAAAGGTAATAATGATATCAAAAATATAACTGTGAATTGGAAAGGAAAGTTATAGAAAATAATAAAAATCTCATAAGTGTAAAACAACTGTAAAAAGAGATAACATTAGGAAATATGTAAAAGAATTCTATAAAGAAATAAATAGTCATAAAATACACAAAGACAAAGTATATCCTGCAATTATTACATCTTTTGAATTAATCAAGTATTTTAAATAAGATGTGATTTACAATTAAATCTATGAAAAAAGGAAAACAGAATAATTGATACATAAACAGAAAAAATGAATAAATAGAAAAATTATTGGCAAAACTATATATTGAATATCTAAATAAAAAAGATGTATAAGATAATTGGAAGAATGCAGTTATACTATGGATATTAAAGTAAGGTGATAAAGAAGATATTAGAAATTATAAAATTTTCTATCAATTTTATACAAAATCTTTACCAAAATAATTACAATTTGTTTACAGTGAACTTGGCATTTTAATGAGTCAAAACAAGCAGGATTTAAAAGTGGGTTTAGCACAATGGATCACATCCAACTAATGGGAGAAGTTATATAAAGAACCAATGAATAGGAACTACCATTATGCTTTGCATTTGTAGATTATGAAAAGGCATTTGACTATTTGTAAGTATTCCACAGTGTTTAAAACTTTCGACTATAATGATACAAATCTGGGATACTGCCATATGCTGAAGAATATTTATAAAAATATAAAAATAGTGATTAGATTATATGGTGATTTCATATCTCCAAACTTTTTATAGCAGTTTGATAAGAAGTATTTTGTTGGTTGAAAGGGGAAACTAAGCAATAAAAGTAAATGGAGATTATTTAAGTCATCTAGATTTTGCAATGTTTTTGCACATATTATTTCAAGTTTTCAGAAAATATTGCAAGATTTGTCCAATGAAAGTAAGAAAATAGAACTAAAGATAAATGTTAAAGAGTGTAATGTTCAATGGATTTCTCAAAAGAAGAAAATAAAGATTGATAATCGTAAATTAGAAGAAGTTAATAACTAAACAAAGGCAAAACTCTCCATACAGTAGTGCCACCCTGTGCCAACCAGAGTAATCAATGAATGCCAGAAGGCTTGTGCATAAAATCCCTATCTAGTGCCTACTCATCCAATATCCCCAGACTAGTTTCTGGCTTGTGGCCATCATCAGTGAGGAGCCTTGGATCTGAGAGCACTGCACTTAGATCTTAGGATCTAATGCAACCCTCCAGCAGCCACCTTTTAACTCTACTTTACTACAAAACTATGAGAATGAAATTGAAAACACAATATTTTCAATCTAAGCTCAACAGCTTATATAGTCATATGAGTCTGAACTGAATTCAGTACCCATACATTTTGGTGCCTTTGGCTCTTAAACAACCATAGCCACCAATATCCTATTAGGCAGGATTGGTGTTAAACCACTAAACATCACATGATCACCATCTCTTATACTAGCACATAATTGATGGCCACAAGCCAGAAATTAGTCTGGGGATATTGGATGAGTAGGCACTAGATAGGGATTTTATGCACAAGCCTTCTGGCATCCATTGATTACTCTGGTTGGCACAGGGTGGCACTACTGTATGGAGTTTTGCCTTTGTTTACAACAATTATGTGCTAGTATAAGAGATGGTGATCATGTGATGTTTAGTGGTTTAAGTTAATAACTACAAATATTTGGTCTTATTAACTCAGAAATATAATGGATGAAATTAATCATAAAATTAAACTTAGATGAAGGCGTTTTTAATAAATATAATTTATTATTAAAGGGAAATATGCTTATATGTTTAAAAAGGAAGGATTTAAAATATATATTTTATCAGTTTTCACTTACTGATCTGAAATTTGAACATTTAACAGAAAAGCAACACACAGCATGGAGAGATGTATGTTGCGGGAGGGGGACAAGAAGAAATCAAAAACAAAATACTTAGGTGAGAGAACAAAAATTATCATCGATATCAATGAAAAAATTAAGAGATTGAATGATAGGCTGGACATATTGCTAGAAAACATGACAATTACAAAGAAATCAAGTCATATGTCACATGACCTAATTTATTATTAGGTGATGGAAATAGTGCAATATAAAAACACAACTACAACACCATCATCACAAACCTTCAGAAAAACCAATATTAATGCTGTTGTTAAAAACAAGATTAATGTAATTACTGTACTCTGCTAAATAAATATAATTTTTTTCTTCTTTTCTAAATGGCACATATGTAATAATGAGATACTTTTCCTTTATAACATAATTAAACGCTCAGTTGCATGTAAAGAACTAACAGAAGTGCTGTTTTACAAATCTTTGAAATATAATTATTCTTCAGATGAAGTAAGAAAACATTATTTCATATTCCATTGGCTTTTGAAAATAGAAAACATTTAACCACAGAAAAAATGGAAATACTTTTTATTTTGCAATTAATAATGACACATAAACATCACGTGATCACTATTTCTTCTAGAGAGTTTTGCCTGTTTTAATAATGTAATGACACATGTTACAAATTATGTTCCTATAAGAAAATTCATACATCTATTCAAATTATGACAAACGTATACTTTATAATTCAATTTTAAATAATAAAAAATAGAAAAGAATAAATTTTCACATTCCTTTTTGATTTTTTTTTCCCTAAATATTTTAATTAATTACTTGAACTCCTTGGAATTCTAAGTACTAATCACTAATGGACTTATTACTTTCATGTGATCTTTAGCCTCTGAAATTTGTATTTAAAAATGGAATTGTTATTTATTTTGTAGTAAGCTACTACAATACTAAATATTTTTAGTAATTGCAATATTATAATTTTAATGTCTAAAATTATTTAGATTAGATATAACGCTCTCTGAAGCCATCTGGTATCTTAGTTAAATCCTTTTATATTTTTAAAAAAATTTTTTTAAAAGAAAGACTAATTTTCATCTAATTAAAAGTATTTATCTTCAGTAAATGGTATATAATGTCTCAATATAAACAATGATAGATTACATATTAATTAATTTAATAATTAATATAATAAAAATAATAATTACCTTAACATTCTCGGAACAATGAGAAGAGAAGTTTCAGGGCTCCATGCAAATCCACATGGTCTATTTCCATGATGAAATTCTTGAATGATTTCAAATTCAACGTCTTGGGTATCAGAATTTTCTCCCTATAAATACATAAATATTTTTTCAATTTTAATAATTTAACAGAAAATTATTGAATATACATACATTAACTTCTCTGTTTAACAGCATTAAGAGATAGCTAGTAAACTAAGAGAATTACGAGGAATTATTATTTTTCAGCATTAAAATTAAAAGTTGTAATAACTATATCAGACCAAATCGGTATAAAAAATAATGAAGTTTCATTTTTTAATTATATATTGAAAATCATGAATGAATAATAAAATGTTAAGTAATCCAAATTCAATAAGTACTAATTAAGCACACTTCAAAGATTAACAAAGCAGATATTAGTATTTTTAATATATTGGCTATGGTAAAAAGTTCATACATTTGATTGAATATCTATGAACTTTTCACAAGCTTGTTTAAATATTTACAACTATGATGATAATGACATTCCATCAATATAACTAACCAATCAATGAATCTTCAGGAAACAGAAGAGGAACATAGGAATTTAAGTGAATTAATTAAATGGAATTGAATAAATGCCACATTAAACTTAACAATGGTGTTATTAATGAATAATATTTCAGTGTAATTTTCACTACGACACTCTCATGCAAGATAGAAACTGGTTTCTATCTCCTATGAACACCTTGTGAAAACGTGAAAAAGATCTATAATCTCCAAGATGTACATTTCATGTTGAACCAGCACTCATCAGTTCGCCCAGACCACAATCTCTTACACATATCTTTATCATTATTCATTATGCTAAGTATGTGTGTATATTCATATATATATATATATATAAAATAAGTAGTATTAAATAAAATATTATATCTGTAAAAATAAATGTGCGTGTACACATTATTTTAAAAAGCACTTAGAATAATTAAATAATTTTAAATAAAAGAGTAAATAATTTTAAATAAAAGAGTAAATCTTATACTTATAAAGATTAGCTATACTGATAAATAATCATTATTAGCAGAGATATTAATCATAGTATGCTTAATTCCCGATCAGATTTGGAGATAATGAAAACGCATTGCTAAAAATAGATAATTGGAATGTGAACTGCGTTATCTGATCACAACTCTAGATATGCACCACCATATGGGCAGCTGAGAGCAATCACGAGACATTCTACAACATCCAGGAGTGCACGTAGAAAAACAAAGCAGGGACTTGCAAACGTGCCATCTGAGAAGTGTTGCTCTACTTCATCTAAGCCTTGTGGAGAAGTTTATCTCCGGATGTATGAAAGTAAACTTAGGGAATCACAACAAGTCGTATCGATCAATAATATTATTTTATAAGCCTTCGGGCCCATATATTATGTTTAGTGAGATATGTACATATAGTGTATAATCTATAATGTATATAATTGCTTATGATTTATTATCTTCATGTTTAACCCTCTGTAAATAAAACTTACCTTTTAAATTGCTTGCTGAGTCATTTCACATTATTCTGAGTATTACTTTATTTAATTGTGTTTGCAACCCAGCAGGCAATGGAGTGCCGCTGGACACAGCAACTATAAATATAGATAGCAAATTGCTACTGTTTAATTGATGTGTCAAATGTGCTGCTCTCACAACTTTAGCACAAATCGCTTAATGAAAGCATATAATTTTTATTAGTCGTTCATTAGACTAGAGATTATTAAATAATGAATAATATTTCTCTTAGCACAATTTTCACTACATCACTTTCATGCAAGGTAGGTACTGGTGTCTGATCTTTTTTATGTCTTTGGTCATATGTTTATGTTAAAAGTGGATAGAAATCAGTCCCTACCTTGCATGAGAGTGGTGTAGTGAAAAATACATTACAGAAATATTATTCATTATTGGATAATATAGTCTAATGAACGACTAGTAAAAATTAAGGCTGTTATTAACTCACTGGATTGTTTATCCAGTCTTAAATATTCATCAAAGATATAAATATTCTTAGGAATATTTTGTGACTTTCTAAAAAAATATACATTCTGAAAATAGTAAACAAACTTAAGGCGCTGAAGATTAAATAGACAAATCTATCTAATATAAATTATTTTGAAAGTTGAACAGTAAACCTACTCAATACTATTTATGAAACTTAATGATTATTAAAAAATGATTTTCAAAAATAAATTGTCCCCATTTATATCCATCTTCAGTACTGTAATCTGATGAATCAGATAAATTCCCTGCCTTTTTTAATCCAGAATTTGGTGATAATTTATAATAAAATGAATCAACTTAAGATAATTAACAGCTAAAATACAGCAATTTTGGGAATTGCTTATTTATTTAAATCCAATAAAAGACAAGCAGCAAAACAATTTCACTAAATTTGTGACAAAAACTAGCAATATTAAAAGTATTATATGGATAATGACCCTAACCCAAAATAATTTAAACATTTGATTTTAATTTTAAAAAATTTACACCAAAAACTTAAATAAAATAGTGAAAGTTCTGAAATGGTGACAACATTGAAATGGCATTCAGAAGTCCTACTAATATCTGTAAGATTGCTCTGAAATTGGATAACGAACATTCGAAGAATGACATATAAATTGATGTTGGTCACATTTATTATTCATGATGGAAATTTCATAGTTTTTCCAATTCTATGCTAAAATAAGTAGCTTCTCAGTGAACTGCAAGTGACGGCTCCAAAATGTTTAAAGTTGAACACATTCAATAATTTTTATAGTTCTAACTTTTCTAGCAGAATCTGGGTTAATATTTCACTAAGTTCCTAAAAACTTAAAGCATACAAATCAACAAAATACTCGTAAAAAGCAGATCAAATAATTTGCACAAAATTTATCTTTGTATAATCACTCTGCCAGCAAAAACAATCTTCCGCTTCAGTATTCCCAGCACTTTCTTAAAATCCATATTTAGCAATGTTAATTTATATCATTCTACTGATACTTTTAAATCACAACTTATCATTCTTCTACTTTTAAACATATCACAGAATTACTGTGGTGCAACTTTCACTATACCACTTTCAAGCGAGGTAGGGACTGGTTTTTATCCTTGTGGGGGATTGAATCATAAACATATGACCAAAGATGAATGAAAAAGATCTAGGATCCCTAAGACGCACATTTTATGCTGAACCAGTATTCATAAGTTACCCCGGACCACAATCTCTTACACATATCTTTCTCAATGTTCAGTATATAGATAGATAGATAGCAAATGACTACAGTTTAATTGATAAGTATCATATGTGCTGCCCTCACAACTTTGACACAAATCACTTAATGGAAGTATATTAATAATTTTTAATAGTCATTCATTAGACTAGAGATTATCCAATAATGAATAATATTTCTGGAGTGCAATTTTCACTAATACTCTCACACAATGTAGAGACTGTTTTCTATCCACTTTTAATACCTTGTGAAGGCATTTAATCATAAACATATGAAACCAGTTCCTACTTTGCACGAGACTGGTATAGTGAAAGTTGCACTACAGAAATATTCAGTAAGTGGATAATCTTTAGTTTAATGAATGACTACCAAAAATTATTAATATACTTTCATTAACGATTTGTGTCAAAGTTGTGAGAGCAGCATGTTTGACTCTTGTCAATTAAGCTGTTGTAATTTACTATCTATAGATATACTGAACAATGATAAAGTTGTGTAAGAGATTGTGGTCTAGACTAACTGATGAGTGCTGATTCAGCATGAAATGTGCATCTTGGGGATTATAGATCTTTTTCACGTCTTGGTCATATATTTATAATTACATCCTTCCACAAGATATTAAGAGGATAGAAACCAATCTCTACCTTGCGTGAGAGTGATGTAGTGAAAGTTGCACTACAGAAATATGATTCATTATTAAATAATCTCTAGTCTAATGAATGATTACTAAAAATTATCTAATGTGATTACAGACACTGGAAAAAAATATAAATACTACTAAGATGTATTTCAATTGAATTGATTTCTTCAGTCTTTTATCAGATCAGAAATTATTATATCTCTTTAATCCTAGATAGAATCTAATTTGTATTAAAAATCAAATATATCTTTTTTATTTCCTTTCATATGTATGAACCTATTTTTCTTATGTTTCAATTTCTTTAACTCATGTGCAAGATCTTGCATATATTTTTTAAAATAACACTGAAATGAAGCTTCAGGACAATTTACAGTTTCTCCAATGTCTAAAAACCATCAACAACCATTCTTAAATTCAAACTACACTATTATAGATAGTGAAAAAAATAATAAATGACTCCTAATATGCATTTGACTCATATTATGTGAAATTATACGTAATGATATAATTATATATATTTTTTGAAATAAATTTTTTTTTTTAAGATATTTTACTTATTAAAGTGTTTTTCTTACAAAACACATACAAAATATCTTTTTAAATAAATATTTTGGTTTCTGTATAATTATAATAATATTTAAATGATATAATACACCAATTTTTACGTAAATATTTCACTTTTAAAAAAAAGGACTAGTTTTTGCTTGGGAGGTCATGTGACATTCAAGATACAAGTGGCCGTTTGATTTTTAAGAATTCTTAGCTCCCAAGTCCATCTCATTATTACAGCATTACACAGGGCAATAGTTTGATTTATTAACATTAACCGATTAAATATAACCGTATCAATTAAATATGAGATTGTAAATCTATAAATAAACTGTATAGCATTATGTAGGCTGGATCCATGAGAACAGCTAATATATTTTCTTACTTGAACTGTTCCAATAAAATGTAATTTAGTGCAAATACAGTAATGAAATCTACAACTAAAGATTTATAGATAAAAGCTAAAGATATCAATCTGGTATGTGAACTTCTGAAAATTCAATTATTTTTAAAAATCACTGACAGTCAGATATCTTGTTGCAAATAAAATTAAAATTTCCAATGAAAAAAATATGAAAGAATTAAATAATTTCTTGGCTCGGATCTAAAAGAGTACCTTTTCCAAGATAAGTATGGCACCATTGAACACAGATTTTTTTTAGTTTAAAGGTCATCTACGTTTGAGTCAAGGTACCAAAAATTTAGTCTTAGAAAGTTGGATTATTTAATATCTCTAAGAAACAATATACATAAACACCATGACTATGCTTTAAATGGCTTTAATTAAAAACTGGATTTGCATAACAATATTGCAATTATGATTTAAATAGATAATTGTTATATATTCAATATTTACAAACCTCACAATACTAGCAAGCCCTAATCTTATTTTCCAGATTTTTCTATACCTTCTGTATTTATATAGATTTCATTTGTCATAATAGTTTTTGGAAAGCTAAAAATGAGTATTAAGCAGGTTATCAACTTTCTTGTATTGTGAGATTTGTAAATATTGAAAAATTACCTATTTGAATGATGATTGCAATATTGTCTGAAGTAATTTTAATAGAAGTTATTTGCTTTACAAGATGCTTTGAAACAAAAGTAGCCGTCCAATATTTAAATTACATTTTATCAAGCATCAATATAATTCCAGGAATTTTAAGATGTGCATTAATAAAAGAATGATAAGTCTCCTGAAGTACAATTATACCAATATTGTGCTGAACAATTACTTTATAGAGGATCTCCATTTTTGATTATATATTAAGTTGAAGTAATTTTATGGTATTATTTAGGTGAAGAAGATTGCTTTCCTGAGTGTGGCACTCTTATACAGTAAAAATATTTAAATAATGTTTTATCTAGATTTCCCTTCAACAATTCATATATAAATATTGTTATATTAAGAAATGAAAACTGGAGAAAATTTTAATCTTTTTGGCATATTTACATACATTCTAAACAATTATTTTTATGCCGCTAATATTATAAAATGACTTTGTATTCTATCTTGTAGTATTTGTAAATGATTGAAGTGTCAAAAGTATCTGATTTTATGTTGTTGTTTTTTTTAATTATTTGATACTTTCAATAAATGCATATTAAGAAATCTTATCGGACATAAGCTTTTATGGTTTTAAAGAATCATTTGGCAAAATCACATTAAAAAAACAATCACTGTGAATAATAATTTGTCACTGTATCACATTGTAAGTATGTATAATAAATAGTTTGTACGAAAGCAGGAAATCTCATTTCAAAAGTAAACTTTATTTACAGAAAAGAATACAATATAAAGGATGCAACAAAGTGTGAAATACAGTGGGAACATAGGAATAGCGTTCTGTAGATTACAAGGATACATTTGAAAGTTCAGAAATATGTACAAAGGAAGTTATACAATAAAAATAACATAATTAAAGTGTAAAGGTGGTTGTAAGGTAGATAGTTAATACAACCACACCAAAGATCAGGCAATAAATCAAAGGTATTACATAATTTACATTATTAGATCACAGAATTAGAGGTTGAGTATAAATATGAAAAGGAAAAAATTAAAAAATACAGAAAATGGACAGATAGGCTTCAATCTATAGGAGTACAAAGATCATGAAAGCCAAAAATGATCATACAATTCTTCATACTAGGAGTATATAAGGCTAGGAACATCCATTGTTGCTGTAATAACAAGAAAATCAGGTAAAGGTCCATAAATAATGCAATCAAAATCACGCAAGTCCATGTGATTGGTCACTGTCCACTATATTCTCAGCCGGCTCCAAGTTTGGTCAGCCAATGAGGGGGGATGTTTACTTATCTATTCTCTAGCCTTACGGAGGGAGATCTACAGCTGAGTGGTCGGACCCCTTTTCAAACAATGTCTTACATTTAATGGTCCATATTCCAGAGTTTATGTAAGTTGCCAGGCAGATGGTGCCAAATAGTCCTTTCTCAAAGGCCAGCCGGATCATTACACAGGATTAGTCAGGAACAGTCATTTTCCCCAGCGCGTAATTCTGAAGGTTGGACTACGAATCACATCGAAACAGAATGTGGTCCATGGTCTCTTCCTGTTTGTCACACATAGGACAAAAGGCGTTGATTTTATAACCTCTGTGGTAGCAAAGGAAAGCCCCTGTGGGGAGGGCCCCAAGGTTAATCTTGAGCAAGAAGTGCACTTATTTGGGCTTGAGCTTTAGGAATTTAGTCCATTTCACGAACCTGGGAATTGCAATGGGGAGTAAATTGGGAGCTTTGGTTCTTCCGTCAAACATCAAATAATAAGTATCCCAGTATGTGAGCTTAGAGCTAAACAGGGAGCTGGAAGTTTTAATGCTCCTAAGCACGAGAGTGATCTGTTGCTGGAACCAGAGGCTCATGCACTTAACATAATCTCTTAACATAATTTATTATATCATATCATATCATTACTTGCCCTCTTAATACTATTTGTTATAGTATTTATATTTTAAAGCTACATCATTAATTTGAATGCCTTTTCACTGATGTTTCTTTTTTTTTTTTCCTGATCACTTGGTTGGCTATTTCAATTGCAAAACATCAATGTTTTACTGTCATAACTTTGATATTGATTTTTTTAAACAACTGCATTAAAAATAAAACCAATAATTTTTATACAGTATAAAATAATGTTTAAAAAATGAATACTGAAAAAAGCTAAACTCTATTTGACTTTAGGCTAAGAATTTGACATATGTATAAAGAATTGTCAAATTTTGGAATAATTTGAGTTTTCTAATGAAATTGAAATTATATTGAACAAGTTTAAGACAGATATATATCACCCTCCACCTATAAAATGACATTTCTCGTTAAATTCATATATGTAAGTAACACAATCTTAACGTATTGACCTATCAAACAATGAACGGAGAAATTTTTACTCATTAAACTTGTTGTTTGTTGGATGGTAAGTTTTAATGATTTATTATTCTTGTTTTACCCAACATCACAAAAAGGATATCCATTTATTGAGCAATACTTGAATGGTTAGCTAGATTGGCTATAGGCCAGGCCAGTTATTTGAAAGAAAAATCCAGCAATCAAAATTTATGATTCAGATTTGATAATTTACCTGAATTTCATATCGAATATAAACGCAAAATGAAAAAGTAAATAATTCGTCGAGAAAATTTAAATATATTTATAAAACTATTTGTAGTTGTTGTTAAATTAAAACTAAATGGTTCAAAATGTTTTGAGATGATTATTTGAAATTAAAATAATATTCAATAGTAACGTAACTCTTTATAAACAATATTAAAAATGATCATTAAATTTAAATATATTACGTTACCTTTAATTAAAGTCAGCAAAATTAATGACTTATACTTTATTAAAAAATAAAATGTACTTACGGGGAATAAACATTTTCCAATTATTATACGTGCAGTGGTACATACTGCAAAAAGTTGACCAGACCATTTAAAAGGAGAAAATTTTATAAAGTAAACTCTATCAGGAATATTAATAATATAATTACTTTCTTTATTGTTTTCTAGCATTTTCCTCTATGAGTTGTTTTTGGCGGCCATTTGCTAGTGTATTAGTAGTTTTCTAACCACAATATTATACAAAAATATTTGCACAAATTAACATGAACTATAAACAAGATTTTTAACATTTTTTATATAATACAAAAATGTATGAAATATTTGCGGTTACATTTTTATTTTTAGTGAGTCTTCATTATTTATATAAAAAATACGGAGGACTAATTTCGATGCATTAATGTGACCTAAGTAATGCCGAAAATGTAAAAATAAAATTTGTTTAGAGAAAAAATAATTTTTTTATAAATAATAACTTTATTCTTTTAAAAAAATTAGTAACAATAAAAACGTAATGTATTGTGTTTTAAAATATTTTTTTTAAAAAAGTAAGGATTAAAAATATATATTTAAAAAATACCGAAAACTCTAGATCCACGCTTTGTGGAGAAATAAAACATTCTACTTTTTTTAAATTATTATTTGCCTAAGCAAATAAGGGACATTATTTTCTGAATAGAAAAATTAGCTCAAAAGAGAAAGTATTAAAACTATTTAATCAAAATAGTGATATTTGATTTTTTTTTTTTAAAAATTATGAAAAAATAGAAAAGGAAGCGAAAAAGTTCTTTCGAAGTATGCTATATACAGACTAAAATACAGCTATTTATTTTTGCATTTAAACTCTTGATTGGTTTACACATGCTGGCTGGGCCATAGGAAGGCTGTCTACCCCTGAAACGCTATAAAATTTCATCTAAACGTTAACGGTATATCTAAATTAAAAATAGAAATCCTATACAAAGTATCAAGACAATGTAAAGATGATATTATTGCACTTTAGAAGAGCCTCACCATTCCTCTAATAATATGTATCTTCTTAAAATTCTTGACTATGGTAATTTTTAAACATGTATATTAAACACGAATTGACTTTTTTTTCTAACCATTTAATAAAACAAATAATGTAGTCAAGATAGTTTAAATTTATATAACAATTACGATTCAAACAATCTTTATGTATGCAATATATATAAACTTCCCAATAAACATCACATGATCATAATTTCTATACTAGCACATAATTGTTGTAAACAAAGGCAAAACTCTCCAACAATTATGTGCTAGTATAGAAATGGTGATCATGTGATGTTTAGTGGTTTAACACCAATCCTGCCTAATAGAATAGTGGTGGCTATGGTTGTTTAAGAGCCAAAGACACCAAAATGTATGGGTGCTGAATTGAGTTCAGACTCATATGACTATATAAGCTATTGAGCTTAGATTGAAGATATTAACAATGTTTTCAATTTCATTCTCATAGTTTTGTAGTAAAGTAGAGTTAAAAGGTGGCTGCAGGAGGATTGCATTAGATACTAAGATCTAGGTGCAGTGCTCTCAGATCCAAGGCTCCTCACTGATGATGGCCACAAGCCAGAAACTAGTCTGGGGATATTGGATGAGTAGACACTAGATAGGGATTTTATGCACAAGCCTTCTGGCATCCATTGATTACTCTGTTTGGCACAGGGTGGCACTACTATATGGAGAGTTTTGCCTTTGTTTAAACTTCCCAATACAAACTACCCTCAGTTCTATCCTAGATCTATTTAGATCTATATTATAATATTAAATCATCCATGCACTTTTTTCCCATGTGTCATAGCATCAGCTGGAAAAAAAGTGCATGGAAATCATCCATGCACTTTGTCACTGTTACACAATGCTTTAGTATTATATTCTGTACATTTGTTAATGCAATAAGAAAGATTCATTATTATAGATCTATATTCATAAGAGATTTTGATTTTTATAATAACTTCTGGAATATGCAACTGAAAATAAAGTTCCCAACTTATTATGTATATATTTGATGATACCAAACATGAAAGTGATTCACCATTATTTACTGATTTACATATTGAATCATTTTTCTTATAGTTAATATAAAACAAATTTTATCTGTATTGGAATTCACATTTCTACAATTGAAAGGCACTCAATCCTAAGATGAAAAAAATGACTTGAGTCAATATATTGAATCTCTTAAAAGGAAAATTAATTAAGGGTATTGAAAGCAAATCATTTGAGATTAGAGCAAAACTTAGAAGTGCTGTTTATAATCTTTTTCTTTGTCTTCTTAAAAAGATCCATAATTTTCTAACAAGCATAGAAATTTTTTGACGGTGTTTGAGAAGAGATGGGGAAACTAAAAAAATAGAGCCTTATAAAAGTAAATAAAAAGACTTTGCACCTGCTACGCAGATTTGCAGGTATAAAAAAATTTCTAAAAGAACTATAATAATTATAAATGAGATTATCACTTTTACATATATTAAATTTTTGACCTCAAAATTAATATTCCTCCAGTTTAAATCTAGTAAAACTATTGGATATTAGTAAACTAATACTTACCATGGACTGTCAAATCAATGAAAGTCCCAAGAGCAGATAAAATTTCCATAATTTGAATAAATTTAGAACCTAAACCAAAGCATGATTGTCAAAAATTATTCATCATTTTTTTATTACAAAATCTATTCTAAAAATTTTTGCATGAAAGCAAAACTATATAGCAATCTTAAAAACAATAGGCAACTTTTTTCACATAATAGTGCCACCTAGTACAAGCTGTAGTAATCAATAGATGCTAGAAGATCGTGCATATTAATCCATATCCAATTTCCCACTTATCCAATATCCCTAGACTAGTTTCTGGTTTATGGCTGTCAACTTGAATCTGAGACCAATATAATTAGATCTTTCGATCTAATGCACCCCTTCAAGACCCAGCAACTTTTTACATTTTTAATTAACTATAAAGCTATGATCCCAAATTAACAATACAGTAATGTTTTCAATCCAAGCTACTTAGCTTGTATAGTCATAGAGATCTGAATCCAGTTCATTATCTATATATTTTGATATCTGTTTTTTTAATAACTATAATCATCATATCCTTCAGCTTAAAAACTAATAAATTTGATCATAAAAATTATCCAATATGTATCAATAGTTAAGAACTATTCACAGAACAGATTGGATATAGACCAGAATAAAACTATGAACAACTTCTAGCTTTAGTCACTCGGAAAAGTATTTGAAATAAACTAAGAACTTGGCATTACCTTTATTGATTTAACCTCACTTTTTATAACAAGTGATTGAGAATGCTTATGCTTTAGCGAATATAAATGCAGAAATATCTGCCCACAATATTTAGTTCTCTCATCTATTAAGTTTATTTAATATATTTATGAATAGCTTTCCAGTTCTTTAATATGGCAATAGATCTTTCCCATAAATAGAAAATTATCTTAATAATGAAACAGTATTATTTAGCCATCATCCTGTTTCACTTACTATGTTCCATAGTAGTGTTCCATAGTAGTATCTTTTTCCTCAGTTTAAACCCATCCCAGTTCACATATATAAGCTTGTAATAATTTATTTTCTATGAAATAGCATATATTAATGTATATGTGCATATATTTGTATATGTGCACACATCTAATAATCATATGGATGTCTGTATGCGTATAATGTATATGCAGTTATAAATTTAAAATGGTTAAATTAATAAAAAGGTACAATTTAAATTAAGTTTGTGTGAACATTGTTATATGTGTGTAATTGCCTATATATATATGTGTGTGTGTGTGTGTGTGAAGGAAGCTGTAATGCAATAGATTTAAAAGCATTACAACTCTTTTAAATTAATTTAAATTATTATTCTTGGTTAAAACTTTATTTAAATGCATTTGTATATAAATTTCAATTCCTGTGGTAATCCTACACACATATATAATAAAATTTTTACGAACTTAAACTCTTTTAAAAAAAAGTTAGCTGTTTTTATTAAAAAATGTATTTTTTTTAGAAAACCATCTGCAAGCAATTAATCAAAGGCAGAGTCAAAATTATAATGTCTTTTAAAAATAAAAACTTAGAACAAAGACTGGCCTGTTTGGTCGTTATTGTTTTAGCCAAAGAAATGACCAAAGGTTTCATTTTATGCATTTTAAATTACTGATGAAAACTTTATAAAAAGTTGTAAACAGGGCACTCAAGTTACCAATTTTCCTGGTATAAATAACTTTAAATTTTGAGATGGATTCACTTTGGTTAACTTTTTATAACATTTGATGTGTAATTGCAGCCAGTCACTATGACCCAGCTGGAAAATGGAATTTGGAAGCTAAAGCCCTACCATTTGCTGGCTCTCCTTTTGAGAGGTCAGTCTGTGCAGATAGCAGAATGGGAGAGACCAGTTAAACTACCAAGAGACATCAGAACAGATCAGCCCAGCCAAAAATAATGGTGATCAGCTACAGAGAAGCCTCACAAACAAGAAGCAGTAACACTTTCCTGCAGAGCTCTTTAAAAGTAATTCTAAAAAATTGTCTAAAAGTTAAGCTAGCTACTAATCTATAACATGCACAAACTTTTAAATCTAAAGAAATGTTTTAAATAAATTAAAAATGATTTAAACTGTAAAATATGATTTTAAATTTCTGCTAAAATTAATATCTGTAAACTTGCCTATTTATGATATTTCTTTCTAAAACTTTAAATGCTTGTTAAATAATAACTTATTCAGTTATTATTTTATTACTGCTAATCTGTGGTCATGTCTTCCTTATTTGTTTTATATATATTTATTTTATAATTTATGCTATGCCCAATTCAGAACGGAGATTGATTCTAGGAATAAATTTGGAAGGGAGAGATGATTAGAGGCTCTCATAATTAAGTAATGTTGCTCTTTAGCACACACACTCAAATCTGCACTCTGAAAAATCTAAATATATTTCGTTAAGCTATTATATTTAGCTTATTATTATTATTGTTGTTATTAGAATTGAGTTTGCAAGTTAATAAAATAATAGTTAATGCAAGAATGAGTTACAAAGCATATTATATGTATTGCTCAAGTTCCAGATATGCTTTAAACTTCTTTTAGTTATATTATACACTATGCAGATTGGCTAATAAAATAGATTACTTTAAGTATTCCTTTTTAGCATGTTTTAAGAATGCTAATTATGAACTGGAATATGGTAGTTTTGCAGAATGAAACTATAGAATTTTGTGTACTTTTAGTTATTAATTAATATTATATTTAGCATTGCAAATGTGTCTTTAGAAAACACATACATGCATTTATACTTTGCTGTATGTTTCTTATATGAATGGACTTCTGGTTTTCATGGCCACTTCATCTACTTAGTTCAGACAGCTCTTCTTTAGAACTGGAACATGAGGGTCCAGATTGTTTAAGCTGCTCTGATCACTGAACTATATGTTCAATTTATTCACAGTGAGTCATACAGTCCATGGGAACCGAGTACTTGGTACTGAATCCCCTGAGTAACTACACATTCGAGACACACACTTCTATAGTAATATATATAACACCATAGTATCTAAAGTCATATTACAAAGCTCCAGTTCACTCCTCCATATTGTAATATTTCAGCATTGATCTGAACATGTAATCTGATTTTGTGCATATATAATCTGCATAGAGAGCCTAATGCAGCTCGTTAAGTGTTATTAAATGATTTTAATTAAATGTTAAGATAATAAATCATCATTCTTGCGCTGACTTAAGTTTATAAATGATTGCATCTTAACTGCTGTAGAATTAATCTGTCCATAACATAAAAAGAAATTTGACAATATAAATATATCATAAAGAATAGTTACAAAACAAATTGAAAAAATTGTTATGAAATCATTAATAATAATGATGTTACTTTATTTTTAATTCATAAAAGATTATGGCCTTTATTTAAAAAGGGCAAGTTGAAAGTGGCTAGATTACCCACCCCCCATTGATTAGGTGTAATTTAATAAATGTTTAATCAAGTATAGCATGTTAATATTTAAATGTTAATTTTGAATCATTCATGAATGATATAAATCTCTTTCCAGAAAAAAGGTTCCCACCCCTAATCTAAACAATAGAAAAATATTGCAAAACTGAATCATGATTCTACCCTTTGCTATTTAATAGTAATTGTGTACCATAGCTCAATTTATCTTTAAATTCAAAAGTTGATCTAAAATAATTTCTAAAAACATCTTTGGAAAAATGGCTGGCACTATGTGAGATATTTTAAAGACAATGTCTTTATTAACAACATATTTTGATGACTATTGTTCCCTGTCTAAAAAAAAGTTTGTTTTACGCTAAAACTGTTGTGCAATCACAATAGATATCATTGACACACTCAGTCCCTTATGATAGCTTTCAATTCTTTTGCATATTTGTCCACTAGATATCAGAAGCAGATTAGATTTTTTCCTAACTCAAAGTTTTTTTTATTACATATCCCAAATTTGAGATTTTTTTTACTAGATATCTGAGAAGCTTTCTGTATAACCAAAGAATTATGGGATAAGAAGTGATCTTCTTGTCAGGCAACAAATAATTTTTTTTTCAGATTCAACAGTAAAGTTAACTGGATTTAGTTTTCTTAGTTATTACAGTACTGCGTACAGCCACTACAGGTACTGCGTAGTCAGACAAGAAAAAATAATTATAACACAAGAAAATTTTATAATTAAAATTTGATATTTATTACCAAAAAGATAACAGTAGAGTAAAATTAACAATGCTTCATATATAGCACTACTTAAACTTAACGATGCTTACAAAGATTAGTATTTAAAAAGTCACAATATGCAGCCATAGAGGTGTACAAAATCATAATGAAGTCGGTGTGGTCTGTAAAGTGCTTAGGTACACTTTTAAATCTTCAGTGGTGGAGTTCATTGGATCATCTGTAATCCTCCTGACCCTCAGCCTTGAATTTTCCTTGGATTAAATATGATCAGTTCCATTAATATAAGTGTGTGTGTGATGACATCAATACTTCTTACAGACGAGCTTATATCCTTTTCCAGTCCAATTCCAGGTAGCAATATTATAATCCTGGAAAATTCTAAAAATACTAATTACTACTAATGCTGTTTTATTTCTGGAAGAGGAACTAAATGTTTAATGATCATTTTAATTCCTGTTATATTATTTTAGTCAAATATTTTCTACAATGGAAACGGAAACGCTGATCTTATCAGAATATTTTTACTTTAATTAACATTTATAATTTTTTAATTTTTGCTTCATAATGTTTTAGTTCATTTATTTATTTAGCATTTATTTCAAATTTAGCACAGTTATGTACGTTCTATATATAGCATAATCTCATCAACAGGATCAGGATTATTCATAATCTCTGTCTTTAATCGTATAAGCAATGACAATCCAATCTATTCATACAGTGGCAGAAGTGAAGACTTAACTAAGTCATTAAAATTTATCTTTTAATCGGTCTTTTTCCAAATGCTTTTCTAATGTTTGAGAATACTTAGCTGTTTTAAAAAAATCATACATTAAATAAATAAGTAAACAATCTCCACTCTCTCCATTAGAAAAATTTGACAAAAAAATAAATTGTTTCACATTTTCAACTTAAAAATATAATACCCACATCTCATATATACATAAAAGTTATTAGTAATATTTAAAATACGAGTATTTTATATACATACTGATGTAATTAGAGGTATTTGAATCCAGATTTTCAAGCTCCCTTCCATCATCCACTCTATCCTATACAACCGATACAGAACCACATACATGTGAAAAAATAAATGATCTCCAATATATGTATTTTGTGCTGAACCAGCATTCATCAGTTGGTCTGTATCATCATCTCCTACACACATATATAAATAGTGCTTGGTTTATATTAAGATACCAAATATTCAAACTTTAATGGACAGACTTCAATCTTCTCCACTCACTAACTTTTCAGACTTTAATGGACAGGCTTCAATCTTCTCCACTCACTAACTTTTCAGACATCTATATCATTGGAATTCTGATGATAGTATGTTCAAAGCCCTTGTTGCCAATTTTGTTGTCATATCCATGTTGACCATATGTCACGCTGACCCGTCATATATAGGGCCTTAAGACTATTTTAAATATACAGAAGGAGGATGGGAAGAATACAGGCTGAATCTGTAATACTTAAATATGAATATTGTATATATACTTAAGCTAGATATAATTATAAGAGATTTGAACCCAGTTTTTCAAGCTCTGTTCAGTCATCCACTCTATCTTATACATCTGATACACATGACCACATACAATATTAGTATAAAACAAAACAATTATGAATGACTAGAGTAACAATAAAGCAGATATTATTTATGTGGGATAAGATAATTAATAATTAAGACTATGAAACGGCTGGTCTAGTAACTATACAGGCATGCATATTGTAACGGGCACAGATGTCGTTACATTGTTTTTTTTTATTAGTAAACATGAAAAAAAATAAAAGTTCGCCAATAAAAACTTCTTTTTTAAGAATTAAAAAAAAAAAAATCATCTTAAACTCGCATATATATAAAATCGCACAGATAAATAATTATTAAAATAAAACTTTATTAAAGAAAAAGTATTTTAAAACTAAATTTTCAGAAAAGATTTAGAGATAAAAATATATGTTTAAGTTTGAAAACAGATTAATTAATCTTTTGTAAAATGGAAATAATTATTTTAATTAGTAAACTAGCTTTGGGCATCTAAAATGTATAAGCAACGGTCAGATAGGAAAACAATAGAAACTTTTAGCAAATAAAAAGAAATCCCTATGGAATCGGACCTCAGCGAAAAGACCACCATCATTGATGACGTAATGTTGAGTCAATCCTTAAGATTAATATAATAGGAAAAGTTTGAAATTATTATGATTATTAAGAGAGGACTGAGATGTGTTAAGTCGGAGAGTTGGAGGTGAAGGGATTGAAAGACACACTTTCAATTCCTTCAGTTGTTATAAAAATGGAAAAATAAAACATCGCTTTTCTTATACTGAGGACAACAGGATCGTCGGGGGAATTAATGTGGATTCCAAACGGCATGCAATGAATAAAGAGGAACGTTGAAAAAAAATCGTAAGAACTTTAAAAACATTTTGAAACACTAAGAACTTTAAAATATAAACTTTCTCAGTCTTTAATTTATAAGAAATAGAATCCTATCTGACCAACGTTATTTATTAATTAGTTATAATTTTATTTAATGTATTTCTTTTGTAAAATCATTTCCATTTAGTTTTTTTTTTGTTCTTTAAGTTTATTATGATTTCTGTTTTCCGATAAATTAAAATATATCAATGTTAAACTTAAGTCGGGCATGAATGGCTATATAGATTTGTAAAGTTATATTAGGGGAGGGTAATCTTAGGTTATTTGTTTCGTAGTTAAATTGGGTCAATGGATTGGATATATTGGTGTAGTTAGTAGATGTAATGCAAGATTCGTTATGGGCAGAATCGTTTGTATACGCCGCACTCACCCATTTGCCTATGGAAGGAATTATAAGTTGGCATTAGTTCGACTGCAAACTTTTGGCCTAAGGTTAAATAAGGATAGAATATTTTCTTTTCAAATGCAAATCTATGTAGTCTATTCATACTCGACACTCTAAATAAAGATGCATTAAATTTAAGTTGGGTATAGCCGCTTACATGGGTTCGTTACCGGTTGATTATGTTTTTGGTTTTCATATTCGATCAAAATATATATAGACATTCGGTAAATACTGATACCGTATGGTGAGTATCTAAAATGTATTTATTCGGATGTCTTTTAAGTTATTGGTGTTAATGCAAGCATCTTATGGTGAATGCTATTGGGTTACTTATAAATTTCCCTTTGCAATTGACGGTATCAATGATTTTGTATTTTGATCATTTATGTTTATTTTGAAATGTTTTTGACCATGGAATCTATGTAACCGATCTATACTCAACATTTTTAAACAAATCTGTGCGAACTTAATTAAAATGTAAACTTATAATATTATAAAAATTAAAATGTAAATTTAAATTATAAAATCAAATTAAAATCTAAAATAAATATACTAAAATAATAATGTTAAATTTTATATATTCTTTTTTTAAATTATTCTTAGATAAGAATTTATTATAAATATAAATCTCTGCTATTCCAATGAGCTAGTGACTTGGGCTAATGACCAGAATCAAAATTTTAAAAAAAAAAAAAAAATTTTTTTTTTTACTTACGTATCTGCCTACTTTATAAATTTTTCTAGGTTCAAATGTCTAGATGGCGCCCTGTAGTGCAGATTACGTTAAGATCAATTCTCCGGATCGTTATAATATATATATATAGACATTCATAGACACATTCATCCTGCACTCAAAAAACTCTACAGATTTTTCAGTTAAGAAATATTAGACAAATCAAAAGTACAAAAACTCAGTAAATTCATTACACTGACTCATGATAAATTATCCTACAAATAATAACATAGTAATAACAGTTATAACAGCAATATTTAATAGAGAAATTGTTAGGAGTTATCTCTGCTCAGTTCCTTTAAGACCATAAGGACAAATCAAAGTATCTAACAGCAAATTTGTTTCTGAAATCCATTAGTGAAAAGAGAGCTAATGTAATGAAATTTTGGTAAGTTTACAAAGAATTAAATAGTATTAAAGAACAGAAAAACAAAGTAACTTCTATAAATACAACATCTAAACTGCCAAGCATTTTAAATAAAGAGATGACACTTGCAATTAAGTCTGTGAAGAAAATAAAAGCTTTAAGGAAATGATGAAATTGCTGTTGCTATTTTAAAAGAAGCAGATAAAGAAGTAAAAAAAAAAAGTAAATATCTGGCAAAACTATAAAAACAGTAGCAAACTCTCCATGCAGTAGTGCCATCTAGTGCAAACCTTAATCAATAGATGCATGAAGGTTTGTGCATAAGATCCCTATCAAGTGCCTAGATGTCCAATATTCCCAAACTAGTTTCTAGCTTGTATTTTTCATCAGGGAGGAGCCTTGGATCAGAGAGCACCACTCCTAGATCTTAGAATCTAATGCAACTCTCCAACAGCTATCTTTTACACGATTAGTTAACTGTAAAACTACAAGTCCAAAATGAAAACACAGTAATGTTTTTAATGCAAGCTCATTCACTTACATAGTCATATAGATCTGAACCCATTTAAGTAGCTATACATTTTGGTATATTTGGTTTTTTAAAAATCACAGTTTACCATCATCCTAAAAAGTTATTTGTTTTATAAAATTATTTGATGCATGCATAAGCATATCATGGTTAGAATGCATTCTATCCAAAATCTTTGTAAGTCCCAGAATTTTAAGAAGGTATGCATTAAAATAAAAAAAAAACGAATTTTCTGAAATGCAATAAGATGCTGAACAATTACTTTGTAGACAATCTCCATTTTGAAGTAATCTTATGTTATTTTAAAGTAATTTTATAATGTTTTTTAAGCTGAAGAGAGAGCTGCTTTATAGAGGATATATCTCACTCTTAAAATGTTCTATACTAGTCAACATCATGTCATTTTTTCTTCAGAAAGCCTAGGACTCTCATATATGGATTTGAAAAGGAAAGTTTTTAACATGTGTCTTATCGGTCTTTTATATAAATTTGAGAATTGGTCATTTAAAAAGAATGAAATAGAGAGATTTCAAGCCACTTGATAAAGTATACAGAGATGAAGGATGAGTGTAATGAGAAAAGAGCAAACTAGAAATATGTTAGAAAACAAATAAGTATTATTGAAAGAATTAAGATACTAAAATGAAACTGGGGTGGGAATTTCTAAAAAAGATAATAATAGATGGACAGTTAAAGTATTTACTTTTATCCCAAGAGAATGAAATCTAGAAAGAAATCACATAAGAGATAAATGGAAGAAATAAGAAAGGTTGTTAGTATGGTGCATAGAAGAAAGAGAGAATTGGAGAAAGTGGATTAATTCTTGAAGAGACTTACATCCTGTTGTGGATTAATAATGGCTGAAGATAAATATATGCATACCTATATAGAAATAATAAACACTGCCTAATGCTATATATTAGTAATTATAAATAGAATAGAAATGCGTGTAACCTTACAATAATAGCCAAAAACAAAATTTAGCTAAAATTCTTCCACAATCATCGATTTATCTTATTAATAGATGAAACTATGATTGTGGAAGAATTTTAGTAAAGTTTTGTTTTTGATTGTATATGTACATAGTTATTATATATATATTTTTTCATATGTCATAGCATCGGCCGGGACGCGAACCCACAACCGTCTACAACCAACTACTTGCTTGCATGGCTGCTGCGATACCTCTCGGCTAACAACGCAAGACAGTTATTATATATATTAACAATACAAATGACAAATATAACAGTAAATAACTATTATATATAGTCTTTCAATATGCAGAAGTACTTTCAGTTAATTAATCTTCAACTACAGTTAAATTCAAAAAAAATATAACCTGCAGCAAATGTCATCAATTCAAAAACGAGGATTTCCGAATTTTAATGCTAGTGGTTTGTCTATTATTTATGAAAATTACCTTCTTAATTTTTATTTTATTATGGTTTTTCTCTTCATGAAGAATCTTAATATTTTCAAAATCAAACTTAAATTTATATTTACATGTCCTTTCATAATCCAAGAAAATTGAAGCAGTCATTAAATCATTATTATATTTACTTTTTACAGCTTAAATAACAATTGATGCTCATTTAATCTTTTCTCTATACAGTACTGTACTTCTGCTGGTTGAAAGATTGTGTATAATAGTTAATCACCGTTATTTTTATTACTTTTATTGTTACAATAATATTTTTTAATTAACGCGCATTTTATTTGTATATATAGGTATAAAATAGAAATTAATATAACATTACATTAGTAGTATTGTAATGTTCTATGAATTTCTATTTTACACACACATATATATATATATAACAACTATGCACATATACATGTAAGAATAATTTTATAAATAACATATTTTAACTGTAAACACACATTTATAATTTGCAATATAAGTGTAAATACATATTATAATTTTTTTTTTATACATTATAAATTTTAATCTCATTCAAGTTTACAATAGTTGGCTTTGGGGTATAACTGTATAATAAATTTCTGTCTCTAATACAAGTATGTGGGAAATCATGTAGTGCTTTGGTTTGTGTAATTAATTATGTGATATAAACACAAAATGTAGTGATATAAAAAAACCTTCAAAATGAATAATAGATTTCTTGAATTTATGAAAAAACAAAACCTAATTTTAATAAAGAGCTATTATAATGATTAGATGCCCTTTGTGAAGAAAAAAAATGTTTTTAAATGATTGGGAGTTATATTCAAAAATAAAAGAGAATAGAAAATAGAATAAAATTTAATTGATCTCTAAAAGCACAGAGTAAAAAATGAAGTTTATTTTTTTTATAAATAAATTTATACATTGTATAAGCTTAAAACTGCATTTATATATGTAATATATGCGGAAATTCTAACTCAAACTTTCACACGACCAACTACTCTCAGTGCCATCTCATATTGATGACCCACCTGATCACACACATGTTGAAAAGATAAATAATCGCCAATAAAGGTATTTCGTGCTAAACCAGCACTCATCAGTTGGTCCAGATTACCATCTCCACACATATATACAATCACCATTGTCACTAACATGGGCTTTAAACCTTCCATCATCAGCTTTTCAATGAAATGGAAGGCTGAAGAGTTGTGGGTTGGAGTCACTCAAATTAGGGACTGGTTTCTATTGACTTTAATACTTTGTGAATGGATGTAATCATAAATATATGACCAAAGACACATGAAAAAGATGTATGATTCTCATTGTACACATTTCATCATGAATCAAGACTCATCAGTTGAGTCAGACTACAATCTCGTGCACATAACTTTATCATTGTTCAGTATATAGAGAGATAGCAAAATTCTACAGTTTAATTGATAAGTGCCAAATTTTGCTGTTCTCACAACTTTGACCCAAACATCAGATTAGAGATTACCCAATAAAAATATTTTTGCTATCATATATACTGAACAATGATAAAATATACGTAAAAGATTGTAGTCTCATCCAACTGATGAGTACCAGTTCAATGCAAAATGTGTATTTTGTAGATCAAACATCTTTTTCGCAATGTCTATTGTATGATTAGTAATTTAAAGTGATTAATTAAATCTTCACACTCTTAATTCCAAATGCTTCAGATTGGCCCATACATATAGTTTGGGAGAGAAAGATAGAGTGATCCATTCTCTCTTTTAAAAAGACTTTATCTTGTGTTTGGAAAGGAGAGTATTCAGTTTAAATAGTGTTCCATCTCTAAAACGCATGTGCTGTGGTTTAAGCCACATTATTTATAATGTCTTTGGTTAAATTTTTATGATTAATTTCTTCCACAAAGTGTTTAAAATGAATAGAAACCAGTCCCTATCTTGCATGAGAGTGATGTAGTGAAAATTACACTACAGAAATATTTTATTTGAAATAAGTTGAAGAAATTTTGACAAATAGAAATAGTCATGTAGTATAGAAAAATATAAAAAAGATAAAGAATTCTTCCTACTCATTCTAGTAATAATATATAGAGATGATTTCTTGAATAGTTCTTTCAACAAAGATTTTAAAAGTATATATGTTAAGTTCTCTGTCTAAAATCAGGTTGAGTTAACTAAGCATTAAAGTACTATAATCCAAATTGTAACACTTGCTCATCATCAGAGATAATTTGTCATTGTTTGTTATCTTCTTGATATAATTTATTTTTGAATCTTAATTTTGGAGTTAATTATAAATATCACAATATGTTAGAAATTTGGTCAGGGATAGATACCGGTACATGTTGCACTTTAAATCATTTAATTATATTTGTAACATTTTATAGAGGAAAGTAATATAGAAGATGTTTTCGAAATATTATTCTACAAAAAGAAATAACTAAAAAAATATTAATGTGAAAAACCAATTTGAAATAAATGCATATTTCATATTATATTTATAGCCGATCATATTATTTTACATTCCGTTTAGCATGTATCTACATTTTTTAAAACATGTTATTTTTAATAACACTATTTATAGTTTTGAAAAAATATTTATTGCCAAAAAGATATTTTATTAAAAAATCAGATCCACTTGATCTATGTAAAAGCCATTGTTTTTTTTAATTGGTTCCTTTAACAAATTTTTGTAAAGATTTAATGTAAATTAAGCAAAAAAAAATAATATGATTGAAATAAATGTGAGAAATGTACCCAGCCTGAAAGGCCATTGTTATCCAGCAAGGTATTAATAAAGCTAATTTTTAATTTTTAAATATACCTATTATATTTGATATGTGAATTTGACAGTGTTATGGACAACTGCTTTGTAAAAAAATTACAGTTTGTTTGTTAATGGCAGAATTGTTGTGAATTTGACATTAGGAGAAAATGTAATAGGTTTAATTGTGTTGTGAATGTAACATGTGACAGTGTTATGGACAAACATACATTCACCAATCAGACAACAGAAAAATAGGAATTTTATGTGTGCAGATGTCTTTATATATATATAAATTTACGATGTCTTTTTTTGCCCACTACTGCTTTTTAAGTTTTTATTATTATTAAATATCTTTATACCTATTATTATATTT
Source organism: Epiperipatus broadwayi (assembly GCA_028023455.1). Lineage (NCBI taxonomy): Eukaryota > Metazoa > Onychophora > Udeonychophora > Euonychophora > Peripatidae > Epiperipatus > Epiperipatus broadwayi. Next base: position 2,681,056 of record JAQFVV010000134.1, on the reverse strand, counting down.
CCAAAGTTATGTATCAAAATAAAAATAATCAAATGGTTTCATTACTTGAAATTTGAGCACTGGAAATGACTGACTGAACCTTGATTTCATCCATTGCAATAAATCACGAGGCATCAAAATGATTAATTCTGATATCATAAAAATGTAGATGAAATGTATTCTTCTTTCACTTAATATGTCCTTCAAATTAAACTTGTTGTCATCTATTTGTTATATAAATCTTAAATATGAGCTGTGATGCATTGTGGCTTCTCCTTTATCAGAGTCAGGAATCTCTCAGCCACAATGCACCATACTCTTCACTATCCTACTCAATCCCATTTCCACAACATAATCTTTGTCATCTCTGTGGCCTTTATATCTAAATCCTCCATATCTTTCTCCAAATCCATCATAAAAACCAAGAACCCTCTTTCTATACAATCACTTTGTTTATAATAATTCTCCCACAATCTCATTATTTGTATCCTTTCTGCTTGCAGGCATTTACATTCAGTTAACAGATGCCTAATATTTTCCTAGTCTTTCTTACCTAGCTTGTAGACTAACTCAGTCATATTTTTCCATTTATGTGTATATTCTCTTGTGCTAAATATTCTGCTTGAACAGTAAACAGTAAACTACTTTCTTTGCTATTATCATAAATCAACTCACACCCAATATTCTGTTTACTTATATATATATATATATTTAAACTCTTTTTACTCTCCATTTCCTATCTCTTTAGACATCAGTGCTGTCCTTTATTCTGGTCTTTGAGTCAAATAAAGTTTGCACATTCAACATACTTAAATTTAGAAAAAAATTATAATTACTTCCTGCATACTACTACTAAACATCACATGATCACCATTTCTTTTGCTTGCACATAACTGTTATTAAAACAGGCAAAACTCTCCATACAGTAGTTCCACTCAGTGCAAGCCAGAGTAATTATCGGATTCCAGAAGGTTTGTGCATAAAATCTCTATCTAGTGTCTATTCATCCAAGACTGGGGTAGACACTAGATAGGGATTTTATGCACAAGCCTTCTGGCATCCATTGATTATTCTGTCTTGCACTGAGTGGCATTACTTTATGGAGAGTTTTGCCTGTTTTTTTATACTACTACTACTGATAAATTTTATTATTTTTACCACTTTAATGAGTAATCTATTAAGCACAACAATTTATCCAGATTGTTTGAGTCAAGCTATTTTAGGTCCCTTTCATTTCTATGGTAGACAAGGAATCCTTAAAAAGGGTAGCCTAAATATGTAATATTTACCAGTTAAAATTATTATTTCAATATGTTTCCAACCTGATTCATTAATGATTGTATTGCAAAAATCACAACTAAGGACTGCCAATTTACCAAATCTGATCTCATCGTTTCTTTAATTTTCAAGAGCATCAGCCAAAGTAAAGGAATGAATTGGAATAAAAAATGCTAATGCATGTAGTTAGAGGATAGGAATATAATTCCTCAAACACACCATCTCTTTGTCACAGTTATTATAAAAAATAGTAGGGAAAGCTCATGGCTCTATATTACTTTAAGTGACTGAAGAAGGAAAACAGAGATAAAAGACTGTGTTAATCACAGTTAATCTCATATCTGAAGATCATATGGATTCTGTTGATACAATGAACACAACATTACAGTTGGCATGTGCATATATAATTTAGACATTAAAAAACTATCACACATGCACATGGTAGTCAGCATTTCATCTCAATAAACATTTTAAAAGAATGAATGGCCATCATATTTGAAGCTTGTTCTTAAATAAACCATTCATTGACAATGTTGAGAATGGAGTATGATTTTATTTGACAGCTAGATTTTGAAATCGGCTTACTACTTATAAAGATTCAAATTATAAATTCCAGAGCAAATAAAGTATCTCATTTTTAAAGACCTGTGATAACAAATGACATTTATATATCTAAAAATGCTTTGCTATTTAATATTTACATCTATTTAAACTAATACGGTTTGTTATTATAAACCTTAAAAATGAGATAAGTTCTCTGTCCTGAGATTTATAATTCGAACCTTTATAAGTAATAAGCTCATCTAAAAATCTGGTGTTAAATAAAGTTATATTCTATTCCCAACACTAAGCTCTAAGTATGGGGGTCACCCAGTTTTTTAAAATATTTATTACCATGAGTGCTCATTACTTATATTCATGTGTGAAAGGTCGTTTTCTTCCATCTAAATTACATTCAGAAGATTATAGCATACAATAACATAATAGTGTTTGCACACATATATATAATTAAAGAAGATTTGAACAGACTTTCAAGCTCTTTTTAGCTATCCACTCTATCTCATATAACTGATACACACAACTACTCACATGAAAAAGATAAATGATCTCCAATATATGTATTTTGTACTAAAATAATTATAAATCTAAATAGCTTTAAGAACTAAACTCTCAGTACATGCTCTGACAAATAAATTTAAGACAAACATGGACTAAGATTCCAAGACATACTACAAATGCAATAAGACAATACATAGAAAAATACTTAAAATCTTTAAATTTAATAGACATCCACATGCTGTAAATGACAAAAAAAAATTGCTTAAGAATAACATCTAGTTGCCATCATCTATCGAAGCAAGACATTTCAGGTGCCCTTCCAGATGTGCCTAACTCTTCCAGTTGTACTATGGCAGCTTGCCTCATCAGATTTAATATTTAGCAGCTTCTGTTTCAACTGTGAACATGCCTCACTGCTTCTGTAATCAAATGTGATGCAATCAGTGTAATATCAATTGTTGTTTGACATTACCTCCAAAGGAACTGCCAATTTATAGCCAGAATCCCTTCATTAATGGGAGCAATTGGATTTACTGAGCATCTTTCATTTATTGACTTACTTTTGACACTATTTTATATATTATAAGTTCGAAAATAATTGGTCTGGGGATAATAATATTTCAGATAGAGATTTTAAATATTTTCTCTTACTGCACTTATCAATTAAGAAATTGTTTGAACTAGTGGTAGGCTGTCTATATTACATATTTGTAAATACAAGCTCATAAAAGCAATGCCAGCTATATATGACTTGCTTTATTGATTATTATCTATACACATATTCATCAGACTGTGGCGATGAATGCTGAATCGATTAAGATAAGATTGTGATCTAGATAAATTGATTACTTGAAGGCAAGTTGAGCCATAACAACTATACAGTCTTATTATTTTTTATTTACGTTTCTAATTGGGAAAGTAGCAGATTCAAAAACTAAAAGTTCCTGTACTTGTCAAGCCTTGTTAGCCGAGAGGTCAGCGCAACTTCCTTGCAAGCAAGTAGTTGGTTGCAGACGGTTGTGGTTTCGCCTCCCGGCAGATGCTATGACATATGAAAGAAAAAAGTTCCTGTACTTTGAAGTTTGTTAATTGGATGGAACTGTTGTCGTAATCTACTACTTGGGTAATACGTCACATGAACTTTAAGATAATCAACCATACAGATATTTTATATATTTCTAATTCAGTATGAAATAATATAATGACTTTTTAAAGTTAGAATAAACATTGATGAATTGACGTAATAAATTAAAAAACAAAAGTAATATCATTTATCAAACAAAATGCCATTAAGTATTTTTATTAGCTCTTTGTATACAAATTTTTCGCCTGTTTGTTTTCTTCCAACATTAGTTACCAATTATTCAACGACATATTTATAAAAAATGTTGATTTAAAAAGATGGCGCCTGGAGATAATTTTCAATTTAAGTAATTTTTTTTTTTCAACAATTATCCCAGATCATAGCATTCTCACCTGTACAAACTTTGCCATTATAAAGAAATATAAAAGATGTAATCTAGAGCCAAAATATTTGGACTTTCTTCTAAAGCTAAATCTCAATGCCCTTCCAACAAGCCACTTTCTTGTGATGTATAGAGGTTTTTCATCTTTGGACCCTGTTTGCTCACTCTGCCATAGGGAGGATGATACCATATTTCACATTTTCAACGATTGTTCCTCTCTTCAGGGCTGTAGAATATTGATTAATAAAATTTATACACCAAAACATCCAATTATCAACACACTCATAAAAGGTTTTGCTTATGGGGATTTTGCAATTATAAGAAGTGCAACTTTCATCACTTTCTGTCTATGGTTTGTCAGATGCTTCCTAATCTTCAAGTCTGTTATACCTGATCCAACATTAATTTTTTTACAAAAATTAAAAGATATCAAAGAAAGAGATTTGAAGTTAGCTCCTCACCTAATAGCAAATTCCACTTGGAATCTTATTAATATTGGACATTAAGTAATTTAATGGTTTATAAATGTATTGCCAAATTTAATGTTATTTTATAATTTTTTCTTTATTGTAAACATAGTTGAATAAACCTGTTTTTGATACAACTCTAAGTAATTTCTATGAAACGATATCCAAACAAACTATAGTATTTAAACTTCAGTTTAAGTGGTTATTAAACTTTTTTTTAAAATAAAAAAAAAGGTGTGTGTGCTTTATTGATATTATCATTTCTTTAATACCTAGTTTCAATACCAATATAATTAATACTGTATGTATAAATAGTCAGTCGGAAGAATATTCTTACAATAGAATATAAATAATAATAAAACTTGTTCACAGATAGTAGCAATAAATAATCAACAATTCCCTTTTAGTGTGAAGAAATTCAAGTAATATTTACTCTGAAACTTCTAACTATAATTGAAATGGGCATTAATAAAAATAGTCGTATGATTAGTAGAGCAGGAAGTCATGTGACATTCGAGCACTTAAATGATATATTGTGCGCAATAAGTCTTGTCAACTAATTAAAATGATATGTTTTTTATCTTTATTCACTGGAGAATCGTTCCAGGAAGTTTAACTCTCATGTCAACCAACACTTTCCCAATGCGTTAAATTGTGGAAAGTGAAATAGATGTCTAATGACCTAGGAAATAATTTGAAGTTGCCTATTAGCAAAGATGGAACACAAAAGTATGCATGCAAACGATGGTTTCTTTTTCAACAAATAAATCATTATTCTTAATATCTCATCATGCTTTGTTCAGTGCCTAAAGGTGTAATATTTTTATACCACTGATGATGACCAGAACTGTAATCAATCATAATAGCCTATTGCCTAGTTACTACAAACTCTTTTTTGGTATAAACTTAACATGTACTAATATCTCTAATAAAAGATATTAGTTTTAAGACATGTTCTGATATAATCACAATGAAATATATGTTGTAATAAAAATTATTCACCATTATCAATACACTGTAGGATGAAGGTCTCTTCAAGTTTAATCCAGTTTCTCCTATTTCTAGCCTCTCTTCACATAATAGCAAATTTCCTTATTTCATCCATCCATATCACATATGGTCTCTTACAATCTCTTGAGATTGAATTTGAAATTTCAATTGTCTGTCTATTATCATCTCTTCTAGCAATATAACAAGCTCAGTTCCATTTCAATCTTTTGATTCTTTTAGTAATGTCGATAACATGTGTTTGTTTTCTCATCCATATATTTTGTTTTTGATCTCTTGTTATTCCTAACATACATTTTTCCATAACTTCATTGAGTAGTTTGAAGTCTCTATATTTCTCTTCTATTAAATGCCCTAGTTTCAGATCCATAAGTAAGAATTGATAAAGCACATTTATTTAAAAGGTTTCTTTTCAAACATATAGTTATATTTATTTTTAATATTGTTATTTGTAGCAGAAGCATTCCATCCAAATTTAGTTGTAAGATTAATTTCATTCATTTTGTTTCCATCTCTATTATTAATAATCTGATGAAAATATTTATAGATGTCAACTTTTAATTCATCTTAATCAATATTTATTTTATTTTCCGAAAATCATTAAATATTATTTTAGTCTTTTTAGCATTTATCTTTTGTCCTATTTTTCTACTTTCATCTGATAATTTTAGCAACAGTTCCTGAAATGTTTGCAAAAATAATCACATCATCTGCAAATTTTAAATGATTTAAATAATCTTTTTTTACTTTTATTTTATCACATGACCACCACTTCTTATGCTTGTGTATAACTGTTTTAAATCAGGCAATCTAGCTTGCTGTGTGTGGCAATACATATAGTGAGTTTTGCCTGTTTTAAAACAGTTATACACAAGCATAAGAAGTGTTGGTTATGTGATGTTTATTGGCTTAAAACCAATCCTGCCTAATAGGATAGTGGTGGCTATGGTTATTAAAGAACCAAAGACACTAAAATGTATGGGTACTGAACTGAGTTCAGACCCATATGACTATATAAGCTGATGGGCTTGGATTGAAAACATTAAGATGTTTTCAATTTAAGACTCGTAGTTTTGTAGTTAAGTGGAGATAAAAGGTGGCTGCTGGAGCATTGCATTAGATCCTAAGATCTAGGTGCAGTGCTCTCAGATCCAAGGCTCCTCACTGATGAAGGCCACAAGCCAGAAACTAGTCTGGGGATATTGGATGAGTAGGTTCTAGATGGGGATTTTATGTACAAGCCTTCTGGCATCCATTGATTACTCTAGCTTGCTGTGTGTGGCAATACGTTTAGTGAGTTTTGCCTGTTTTACTTTTATTTTAGTTTGGAGATATGGAATTATCCTGTTATGTACCCTCATTTATGTTAATCTTCTTATGACCATGTAATCTAATCACTTGTTGCATTTTGATAAAAATTCTTCAGAATATGGAAATATCCTGGAACTATAACATTATGGAAATACTTATAATCAAATGCCTTTTCATAATCTACAAATCCAAAGCATAATATCTCATATTCATTGATTCTTTCTATAACTTCTCCCAATATTTGGATGTGATTCACTGTGTTAAAACAATTTTTAAATCCAGATCATTCAAAGTTTAGTGTAGATGACTTGTAATTATCTTGGTAAAAATTTTGTATAGAACTGATAAAAGACTTATAGGTCTGTAATTTCTAATATCTTTTTATCATTTTTTAAAACGTCAATATTACACTGCATTCTTCCAATCCTCTAGTACATCTTTATCATTTACATATTTAGTACATAACTTTGCCAACAATTTTTCTATTTCTTTACTTACATATTTAAAGATATTGATTATAATTTCATCAATACCTGGAGCTTTTCCCTTCTCTGTAGGTTTAATTGCATGTTTCACTTCTTCATTTAAAATGCAGAGACTAAACTCTCCATACAATAGCATCACTCAGTGCAAGCCAGAGTAATCAATGGATGGAAGATTTGTGTATAAAATCCCCATCTAATGCCTCATCCAATATCCAATGCTAGGCACAGTGCTCTCAGATCCAAGGTTCCTAACTGATGAAAGCCACAAGCTAGAAACTAGCCTGGGGATATTGGATGAGTATGCATTAGATAGGGATTTTGTGCGCAAAACTTTTTGCATCTATTGATTACTCTGACTTACACTGACTGGCATTATTGTATGGAAAGCTTAGCCTCTGTGTAAACGGTTTATGTAAGCATAAAGAATAGTGATCATGTGATGTTTAGTAATTCATTTAAAATGCTGGGCAATTCAGACGATGTATCAATTGTAGAGGATACTTTGTTTTCTTCATAGAATTGTTCCACACATTTTATGATCTCACTTCTCTTTTTAGTAATACGACCATCCTTTCTTATTCAAAAATGTTTTCTATCAATTTGAAGGTGTTGTTTTATACTTTCCAAGACTTTTATTCTTTTCTCTAACTTTCTTTGTTAATTAACAATTATATTTTCTTGCATTGTTATTAGTTCTCTTTTATAGCATTTTCAAAGCATTAGATACTAAATTCTAATGGATTATTTTTATATTCCTTTTTTTCTTTATACATTGTATTATCACAGGAGAAAATTTACTGATAAATTGATACTTTTGATATCAGCTGTCTTTGTTACAATTCTTAATTGTATATCAGTTATCTTATTACTGAGTTCATCCAAATCCGAATCAACTTTAAAATCTGTTAATATAAGTTCTAATTTAAATTCATTGGAATGTTTTTAATTAAAACAGGCAAAACTGGAGATACCTGTTTTAATAACAGTTATGAGCAAGCATAAGAAATGATCATGTGATGTTTAGTGGTGTAATATTTCTAATTAGGGTTATCAATTATAAATACTGTTTTTGTTAATAATTGTTATGTTTCTAGTTTAATGCATATCTTGCATTTCACTAATTGATGATCACTTCCTGTGTTGAATCTATTAAGAACATTGCAATCTTGAAATACATATTTTCTGTTTATCAAAATATAAACCAATTCTACTACCCCTTCGTTTGAATGCTTCCATGTCCTTTTAAAAATTTTTTTCAAAGAAAGGATTCATAGATGCAGATCTTCTTTTTCTGCAAACTCCCTATACATATTGCCACTCAGTGCAAACCAGAGTAATCAATGGATGCCAGAAATCTTGTGCATAAAATCCCCATCTAGTGCCTACTCATCCAATATTCCCAGACTAGTTTAGAAATGGTGATCATGTGATGTTTATTGGCTGCAAACCCCACGAGCTTGTGTCCTTTTTCATTTTATTTGCCATAACCAAATTCATCCAAAGTAATTTCGTTTTTCAATTATTTCTCAATTTTAGGATTAAAGTCTCTCACGATAATTTTGAAATGTTGTTTGGTCGGCTCAAAAGTATTTTATGCATTAATATAAAAATCTCTTATTTCACTACAATGAAAATTTTTTGGGCCAAAAATTTGAATTATCTACATTTACCTATTTAACCACTTTGCTTGATATATCATCAATCTCTACAATGTTGTTTTTCCACTTTTTATTTATAATGAGTTCAACTCCACTTGTTATTTCCAATATTTGTACCTTTGTAGTAGAGTACATTTCCACTTTTTAAATTAATTGTCTCTTCAGTTTTTCTTCCAACTTCATAAAATCCAATAATGTTTCGTTTAATATTATACAGTTCTTCCAATTCATGCAGTCTTCCTTTGCTATAAAGATATTACATATGGGACAGAGAAAGATGAATATCTCCGTGTGTGTAAATTAAAAAAATGAGATATATTAATCTTTAACTGAGGTTTAAAGTTTATATCTGTGCTAGAGATAATCTCTAGTTTCGAAAATGATTAGTAATAATCATTAGTATATTTATCTGAAATGGATGGCATCAAAGTTGTGAGTGGAGGGAGTTTGACAATGGTAAATGAAAATGTAACAACAGTCTTTCTTTATTAAAAGGGATCTGCAATTACAAGTACTTAAATAAGAAGTCATCAACAAATGGAAGCCTGGGTCTGCAATCAGAAATTGTTTATCATTCTCTGACTTTGGCCACCAACCATTGTCTTGACTGGTAACTTTATAACCTACTGGGAATAACCATAGTTTTGTCTTTCATGATTGTAAATATCTATTTTTAAAAAAAGTTCATTCACACACACATTCATTTTGCCTTCAAGAAAACTCAATATCAGGCAACCGAGAAGAAAGACTATCATGTTTTTTGATCTTAAATTCAGAGGTAAAATGCTAATAAACTCACTATGCTGGGCTGTTGCATATTGGTGCGTATCCCATTCACGTTCACATACTATATGAACAATCATATAATAATAATATCGCAACAATAAGAATGTATGTAGTGGACATGAAAACTATGCCCAGATCAATTCCTTTAAGACCTCAAAGAGGAATCAAAGGTCCTTTCTGGAGCCATGAAAATTATTTCATAATTTCAAATGATAACATTATAATAACCAATCTATAGTAAATTGTAATAATTTCTTGTAATAGTAGAAAATTATTTATAAGATGATTTTCAAGTATTAGTAGCTTAAAATTTCATTGAAAATCTTTTCATTTTCTACTACTGTTGATTTTTAAAACATATCCCAAAGCCAACAACAGAGTGAATACTCAAAAGTATCTGTTCTGCAAAATTTTGAGACAAAACCTTTCCCCTATATTATGTTTACTTTTCATCCAGTACTGATCCATAGTAGAATAAAAAAATTTCAAAGTTTAAATTAGGGTTTCCAATGCATAGCATCTCTTCTCCAGAAAAGACTCATTCATCCATTTTAAACATAATCTCATTTTAAATCTTTTACAATCTTTTGAACTTCAATTTAAGACTTTAACAAATGATCTTTTTTCAATCTTTTGTAGCAATATGGTCAGCTCAGTTCGGTTTCTCTTAATTCTTTCAATAATACCTATTTTTTGAGTATTTCATTTTTAATCCCTTGTTGTTACTTTCAATATACATCTCTCTACATTTCCTGCTGTGTGAGGCCTGAAACCACTGCTCTCTTACTATAAGTCCGTATCAGATCCATAAATAAATATTCATAAAAAGTGTTTATTAAAAATCTTTCAAATACATAATCACATGATCACATCTCCAATACTAGCACATAATTGTTTGTAAACAAAGCAAAGCAAAACTCCATATAGTAGTGCCACCTGTGCTAAACAGAGTAATCAATGGATGCCAGAAGGCTTGTGCATAAAATCCCTATCTAATGCCTACTCATCCAATATTCCCAGACTAATTTCTGGCTTGTGGCCTTCGTCAGTGAGGAGCTTTGGATCTGAGAGCACTGCATCTAGATCTTAGGATCTAATGCAACCCCCTAGAAAACACCTTTTATCTCTACTTAACTACAAAACCATGAGTATGAAATTGAAAACACAAAAAATATTTTCAATCTAAGCTCAATAGCTTATATAGTCATATGGGTCTGAACTCAGTTCAGCACCCATACATTTTGGTGTCTTTGGGTCTTTAACAACCATAGCCACCATTACCCTATTAGGCAGGATTGGTGTCAACCAGCAAGCATCACATGATCACATCTCCAGTACTAGCACATAATTGTTTATAAACAAAGCAAAGCAAAACTCCATATAGTAGTGCCACCTGTGCTAAACAGAAACTAGGCTGGGGATATTGGATGAGTAGGCATTGGATAGGGATTTTATGCACAAGCCTTCTGGCATCCATTGATTACTCTGTTTAGCACAGGTGGCACTACTATATGGAGTTTTGCTTTGCTTTGTTTAAATACATAATCATATTTTTTTTAATATTAAATTATTCCTACTAAAAGTATTCCATTGATTATGATGAATTTAATTTTGATTAATTTCATCTGATTAAGGTATAAGTTGCATGTCTGCTCACGAATTTACACCACCTGGGTGTGCGGTTATTGTCTTGTCATCTCTTCCAAATTGTTTTAACTAATCTATCACAAGAAATGATGGAAATATAGGAAAGAAAAATTAAAAATATAAATATTTACAATTTCGATGTTTACAAATGTAATTCATTTTGCTTTTATAAATGAAAATTCTTTCACAATATCTTCCAAATCTAAATTTTTTCTTATTTAGTTTATTAAAATATTAATCTTATTGATATTTCCATATAATATATTGCTAAACATCTCATGATCACAATTATTTATGCTTCCACGAGCTGTTTACACAGAGGCTAAATTCTTCATTCAGTAGTGCCACCCAGTGCAAGACAGAGTAATCAATGGATGCAAACTAGAAACTAGTCTGGGGATATTGTATGAGTAGGCAGTAGATAGGGATTCTATGCACAAAACGTCTTGCATCCATTGATTACTCTGGCTTGCACTGAGTGGCTACTGTATGGAGAGTTTAGCCTCTATGTAATATGCTGCTATTACATTTTGATAAATAGTATTAAGAAATTGACAAAATTCTGAATTTACGTCTTGATATTTCACAGTCTGAATTTACGTCTTGATATTTCAAAGTTTTAATCATTTTGGAAATGCTTATAGAGGCAATTGCCTTTTTTATAATCCACAAATCCATTGAAAAATAATATTCATTAGTTTCTATTATATATATATATCTGGATGGCTGTACATAAAAAGATCTAAAAGACGATAAGAGGTGGTCACTCTCTTATTGTAAAATGCTATCGAACTTTGCAGCTAGAGGGCAGTTCAATTATTATTTAAATACGTTTGTAAAAATTTTCACGTGTTGATATAGTTATATATATATGCACTGTTTGCACAGATAATGAAGCTAGAATGTATATATTTACAAGCGAAATTTTAATTTACTAAAATATAAACTATTAAATTTAAGCACTTAGTGCTTTCAGGAAACTACTTGCTCTCATACTCATAGCTGCTGTTGTTATAACTGCATTAAAGAAATGGAATTTATGCAAATTGATGCAAATGGGTTATAATTGCCATTTCCGAGACAGAGCAAAGCAGGCTTTTCTCCTATTGATGGATTTGGGGTTTCTAGCCATGTGAAACGCTTCTCTAATTTTGCGACAGGCATTGTGTCTGTCAGAGCATATGACACTGGCAGTGATGGGTTCAAATTTATGGTCTGATGTTCTTTCATGTTCGCTGAAAATGGAATTGCCTTCTTTCTTTGTTTTAGTTTTATTGTAGATTGGGCTATTCTATTGGCTATGTTAGTCTGGGTCTCCCCATTGTATGCAGCTTGGCAGTTGGCTTGTAGGCAGGTCATTTTGTACACCTGAGGAGTGAGCTTGGGTATGATTCTATGTTTTGAATTGTTTATAAGTCTATTTGTGTTCAGAGGCAATGCTAAAGTCTTTGGATAGTGTGTTGTTATAATTTCTCTAACTAATTGCATGTAATCTATTGTGCTATAACCATTTTTACAACAAGCTTAACCTTTTGGTTGGTATTCAAAGTTTTTTATAGATAAATTATGTTTTTTCTTTTAAAATAATTTAAAATTTTTTGCACAAAAATCTTAATATTCTGTCTTAGATTAATTTTTTTTATGAAGAAACAATATTTGAGTTTAAAAAGGGTATTTGGCAATGAAAATGCATTATGATTACAAGAGTATATGACATGATGCACTGTGGCTTTTTCATCACAGCCAAGAATCTCTCAGCCACTATACCCAGAGAAACCTGTTAGCCACCTTCCCTTTCCATTCCCCACCCTACATTTTTCCCATATTCTTCTCTATCCTGCTTCATCCCATTTCCATAACATGGTCTTTATATCTAAATTCTCTTTATCTTTTCCCAAAGCCACCATAAAAACCACGAACCCATTTTCAGTATAATCACTTTGTTCATATTTATTCTTCAACAACTTCATTATTTGTACCCTTTCTGCTTGCAAGCATTTACATTCAATTAACAGATGCCTAATATTTACTAGACTCTCCATATGGTAGTGCCACCAAGTGTAAGCCTTTGTAATTAATGGATGCAGGAAGGTTTGTGCATAAAATTGCTATCTAGTGCCTACTCATCAAGCATTCCCAGACTAGTTTCTAGCATGTGGCTTTCATCAGTGAGTGAGTAGTGGTGGCACTACTGTACAGAGAGTTTGTTACTCTTATTAACAGCATGTGTAAGCATATGAAATGGTGATCATGTGACATTAAGGTTATAGGTAAAGTTTTTAATATTTCTTTCTCTATGTAACAAATAATATTTCAAATATTATATTCAATATTTAAATCTAGAACTTATAGAAAACAAATTTCCAATCCCCTTCGAAATCCCACCATTTTGAAATATCAACAGCACTACTACACTTTTTTAATAATTTGATATATGTTTATTATGTTAACATCTGATATATAATTTTGCCAACAATTTGTCTATTTTTTCATCTGCTTTTTAAAAAATTTATAATGATTCAATTATTTGCAGAAACTTTTTATAGATTTAAGTGTATGACTGACTCATCTATTCATTTGAATATGTAAAATTTACAAAATATTTAAAAATAAAGAGCTACTTTGTTTTACTTTCTTTTTAATCACCATGCAGTTCTTTGGAGCATTTTTTCATACATTTCATGATTTATTTTTTTCGTAATATATTTTTATTGTTGACATGATCACATGATCACAATTTTCTATGCCTACACAAGTTGTTATTAGCAATAGAAAACTCTCTAGTCAATAGCAGGAAATGGTGATCATGTGATGTTTTGCTGGTTTTATACCATTTCTGACTATGGGATGATGGTGACTGTGGTTTTTGATAAACCAAAGACACCAAAATACATAGATGCTGAACTGGATTCAGATCTATATGATTATACAAGCAAACGAACTTGGATTCAAAACATTAATGTGTTTTCATTTGGAGCTCCTAGCTTTATAGGTAACATATATTATAACAGAATAAATTATACAATCACTTTTTGTTTTAAAATATATATGTTCAATAATATCAACAAATACACAATCCTCTCCTTTTTTTTTCAAAAACTTTATTTTCTCATATTAACAATAAATACACATATATATAATACAAACTCTAGGTATTTATATTCTTACAGTCATTTTCAAGGATCTACAACAACAAGAAATACATATTTATAAATAATACTTTAATTACATAAAACTTTCTTCCTATATCAACATAAACACTAAAAAAAATTAATTATACATAATTATATTTTGCTTACATCTCCCTCTTCTACCTTTTATTATTACTTTTACTTTTTACATTATTTAATTACAAATCTTATTACTTTATAAAAACATCTAAGAATTTTTTTATTCTAATGTTAAACCAAACCTAATTGCAAATTACTACACTCTTTAAATCTTTATCTAAAAACCCATCTCAAAAAACCATATTCCTTAGCTATAGTTTTAAATGTATTTAAAAATAAATATAAACATTTTTTTAAAAAAAACTTTAACAATTTACTAAACTCAATTTAAACATTCCATTTTAATTATATATTATTTAACATTCCTTATCCACACCATTAATTCTATTTAAAACAGGATTATATTTTTTTATGTAAAAATATTCTTTTATCATCTTTCCTTGTAATTTTTAACCCTTTCCAACATTTGTATATTAAAATCTTTATGCCCCAAAACTTTACAATGTATGTAAACATTTGAATTAGTCCACTTCCTGTTTCCAGCTGGAACAGTTGTCTGTTCACTGGCTCCAGAAAAATGGGACTCACTACGCTTTCAAGTTTTGAGTTTATTGGGGGAAAAAGTTTGCAAAGATGTAGGTGAATATTTGTTTTATCATTTCATCATCTTTACAATAAATTTTTAAATCAGATTCCATTCACAAGTATTTGAAATTATCAATCGTTTTGTTCTATGAAAATGGTTGCCATTAAAAAAGGCAAAAGCCAGTATAAGGAATTCTTAGAATCATTTGAGCAAGATTAAAACTTAAAAAAAGATTTTAAAACGAAACCAAATAATTCAAAAAAGAATAATGTTACTAGAAATTTTATGTTTAGTGATAGGATTAATTGAGAAATAGTTTAAAAGTCAAATTCCATTGAAAATGTTGGGGAAAAAAAACTTAATAAAGATAGTCTTAAGAATTTCACATTAACATCAGATATTTATAAAGTACAGCAAGTTTTTACAGCTGCAAACCAGCCAGGGAGGACAGGAAATAGACCAAGAAACAAACTAGATACAAAAGTAATCATAAAACTATAGAAAAAAGAAATCCCAGTGTTAATTCATTCATATGAAAAAAGTTACGATATTGTGGTGTCGAACCGGGAGTGGCTGAATGTGGCAAAACAGTGCAGGAGGGCAAAATTATTTTAAATATGAATTCAATCTTAATTTTAGAATCAAACATTATAGATTATGTTTTAAGCCATCTCCCTGCACAATAATTAAATTTTTCCAATGATTAGATCAAAAGTTTTTGGGCCACTTCCGGTGCCATTGGGGCACCACAATAAAGATAGAAAATTTTCAAATTGTCACAGAATTACAACAAAGTGTTTTCTGAGCCAAAAAGCAATGATTTAAAGATAAAAAATAAGTTCAAATGATGTTATAAACCCAAACAGAGATATTGAAGCTGCATTCATTCAATATCTTAATCTAACAATTATTAGGAATAATCCAAAGATTACATACAAACTTTTAAACTACACAACTGAAACCTTGATTACTAATCAAGTCCTAAATTTCAATTAAGATAAACAGAATTCCAATAGGATCAATACAAGAGTCCCAGTTGGAATCGTACTACAATCAAGTCCACAACATGATTACAGAAATTAGTTATTAGAACAGATTGGTTGCCATCAATTTCTGCTGTATAACCAAACAATAAGCAAGAATCCTACAATGCTAATCACACTTTTCATAATCATAATAACCAAGTGGAAATATATAGGCTAGATTATAATCTCTGGAGAACTTTGCAGTTGGATGAGCTGAACAAGTATTTAGAATATTTGACATATATCAAGAGTTGATAACAGTGTGAAGCAGACTTTGATCTTCACTGACTTCAGTGTATAAAGTGATAGGGTCAAATAATGTGTTTTCAGGGTTCACAGGTAAGGCTAGCCATGGTTTTCAAGACTACACTGAATCAATGTAGTTATCATCATGTATTTTTGTAATCAAGGTATTTAATTCCATGTATTTTGTGATTAATAACTATGTATTTTTCCATGCTCTAGGTGGACAGGTAGACTGGATATGGTCCCAGCCTATTTGAACTGGCCTATATTAGTATTATTGTCATGTTTCCTTGGTTAACAGTGAGCTGCTCAACACTTGTATACCTATAGAAGAGCAAAAAAGAACAGCGATAACTTTTCAATATTTCTGGAACATGAAAATCAGACTGGCCATGTGTTCGAACCAGGCAACCCCAGGATTGTATGCCCTGAAACCAACGACTGTAAAAGAAAGATCAAAGAGGCGTACTTTATTGTTTGTGACAACAATTCTATCAATAGACGCGACACATGTTTTTCCATTTCAAAAAAATGGTCAAACTGATTTGCATTTACATTTGCATATTTGTTATTTAATAACACTACGTAAAGATTTATTACTTTCGTCGGCCATGAATATGAGGGCAAACCTCGAAAGCACTTGGCCCATTTAATAGTTTTAAGCGAAATTTGTTTTGTTTATTTGGAAGCTTCTTCGTCAGCGAGTAAATCGTTTTTAGGCTCTTGGTTAACAGTACATTTTTTGGGCAGGTAGGTCGAGAGTGGTCCCTGCCCATTTGGACTGTTGGATTGGAAATCACAGGGTTTTGTTTGAAGCTTTGGTCTCAGTGGTGGAGGCAATGGTCCTGAGGGGTTTGTTGATCTGTGGGAGTAAATGACAATCATTGCCACACCCAGGGAAGTGATGACCAGGCACTGTTCTTGTGGCCCTCCTTGATTCAGTTAGTGTTTTAGATCAGCTGAACCAACAGGACACCCAGATGTATCTAACCCACTTGCGATTAGGGTCCCAAGGTGGATTAACCTTGTTCAAGGGGTGGGTCTGGGGTCTCACAAAATGGAGTTCTGGCTGGTCTAATCAAAGATGGGGTATGGGAAGAGCCATTTGAAGATCTGCCAGTTGGGTTGAGAATCATTTCCCATTTCCCCACATAGATTATGATTGACTGTTCCTTGCTTCTCTTCTTTATGGCTTTCTTGATGTTTGAACTTGGAATTTCATTTGTTTTTTTTTAGATACTGGTAATACCTAATTTATTGTATAAGGAGGTTGGACTGCTTTGAGCCACCTCCCAGTTGTATTACATCAATATAACATTGTAATCTATTTGGCCCCCTGGGGAATGCAACAGAATGTGGTTTCTGAACATTTGGGCCCTTAAGATCTGTTATAGTAATTTAATAAAGGTTGCTTTGGAACAACATTTGAATTTTTATCATTTATGTTGTTTAAGTCTGGTTTTTAATCTGTTTTTTGTTGTACCAATATATGAAAGCTTTTTTCCTTCCCTCTTACAATTTGAACATTCAATTAAATAAATTCCATTCATTTTTTCAATTCAATTACCATAAGAAAAAATTGATGCCACATTAATATAAGAACTTCATATATATATATATATTAAATATGTAATCTACTATTATTATTATTTTTATTTATGCTCTCTAACAGATAAATGTATAGAAACTTAAGATCTTATATATAACATTTGGTAAAAAAAATCAACTAGCTTCTTGTTGGATGTGTTTCTGTTATTCAAATCTGACATCATCAGCTGCTCAGGAAGTCAACTGAGATCATTAAACATAGGAACTCAGTTTCTATTGACATAGACTAGCAATGTAGTTCCAACTTTAATGTCAAACGGAGTATTGCAAGTCTATTTAAATATAAACTAAGTTTCTATATTTGATATGATCTCAACTTGTTTTCTCACTAATGGATGATGAAAGGTTTTATTGATAGAAATATGAGTCCTGCAACAGGATAATTGATTTTTCATCAGATGTGGCTATATATATGAGATGTTCATATAAATTTCTATAAAGGGCATAAATAAAAAAAATAATCTTAATTAATTACTTATATATGGATTCCATTCAAGCTGCTGATAGGAATCACATATGCATATATTGAAATAAGCAACCTATGTCGGTATTAATTATGAATAAACAATATTTTGTCTATCTTGTATAATATAATGTTAACTTATCACAAGCCAAATAATGCTCTCATAGAAGCAATATTTTATTCTATCTTCCAGGGCATTTTATATCTTCTTTTTCTTGTCTTTATATTTTAACTTATTTTAGGATTAGCTCACCATGACATTTTTTCTATGATGCTTACAATCTCTCTGCATTTCCAGTGACAATAAGGTTATGTGTTTGTATGACCACATTTACGTTAATTATACTGCCAAAAAAATTCAAATCAATTTTGTCTCTTCTTTTTTTTTTTTATAGTTTATAAAAATGACTTTATATCAATTATGTATATGTTAAAAAAATAGTCTTGATAAAAACAATATTATTGTACATGAATGAAATATGCATATTTTAAAAATAAGGTTTAAGTAAAACTCATCTCCAGAGGAGAAATATGGTAAATGAACACTTGTAGATGGACTAAATGTATTTTTTGAAAAGTATTTGATTGAACAAAAGAGTACATGATATTAGATTTCCTGTGAAGTCTGACTTGGAATATTATGTATTTAAATAGTGTCTACCATTGAGTTTAAACACTATTAATATGACCGTTTTAGGTTGAAAGCATTGCTCAGCTGTTTATTATTTAAAGTTTAAATAAATTAATCTTTTCTTTGGAAATGAATAAATACTTATCATAGAAAAATTATTTTATGTAATGACATATATTTGTTCCAACAATAAATTCAGAAAGTTTGGAGAATTTTTTTATTCCTTATCAGATAATAAATACTATTGCTACAATACAAATAAAATATTTTTTTTTCTGCACTTATCTGCAGAAAAAGTTAAATATTGCTGTAAATTAATGAAAAAAATGATTTTTTAAACTCAGATGGTTTGTTATTATTGAATGTTTGTACAGCACTTATATAGACTATAATAAACATTTTGATATAATAGAAAATTCATTATAAAAACTTGGATGTACCCATGCTCAAATTATGGCAAATTATGAATTATATTTCAGTTGAAAGACAGAAAGAAAATTAAGTCAATATTATGAGAATACTTTCAGCATAGATTGTTAGACAAAATATTTTCAAGATTAAAATACATTAAAAATAACTCCCATCTCTGACTGTTTAATAAAAAAATTGATGTTTGTTCTTAAGAAGTAGCTATACTTATGCTAAAAAAATATGCCTGTTAAAAACTAAAACTGTCAATTTGTATTTTCAAGTTGGTCATGTTAAAGATGCATAAAATTGTCTTAAAAACTATGTCATGGATACACACACAAAAAATTCCTCTTGCTTTTCATTTAATAATTATCGTATATTGTTAGAACTTGATGTGATGTAATTTCCCCCTTTCTCGAAGTGAGGAATCTTTCAGCCACTATACCAAGAGAAATCTATTAGCCACCTTACTTTCCCTTTCCATTCCCCACTTTAAGTTTTTCCTGTATTCTTCTTTATCCTGCTCCATCCTATTTCTACAACATCATCTTTGTCCCTTTTATGTTCTTTATATCTAAATCCCCCTTATCTTTTTCCAAACCAAGCATAAAAAACAAGAACCCACTTTCTGTATAATCACTTTGTTTTTATTTATTCTTCCACAACTTCATTATTTGTACTCTTTCTGCTTGTAAGCATTTACATTCAATTAGCAGATGCCTAATTTTTTTACATGCCTTCCTTACATAACTTGAGACTAAATCACTCCCATTACTCCCATTATGTGTATATTTCATTGTTGCTAATGATATTGTTCAAACCTTAAACAGTAAACTACTTTCTTTGCTATTAGCATAAATTAAATCACACCAAATATTCTGTTTACTTCTATATATGTTTAAACTCTTTTTACTCTCCATATTAGCTCTCCAATTCCCATTTTTTATTAATGTATCTATTTTTCTATCCCATTCTTCATTGCTTTAACATTCAACAATTCTTATAACACAATTATCTTGTTTTGTACAAGTATACTAACATAAAGTGTTTATTCAAATCTTCTGCATGCTATACTGCCATCCTCATCTTGTTGCCTGTTCTTTACTAGTAACCCAATTAAATACTACTTTGGCTATTCTCTTACTATCCTTAAATTTACAATCTACTTAAATATTTTCACTTTGCTTTTTGCATCTCTCATATAAAAACTTGACTATTCCATTTCTCCCTGAATTGCCTCCTTTGCCATCCACACATCTGCATCTAATGCACATCTTTCTATTTCTCTTTGTACATTTTCTAAGTAATTTAAAACCCCTTTACTATCACATAACACACTATTACCATAAGTTGAGTGTGCTATATACCTATACAATTTTTACTACATCATTTCTTTGCTTCATTTATCATTTTTTTCTTTCATTTATTCAAGCAATTTCTCTGTACTTAAGATGATTCCCAAATAGTTATGCCTATTTATGCAATGCACTATGGTTTCTTTTTCTTGGGGTCAGGAATCTCTCAGCCACTATGCCCAGAAAAACCTATTAGCCCTCTTATTCTCCCTTTCCATTCCCCACCCTAAGTTTTTCTCATATTATTCTCTATCCTATTCCAATATTCTTCTCTATCCTGCTCCATCCTCCTTATCTTTTTCCAAACCCAGTATAAAAACCAAGAACTTTCTGTATAATCACTTTGTTGATATTTATTCTACCACAAATTCATTATTTGTACCTGTTCTGCTTGTAAACATTTACATTCAATTAACAAATGCCTAATATTCTTCATGCCTTAAATAACTTTCAGACTAAATCATCCATATTTCTCCATTTTTGTGTATATTCCATTGTTGCTCGAGCCTTAAACAGTAAACTACTTTCCTTGTTATCATAAATTAGCTCACACCCAATATTCTGTTTACTTTTATATATATTTAAACTCTTTTTATTCTACACACTCTGTCACTCCAACTCATTTTCTATTAATGCATCTATTTTTCTATTCCACTTCTTGTCACTATAATACTCATCAATTCTCCTTACACAATAATCCCACCTTTTGTATAATTATATTGACATAAAGTCTTTATCTAAATCTTCTGCATACCATATTACCCTTCTCATCTATCTTATTGCTAGTCATTTACTTATAACCGAATTAAAGACTATTTTGGCTATTCTCTTACTATCCATAAATTACAATCTACTGAACAATTTCATTTTGTATCTTTCATATAAAAACTTGACCATCCCATTTCTCCTTGAATTGCTTCCTTTGCTATTCATGGACAGCATGTAATGTATATCTTCCTACTTCTCTTTATACTTTTTCTAAGTAATCTAACATCCCTTTACTAACATGTAACACATTGTGATCATAAGTTAACCCTACTACTGTCATTCTCATCCATACAATTTTAGCTACATCACATTTATTATATGGAAGCACTGTTAATTTCTTTAACAGTCCCTTCCTTTTCTTGGCCTCATTTATCACTTTTTTCTTCTATTCATCCAAGCAATTTCTCTTATTACTTAAGATGATTCCCATTAGTTATACCTATTCACCACATTTAACTTTGTATCCCCCAATAAAATTTTCCTCAGTGTTTATCATCATTACTTTTGATTTTACTAACAAAATTTAATCCCCATATTTTTACCTACCTTTGCACACATCTTCAGCAAATTTTTTTCTGTGCATAAGAAAATATCAGCAAATAAAAAACTTGATACTATATACACTCTCTTGCCATCTATTAATGATATCTGCACTTCTCTTCCTAGTCTTTCTATTTCTCTCTTCATTGCTCTCAAATAAAACAAAAATAAAATAGGTGACATAGGACATCCTTGCCTTAGTCCCACCCTACTTTTAACTCTAACTGATTTTATACTTCCTAATTTAATACATGTAGTAATTATTTTCATACAATCCCTTAATAATATCCACTAAAGCTCCATCCATCCCCAAATTTACTAAACTTACCCCTAATCTATTTTCATTTACTCTATCCTACGCTCTCTCTATATCTATAAAACTCATATATAACTATCTACCTGTATTTCTATTCATATGTATAAGTGGTGTGTCTACAAATAAACTATCTCCTATATCCCTATCTGATCAAAAACCTTTCATTTTTCCTACTATATTATTTTCTTCCATCAATTTTGTCATCTTTGTAGCCACTATATATGCAAAAACTTTATATAACACTGATGTTACTACTTTTGATCTATAATTGTTTACTACTATCAGTCTATAATTGTTTAACTTTCTATGATCCTTACCCTTTCCTTTAAATAGTAGCCTCACTCTTGTATTATTTCAGCTATCTGGAAATTCTCTCTTCTGTGCCATCTTATTAAAACATGATAATAGATTTAATTTTGTCTTATTTCCTAAATTCATCACCATCTTTGCAACCCATCCATCTAAACATCTTTCTTTTCCACTTTTCAATTTCTTCCCTGCCTCATTAAATTCATTTTCTGTAAACCTAATATTTCTATTACTATAAACTTTCATGTTTGTTCTCACTATCCTTCACTTTTTCCATCTTTCTTACATCCATTACATATTTATTTAAGATTGTCTCTAATTATTCTCTAGAGCTACACTCTATTTCCTCATCATCTAGTAATACTATTTCTCTCTCCCATTTCTTCTTTTCATATATTTCCATACTCCCATCTCTTCCAATATCCTCCAACAATTTACTATTTAATCTGTCTCTCTCTATAATTTTCTATGTTAGCCAACTTCTTTTTTAAAAAAATATTTTCTCCATTTAATATTAACACCTTTTTCATTTTCACTTTTTAATAGCACATTTATATTCTCTGTATGCTTTCCCCCTCTCTTTTACACTTTTACTAACTCTCACTTTTCTACTACTTTTATTCTTCTGATTATTCTAATTTAAAACCCTATTTACCACATTTTCTACTTCACCACACCAGTTCTTATATTCATTCCCAACAAACTCTTTCATGATTTTTTCTACTTTTATTTTATATTCTCCTAACTTATTCTTACCATTTACTCTCTGTCCACATCTTTCATTATCCTTTCTACTTTTATTACTACTTTCCATCACATTGATAACCATTTTTATCATAAAGAAATTATGATCACTATTACATACTCTCTTCATTATCAAACCCTTTAATTTTCCGTACTTTATTCATTCCCTCTTTTTCTACTAATACATAATCTATTGTGTGAAATATATATCATTTCTAAACCATATATATTGCTCCTCATAAATATTTGATAAATTTTCAATGCTCAAATTCATTCTCTGACAAAAATTATTCAAAAACTGTCCATTCCTGTTATCCACATCATTAATTTCTTTAATATGTCCCTATAATTATTATTTTTTCTCCCTTTTTTGAAACTCCATATATCCTTAATTAGGCATTCATACATGTTACTGTTCCACTCCATTATAGTTTGACTATCTCTAGTGGCTATATATACTGTAGTCACCATCCATTCTTGTCTTCTTAACCTTACCTTAAGCCACAAATGTTCTTGACGCTTAACAGTAATTAAATATTTTTTTGATATAACTTATATATCATCACCCTTTTTTTTCTATTTATACCCTGCCATAGCAAGTCTTCCAGTGTAAGTTCTTCTTCTCTTAGATGTGTTTCTTTTACTGCCAATACCCCAAGGTATTCAGTTTTAACAGCCACTTTTCTGGTCTCCTACCACCTTGCATATTCAAATATTCAATTTTAACAACATCTTCTTTTGACTCTTTCTTTTCTATTACATTTTTAATTAGCTTGTTTATCATTAATTTTATAGATCTATTTCCTCTCCACATTTATCTTTATATCTAAATCAGCTATCCTTTGTTTATTTTTGTTTATTTCTTACATCCTGTCCATTCTTCTTCTTTTTGATAATACTTTAATTTACCCCCCCCCCTATAAGTTTCCCAAACTATAATATTTTTTATAAATCAAATCTTTTAATGCTTCACTTCCTTGTTTTGCTAAGTGTAATGCATTTTCACTATATAAGTCCATCTTACTAATAAAAAAAATCGCACACATCTACAAACGGAACATTATTTCTCTTGCATAATTTTTTCAATCTCTCATTTATAGTTCATGCCCTATCTAACATACCCCTATTATTGAATCTTGGTAGTATTCTAATTATTCCTACTCTTACAACAAAACTAAACTCTCCATGCAATAGCGCTACTCAGTGCAATCCAGAATAACCAATGGATGCAAGGAAGTTTGGGCATAAATCCTTATCTAGTGCCTGTGGCTTTCATCAATGAGGAGCCTTGGATCTGAAAGCACTGCACCTAGATCTTAGGATTTAATGCAATTCTTCAGCAGCCACCTTTTAGCTAACTATAATGCTTTGAGACCAAAATGGAAACACAATAATGTTTTCAATTCAAGCTCATTAGATTGTATAGATCTGAATTCAGTTCAGCATACATATTTTTTGGTGTTTGGTTGATAACCACAGTCATCATAATCCTATTGAGAAGGATTAGTATTAAACCACCAAACATCACATGATCATTTTTATGCATATACAAGTTGTTTACACAGATGCTAAACTCTCCATGCAGTAGCACTACTCAGCCAGAATAACAAGAAGATAGCATTAGATTCTAAGATCTAGGTGCAGTGCTCTCAGATCCAAGACTCCTCTCTGATGAAAGCCACAAGCTAGAAACTAGTTTGGGGATATTGGATGAGTAGGCACCAGGTAGGGATTTTATGTATGAACCTTCTTACATCCGTTGATTATTCTGGCTCACACTGAGTGGTGTTACTGCATGGAGAGTTTAGCCTTTGTGTAAACAGCTTACGTAAGCATAAAGAATGGTGATCGTGTGATGCTTAGTGGTTTATTCCTACTCTTCCTTTAACCTTACTCAAATAACAAATTAATTCTTTGTACTCATCCATTATTCTCTACAATGGCTTTGAAAAATTATTTGTCTCTCCCATATCTTAAATATCTCAATTTCATTGTTTCTTTTCCTTATCTGTAACATCCCTAATTCTAGCTCCAGAAAATACACTCCTATATACCTATTTCTATTTTCACTTGCAATTACATTTCCACATCCTCTAATTATCAAGTCTCCTATCGATATTTCTTCATAGTTTACTTTTTTTATTTCATCCATAAAATTCACTTCCACCTTTTGGACTTCTTTATCTAGTTCTTTCTTATCATTTTCATTAAATTGATCTGCTCACACTTCATCTCTAACAAATTTTAATTTTACTTCTATATTCTTTACCTCTCCCTCTATCTTACTTAGTCTTTGGCTAACTATCTCCATTGAACTACTTATTTTCTCATCCCTACCTCTTGTTATACTCTATTCTATCTTCCTTAACTACATTTTCCACCATTTCTCCTGACATTTTTTAAAACTGTCTACATTTAGAACATATTTTTCATCTCTTTTATCACATTTATACATAAATAACAAAAGCTAAGACTAGTCAAATACCAAGTAGTGAAGATCAAAATTTTTTCTTTAGCTATAAATACAGCTTTCGGTTCAATAATTTAATGGCTAGCTAAAAAATAGGTACATAAAAGAAAAATATTAAACTTGCTTTAAAAGTAAAAAAATATATATTGAATTCTAAACCATGTTCATAAAAGATCGGATGGGCTAACTATTTCATGGAGCATTTTTCAGTACTTTCTATACTAAACAGGCAAAAAGCTCTCCATATAGTAGTGCCACCTTGTGCTAACCAGAGTAATCAATGGATGCCAGAAGGCTTGTGCATAAAATCTCTATCTAGTGCATACTCATCCAATATCCACAGACTAGTTTCTGGCTTTAGATAGGGATTTTATCCACAAGCCTCCTGGCATCCATTGATTACTCTGGTTAGCACAAGGTGGCACTACTATATGGAGAGTTTTTGCCTGTTTAATAACAGTTATGTGCTAGCATGAGATGGTGATCATGTGATGTACTTTCTATACTATTGTATATTTTATGAAAAGCAAATAAGAGCAACAGAACTCCACTGTAGTAGAAATTGAATGTCCTCTGATTCAAGAATTCCGATATTAGACAAATAGTTTCTAATACAAAATTCTACTGGACATTATTTTAAAGTTTCTACATATAACTTTCATTTGTTTGTGTTTTGAAAACAAATAATTAGAAACAGTTTAAATTTATTTTTAGTTATTATTAATTTTCATTTGCAATATTGTTAGCAATAAAATTAAAAGTTAATTTTAAAAGCTATTCATGCCTCAATTCTTCCGAGTATTTTTAAATAGTATCAATTCTTTATATTATTCATTAATAATTGAAGCTTTGTGAGTTTTTTTTAATTACATAAAAAGAAAATAGGAACAATTATTATTTAATAGATTTTCTTGTAAAGTTAGAAATAGATTATAAAAAAATATTTTACATATTATTTTCTATATTTTATAATTATATATAAGAATGACCTCAACATACACCTACATATGTTTGTAGTCACGTACTGCAAAAATGTAACAAGCACAATATTGATCCAGATTATAAAAAAGGATAATAATAATAGTGAGGATGTATGATCAATCCTATTATAAAATTAAATGGATGCTAGAATTAAATATCATAATGTATATAAGTGTAATAATGTTCGAGGGTAAATGGGTTTATAAGTAATCATTAAAAATCAATCAACACTTAAACAATCCCAATATCAATAACAATCAACAACTTCAAACTGTTGTCAAGGTAACCTCCTTTTAACAGTAAGGGTGAAATCCCACTCTTAATAATGGTCTAATATATTTATATAGATACTAAAGTTTGCAACTTGATCACATAGATAGAAATTATTTTTACAAAGAAGTTTAAATAAGACTCTTTAAACCGGTAAATAAAACCTATTCTGAATGCAGACTAATAAATCGTCAATTATAACATTACAAAATGAAATTTCAAGTGGCACCCAAAGTATTACTTAAATAATAAGTGTAATAATGTTCAAGGCTAAATGAGTTAATAAATAATCATTAAAAACCAGCAGTACTTTAAGGTAATACTTTGGGTGCAATTTGAAATTTATAATTGCAGTTTGTAATGTTATAATTGACTATTTATTTGTCTGTATTCAGAATAGTTGTTTTTTTGTTTTTTTTTACCTGTTTAAAGAGGTTTATTTAAACTTCTTTGTATCAATAATTTCAATCTCTGTGGTCAAGTTACAATCTTTAGTGTCTATATAAATATATTCGACCATTAATACAGGTGGGATGCCACCCTTATTGTTAAAAAGAGCTTGCATTGACAAAAGGAGATTGCCATGACAATAGTTTGAAGTTGTTGATTGTTATTGATACTGGGATTGTCTAAGTGTTGACTGGTTTTTAATAAACAATATTGAATCGGGTGTGAGTGGGATCTAATATAAAAAAATATATAGAAAATTTTTTTTTTTAATTTTTTAATAATAAAAAAAAACACAAAACAAATTGTAAAATAAACTGTTGGCTTCTTTTATATAAAATATGGCAAATTATTTATTATAAATTCGATCTACTCCAGCTGCAATTTAGTATTGCATCACAATAGTTCCTCAGGCAGAGAAGCATAATGCCCAGAGGGTATCTGTAGCCAGGCAGAAGCTATATATAAGATATATAGCTTGCAACCACTTTTCCAGGCTACATGTCTTCTCGACTGTTAAATTCAATCCTTGTCATTCAAGGCACTTACTTGTTTTGAAGTAAACTTCAGGCACAGTTAACTACAAGAAGTAATTAACATGCCCTGAATGATGACAACTAGTTCAGCACCTGATAAATCCCAACTACCTCAATCGAAAAAATAATATAGTAAACTGTTTTAATAGACTCTTTACCAAGTGACAATTAGTGATATTAGTAAAAGAATTGACCAACAAAATATATTAATTTCCAAAATAATTTATTTTAAAATACTTTAAATTAATTAGTGAACTAATTCATCCCTTTCCTGAATAAAAGAATGATTACATATCATGTATCAGACACATATTATAAATAAACACACAGCATTAAAAATAGCATATATGATGCACACACATTTTACCATAAGCTATTTGTTTGTATGATTAGGGTAGTTCTACAAATATTTGTTAATTACACTAACTGCGCATAACTAACTCAAAGATTGCAATGGCTACAAGAATCAATTAATGACCCAATATGAATGGGAATAAAGAATAATTAATATTACCTATAGGTTTTCAGATATGCATTCCTCTGGATCGACAGCTGCTTTTTTCTCCTGTGTGATATGTGTTGTGCCAACTGGTTGCTGATGAATGTGGTCCCTTGCTGCATTTCAGTCTGGCAGACAAAATAAATGGCTCAGGTTGTTATACGTTCATTCCAGCTAATTAGAGACCTTCAGATATTCTAGGGTGATCAGAGACTGGAGTACAATGGCATAGTTTGATTTCTGATTAACAATACATGTCTTGTTGGTGTTCCCAAAAAATAAGTTTATTTGCACAGATTAAAATAACACTGCTAAAAGAGATGTGATGATGAGTTTTTTTAGTCCTATTTATATGTGGCCCTCTTATTGTTCAGCTTGATTAACATTTAAATTAATTAAATTTATTAATTAAATTCCCATTCAACAGATACACCTTAAACATGCTAATGTAACAGCCAATAAGATGGAATAATGACATCACATGGACCTCTCAATTCTCAAACACAAGTCAGAACTATTCCATCTTATTGGCTGTTACATTAGCATGTTTAAGGCGTATCTGTTGAAGGCTTTAGCTTTCATGTTATTACAATATTATCTGTTTACGCTTAATAAATTTTATATATTTAAATTCCCATTGTGTATTTGTTCACATTCCTTCCAGATTAATCTACTTAGGATAAGATATAACTTTTTAATCATTCCCATTGTTTAATTGTAGCCATTGCTAATTAATTATTCCCATTCCATCTCTTCTTATCTGTCGAGAAATCTTTGAATTTAACTTAACTTTTATATTACAAGCTTTATTTTTCTGTTTTTTAACTCAACTTTCTTTTTTATATGCACACATATATACACATTTTAAAATATTTTTTTAAAATCAACACATGCATTTTCTTATTTTCTTTTAAATAAATGAAAAAAAAAAAAAGAAATATAGTTTTTAAATCTTTTTTTATTTAGTTAAATTTCTTCCCCCTCAAATTGTTTTGTTTTTTATTATTTAAACTAGTAAAACTTATTCAAATACATGACATGTTGATTTGCCCTGTGGTGATCTACGCTTATAAAAAAAAAAACTCCTTAAACTTTCTAATTTATATTTCTCTTTCTTAAACTTTTATAAATTAATTCTTACCAACTAGATTTTTTTTTACTTCAATCATTTCTTGATAAAATAATTCCGCAGTATTTTTTGTTTAAATTTCTTCAATTATAAATTCTTTTCATATTAAAATTTTATAATTTATAAAATTATGTACTGCTGTTCAGTAGTGGTACAATGTATATATATATATATCAAAGCAAACATTGTTAGAAAATAAAAACTTTTAAAGTTTTATTGAATAATTGGGATTCAGTTACGATTTATATCCATAAAATATTCTAATGATAAATTATTAAAATAATCAGTTGATATAATAATGAGGCAAATAAAAGTGATTATCTTATTGGATTAATTATAAATTATATGGGGGAAAAATGTAAAAAGAATATATGAAAATAATAAAAAAAATGTAAAAATATAGAAATGTTTTATAGGGTAAATCTATTCAAAGTTTTTTTTCTTTAACATAAAATAAGTAAAATAATAGAGGGAATAAATAGAAAATATAAAATAAATTTGTAGTTAAACCAGTGTATAAAAACAAAATGGAGTTAGATAAAGAGAGGTCATAAAATACGAATGATATTTATATTATGAATTATTTAGATTGTGAAAGTAATAATAAAAATATTTCACATGTAAGAATAAAAAATAATAATTAAAATCTACTTTAAAATGTCACCTAAAAGATAGAAATTCCAACTTATCTTTGCATCTGAAAAAAAAATACATGAAAAAAACAACAATTTTGAATAGAAATATTAGTAAGAATTTGATATCTAAACAATTACAGTAGAATAAGTATAAATAATAAAAGATAAAAGATATAAAAAAGTTGTCAAGCATTGCTAATCGAGAGGACAGTGATGGCTGCTTTACAAGCAGTTGTCCTGGGTTAGCGGGTTTGCATCCCAGCTGATGCTAAAGATATAAAAAAGTAGACATTTTTAAACAGTTACTTTATTGTTTAAAAACAAAATATGCAGAAAAATTTGAAAACAGTTTGTAATAGCAAAATATAAATGTGTAGTGGCTAACTATATTACATTTTCTCTTTTATTGTTTTGTTAAAACATTGTGTCTACCTCATGATATAATTCTGTAATAATTATTCTATAAATTTAAGACTCAATTTACTTTATACACCTGGGTCTCTTTTTGTGCGGATTTTTTTAATGCGATTTTGAAGTTATGCAATTCATGTTTCTTTTTAATATCTTTTTATGCAGTTTTCTTTTATGCAATAAAGAAGTTCATATTTCACTTAAAATTGGGATTTCCCGATTTTATATACATGCATCAAATTTTACATACTTTAAATGCCTGTTGGAAAAAGGTTTGGAAATAAATTTAGATACCTTAGAAGATTTAGAAAAAGATAATGAAATAGAAGTGGAACCTGTTTGTTTCATAGCAAAAATGATTTGAGAAAGTCTTCAATTTTCTAATCAATTGGAAAATCATTTTTTGTTAATGACACGAATTACAAATGAGCTCCTAAATTCCGAGAACTAAATAGTTGTATGTCTGTGTTATGTATGTGTATGTTTATATTTTCTTTTATACACACATATACATGGATAAACTTTTAGACAAAAAAAAGTTACAAGTAAAAATATTTAAGAACTTTTAATTTCTATTTAAAAATAATGTATCTTTAAAAGTTTTTAAATATTTTTACTTGTAACTTTTTTCTGCCTAAAAGTTTCTCCATGTGTATAAAAAAATGTAATCATTAGTCATTATTAACACACTCGTGGAAGCATGTTATATATATATATATATATATATATATATATATAGTTGCACTCATGGAAGTGCATTCTCTAGCAGCTAGACACACCAGTCTGGATAACATGAGATTCATAAACAATTAGTAAAATCATCGTCTCAAAGTTTAATTACTGATTACATTGTCAACAGAAAAACATTAACACAGCATGAGACTGAAGTTGGTGCTAATTGTATTTCCTCATGTGACGAATCTGATTTCTTAGCAGCTCACAAATGAACCCACATATTGTCAAATAGCAATAATGATTAAAATATGTATGGAAAAATATAAAATAAATTACACATAAAAACATATTGTTTTGAATAAAATTAAATAGTTAATAAATAAAAGTTTGTCTTGTATTAATTTTTTTCAAGTATTTGAAATTTTTTATTAGTCGTACTTTATTTCCTTATTTTTTATGCGAATTTTAAAGTAATTTTATCTTGTTGCTTTGGTTTTATGTGATTTCTGAAAATTAAGGAACCTATCACACATTTTTCAATGTAAGTTAAGTCTATTTTTATTCAATTTTTTTAATGTGGGCTTTTTGTGGAATCTATCTACCGCATAAAGTGTACCAGTCGGTTTTGTCTGTTCATATAACAAGATCTAGCATCTAGGCAAAAGTACCTCAAGTCCAATCATGTGCAAGATACATAAGTCAGGAACACTCATGAAGTCTGCCTTATTTCCCAGATCTACCAACTTATGAGCAACAATCCCGATGATACCGATCTAATTTATCTCTCTCCGCCGGCATCACAAAGTGGAGACACAAAAAGACTCTAATCTAAATTTATATAATGGAATATTTTAGCATGAAATATAAGTTTGACTCATTTAAAGGTCGTGACCTTTCATATTAATTATATCTATAAGATTAGCGGGAGATCATCTAGTCTTAGCAAACATAATTTAATAACTAAGATATTAATATGATTAAATAAAAGAAAACAATGATTCTGCATGTTTATGATATATATATATAAGATTTATTAATTTAAAGAAATATGCATAAATACTTGTTTTATTATTTTATTAATCGTCATTGGCCTCTTAACGTACATTTAATTTGATTGACATTTATACAGTAGCAGGTAACTCATATGAAATTTGTTTATAAAATGACAGATTTGATTGATTATTTTATTTGATTTATTATTGCGGCTAGCTTATATACCAATAATTTATAAATATAATAATGGACAGTTGATTTAGTGCTATGAGGAAATATATTTTGAGAGATACCAATCCACCCCCAGAAAGAAGAATATATAGCACTTAACCGATTTAGTTTACAAATATTTTATGATTGAAATATTAATTTTATTACAAAAATACATTTTTATTAATAGGTGAAAGGATCTCAGTTTTATTGAGTGAGAAATATGTGTGGCATAGCTCGTTAACATATATATATATTGTAACCGGACCGCCATACAACCTTTTTATTACGTCAGTCGTAACAATTTTCTGATGAGCATGCTGTAGGAAGGAATTATCAATTGACATTCCTAGTGCAGATGTTAATGGCACCTACAACAATATTTCCTGCTCATCAGAGGATGTAGTATAATAGAGACTGGAAACATCTAAACATTTATAT
Organism: Epiperipatus broadwayi; assembly: GCA_028023455.1. Classification (NCBI taxonomy): domain Eukaryota; kingdom Metazoa; phylum Onychophora; class Udeonychophora; order Euonychophora; family Peripatidae; genus Epiperipatus; species Epiperipatus broadwayi. The sequence goes on along the minus strand of JAQFVV010000134.1, from coordinate 2,647,983 downwards.
GTTTGGTTTTCCAAACAGCGCCATTAGAGTTCTGTCTTACTACAACCTGACTGGCTTTGGTCTAGCTATGTCAGACGTAGCTCAGAGAACATGAGATTCTCATGAACCAGTGCCATAATTGGTGGGTGATGTGATAGATAAACAAAATAGAATGGGATAAATGGACAACCAATTTAATTTTGAGTAACAAAAATTTATTAGATAACAATCAATTTGCAATTTCAACAATAGTTCATTAATTCTTCTATGAGAATAAACTTGTAAACATTCTGGTTTAGTAATAATTCGTTCCGAATTCATTTAATAGTTCATTTTAAATTCACTTGAGAGAAGAAAATTATGAATATCCTAATTCAATGATAGTTCATTAATTCTTTTATGGGAAGAGCTTGGGATTATTCTGGTTTAACAATAATTCATTCCGTATTCATTTAATAGTTCATTTTGACTTCACTTGAGAGAAGAAAATTATGAATATCCTAATTCAATGATAGTTCATTAATTCTTTTATGGGAAAAAGCTTGGGATTATTCTGGTTTAACAATAATTCATTCCGAATTCATTTAATAGTTCATTTTGACTTCACTTGAGAGAAGAAAATTATGAATATCCTAATTCAATGATAGTTCATTAATTCCTTTGTGAGAAGAAATTTGGTAGTAATTAAACATTTATGATTTATATAACATTTCGTTATCTTATCATTTGATAATTAAAACACTCATACTCTAGCCAAGTATGGAAGTATATTTTTACACATAATCTTTGTGACATTATAGTAAGTTTAGAAGCAGATAAGTATTTATGATTTATAGAGTATCTTATCATTTGATAATTGAGGCATTTATATTTTCGCCAAATGTAGAAGCATATCCTCACACATAAACTTTATTACATTACAATGAGTTTAAAAGCAGTTAAATATTTATGATTTATAGAGTATTTATCATTTGATAATTGAAGCATTTATATTTTAGCCAAATGTAGAAGCATATTCTTACACATAAACTTCATTACACTACAATGAGTTTAGAAGCAATTAAATATCTATGATTTATAGAGTATTTATCATTTGATAATTGAAGCATTTACATTTTAGCCAAATGTAGAAGCATATTCCTATACATAAACTTCATTACACTACAATGAGTTTAGAAGCAATTAAATATCTATGATTTATAGAGTATTTATCATTTGATAATTGAAGCATTTATATTTTAGCCAAATGTAGAAGCATATTCTTATACATAAACTTCATTACACTACAATGAGTTTAGGAGCAATTAAATATCTATGATTTATAGAGTATTTATCATTTGATAATTGAAGCATTTATATTTCAGCCAAATGTAGAAGCATATTCTTACACATAAACTTCATTACACTACAATGAGTTTTGAAGCAGTTAAATATCTATAATTCGGTCAAACATAAAAGTATAATAAAGATGTCTTAATATTTATTGAACAAATTCTACGCAATTAGTTCGAAAAATTCACTTTGTAATATTTGATTATTATGTCTTAGTATTTTATAAAAATTACCTTCCAATTTTACGGTCCATTTTATTCAAACGAAGGCAGGTTATTTTATTAATGGAAAGTCATGGCACAGCATGGAGAGAGTGAAGCTCTTAATTTATTCCAGTTTCATTATAATTTCTCTAGTAAAACTTTTTATTTTTATTTTCACGTTTTGTTAAAGCCCTCTGTGTAAGACGATAGAGAGAAAAAAAATTTCTTCTTTCTTCAACGACGTGTCTAATTTGAATACTGCCTCAGTTTAACTCAAGTATCCTTTTTCTTTCTTTTTAATGATTGGATAATTAATTTCTTTCTTTTTTTTTTTATTGAGACAGATAAAAAAAATAAAATAAAATAAGACGATATAACATTCTATTTAAATCCATCAATACTAAAAATCAAAATTATGATTTTATTTTTCATTTTTAACGAATCACAACTTTATTGTGTTTCCAATTAGACTGAATCACACTAGACATTTTTGAATGGGGGGGGGGATCTTTTCAATATTTATATGAGGAACAGCATTGGCGTCCAACTGTGAGGCTTTACCTGGCTAAACTACTTTTAGTTCTCCGGTTACATTGGCGTCCAACTGTGAGGCTTTACCTGGATAAACTATTTTTAGTTCCCCAGTTACATTTGTCTTTCAACTGTGAGGTTTTATTCAGCTAGCCTAACCATAGGCACTTATTACATTGCCACCTTACTGTGAAGTCCGATCTAGCTAACCTACTAATAAGTATAAGCAGATCACGATTCTGTGATATGAACAGTGCATATGATGTGGTGATGTAAGTTGTTCAGGAAGGATAAAGAAGTAAAAGTTTAAAAGAAAGGCAAAACGAAAATGAATGGCATAATGAATGAAACAGGCATTTCAAAGAAGATGGAGTGAAGTCATGGTGTGGATGGAGAGAGAAGCTTACTAAGTCAGAAAACAAAGGAAAAATGGTGAATGTAGAAACTCAGGAAACAAAAAAGAAAGCCATGTTAAAGCAGCTATTCGATATGATCAAAGAACGAAGAGAAGAAGATGAGAAACAAAGAGAAAAAGATATTAAACAAAGAGAGGAAGATATCAAATGGAGAGAAGAAGATAAAAAGAAAAGAGATAAGCAAAGAGAAGAAGATATCAAACAGAGAGAAGAAGATAACAAAAAAAGAGATAAGCAAAGAGAAGAAGATATCAAACAGAGAGAAGAAGATAAAAAACAAATTATGGAAGCAGTGGAAAAACAGAATGAAAAGTTCAACCAGTTAATGAAAAAAATAACTCAGTCTAAAAAATTGGATGAGGAAGAGACTTTGAAATTTCCAACCAAAGATATTTTAAAGGAATCACAAATTGAATATCCTATTACTGATGAAGCAAAATTTGAGATTGTTAAAAAGGAAGAAATTGAAATTACAAAGAGTGATCTTGAAATTGTCAGTCTACCTTCAGGAAAACTTCTGATTGTGGAATATACCTCTAAAATTGAAAATAAAGAAACAGTATATACAGAAGCTGAGAATGAAATTGTATCAAATACAGTAAAAGAGTTTCAAATGGATGAAAATGAATCTAATAAAGCAAAATTAAAATCTTCTGATCTTCAAGAAGATGAAAAACGTGAAAATGAACATAATCAAAATATAACAAAGGAACTGTCCAATATAGAAGAAAATGTTTCAGAAAAATTGTCTGATATATGCTATGAAATAGTAAAGGAGATAGAGAAAGAAACCATAAAATGGAAAGAAAAGTGTGTTAGTCCTCACCCATATATAAAAATTATAAACAAAAGCTTAATAAACTCAAATCAAAAATTGAGTACAGAAAAAGAATATATAAAGACAGTTATTAAAAATATAGTTGCTTATGCAGGAAAAGACACCAAAAAGGAATCTGAAAACTCGGGATTTATCAGTGTGAAAGAAATTAAGCAACAAGAAACCTTTACAAATACCAAAAAAATAATTACTATGGCAGAAGAACCATTTAAAAGGAAACTTTTATGTAAAAACGAGATACCACCATGGAAGAGGAGTAGGAGAAAATTCACAGATGGTGTTCATGGTCCATATCGGACGCGTATAATTAGAAGATCAAACAGTAACAAGGATCTCCAAAGAGAATACAGAAGTGAAGAAGCAAGACACCACAGTAATGTTGAACATGATAAATTTTCAACAAAGAGACGATCCAGAAGTATGTCACCTCATAATATAAAAGAGGACTATAGGAGAACTGATCATGATCCTCAGTCTCTCCAAACTAGGTTCCAGTTATAATTCAGAATAAAATAGAGATAGCTGATGGAAAAGTTTGTGAGTGTGATGTAGTGATGCATGAGCTTATGTTTTTCATGTTGAGATGGTGGATGATTGAGCAGAGCTGCTTGGATGCATTGTGTTATGATGCTCCGAAGTATATGCTCGGCACTATCCTGACCTGGATGTTGTGCTTCAAGAGTAGTCCAGGAGTGCGTATATATAGGTCTCATGGATAGACCTTGGTCTCATGGATAGGCCAAATGATAGCCCCTAAGACTCACCGAAGCTGAGCAGGGTTGGCTGAGTGCCAAATTGATTTTTTTTCTCTGGCTCCTACTCTTGATTGGATGATGCTTCTAGGTACAAGAGAGGTAGTGCTTAAAAATGAGATATTTTCTCGTGACGTCATGAGGCGGTGTGTGCTGGTGGTTTGTGCTTGGCCGTCTACTTATCCTGGCATTGGAGGCTATGGTTCATGTATTCACTTTTCCAGCTCATCTTACCCATTCATCAGCATATCTAAGACCAGTACTGAGAAATAATGTGTATAGTATATGGAATGAAATCGTACTTCCAGGCGATTTCATCCCAAAAATTGGTGAGGGGTAATGAAACAGGAATGCTGTTCCTCATATAAATATTGAAAAGATCCCCCCCCCATTCAAAAATGTCTAGTGTGATTCAGTCTAATTGGAAACACAATAAAGTTGTGATTCGTTAAAAATGAAAAATAAAATCATAATTTTGATTTTTAGTATTGATGGATTTAAATAGAATGTTATATCGTCTTATTTTATTTTATTTTTTTTATCTGTCTCAATAAAAAAAAAAAAAGAAAGAAATTAATTATCCAATCATTAAAAAGAAAGAAAAAGGATACTTGAGTTAAACTGAGGCAGTATTCAAATTAGACACGTCGTTGAAGAAAGAAGAAATTTTTTTTCTCTCTATCGTCTTACACAGAGGGCTTTAACAAAACGTGAAAATAAAAATAAAAAGTTTTACTAGAGAAATTATAATGAAACTGGAATAAATTAAGAGCTTCACTCTCTCCATGCTGTGCCATGACTTTCCATTAATAAAATAACCTGCCTTCGTTTGAATAAAATGGACCGTAAAATTGGAAGGTAATTTTTATAAAATACTAAGACATAATAATCAAATATTACAAAGTGAATTTTTCGAACTAATTGCGTAGAATTTGTTCAATAAATATTAAGACATCTTTATTATACTTTTATGTTTGACCGAATTATAGATATTTAACTGCTTCTAAACTCATTGTAGTGTAATGAAGTTTATGTGTAAGAATATGCTTCTACATTTGGCTAAAATATAAATGCTTCAATTATCAAATGATAAATACTCTATAAATCATAGATATTTAATTGCTTCTAAACTCATTGTAGTGTAATGAAGTTTATGTATAAGAATATGCTTCTACATTTGGCTAAAATATAAATGCTTCAATTATCAAATGATAAATACTCTATAAATCATAGATATTTAATTGCTTCTAAACTCATTGTAGTGTAATGAAGTTTATGTATAGGAATATGCTTCTACATTTGGCTAAAATATAAATGCTTCAATTATCAAATGATAAATACTCTATAAATCATAGATATTTAATTGCTTCTAAACTCATTGTAGTGTAATGAAGTTTATGTGTAAGAATATGCTTCTACATTTGGCTAAAATATAAATGCTTCAATTATCAAATGATAAATACTCTATAAATCATAAATATTTAACTGCTTTTAAACTCATTGTAATGTAATAAAGTTTATGTGTGAGGATATGCTTCTACATTTGGCGAAAATATAAATGCCTCAATTATCAAATGATAAGATACTCTATAAATCATAAATACTTATCTGCTTCTAAACTCATTGTAATGTAATAAAGATTATGTGTAAAAATATACTTCCATACTTGGCTAGAGTATGAGTGTTTTAATTATCAAATGATAAGATAACGAAATGTTATATAAATCATAAATGTTTAATTACTACCAAATTTCTTCTCACAAAGGAATTAATGAACTATCATTGAATTAGGATATTCATAATTTTCTTCTCTCAAGTGAAGTCAAAATGAACTATTAAATGAATTCGGAATGAATTATTGTTAAACCAGAATAATCCCAAGCTTTTTCCCATAAAAGAATTAATGAACTATCATTGAATTAGGATATTCATAATTTTCTTCTCTCAAGTGAAGTCAAAATGAACTATTAAATGAATACGGAATGAATTATTGTTAAACCAGAATAATCCTAAGCTCTTCCCATAAAAGAATTAATGAACTATCATTGAATTAGGATATTCATAATTTTCTTCTCTCAAGTGAATTTAAAATGAACTATTAAATGAATTCGGAACGAATTATTACTAAACCAGAATGTTTACAAGTTTATTCTCATAGAAGAATTAATGAACTATTGTTGAAATTGCAAATTGATTGTTATCTAATAAATTTTTGTTACTCAAAATTAAATTGGTTGTCCATTTATCCCATTCTATTTTGTTTATCTATCACATCACCCACCAATTATGGCACTGGTTCATGAGAATCTCATGTTCTCTGAGCTACGTCTGACATAGCTAGACCAAAGCCAGTCAGGTTGTAGTAAGACAGAACTCTAATGGTGCTGTTTGGAAAACCAAACATATAAATGTTTAGATGTTTCCAGTCTCTATTATACTACATCCTCTGATGAGCAGGAAATATTGTTGTAGGTGCCATTAACATCTGCACTAGGAATGTCAATTGATAATTCCTTCCTACAGCATGCTCATCAGAAAATTGTTACGACTGACGTAATAAAAAGGTTGTATGGCGGTCCGGTTACAATATATATATATATAATGGTGTCGAAAAAAGACGTGCATATGAAAATATTAATATAATAAATAGATGTGGTTAGTAGAGTCATAATATTACGGCTTATGGATATTCATAGGTTTTATCTGGAAATATAACAGAAGGCAGTGCATGTATCGTGGCATACTTATGTAATACAGTCACAGATCTTTGCAGGTGCTTCCGAGAATTCATTGAAGAAATAGACCGATATTTGTCTGCAAACTTTGGCAGAATTAGTTCCTGAATGAAGAGTGGTCAGCTGTGCGTTTAATGGGTTGGGCTTTTCCCAGATTACTTCCATATAAAGCCAGCTTAAGTGACCAAATAAGTCCCCAGGGAGGTTAAGAGTTTGGTTCTTGGACTTGTAGGTACGAGATGGGGTTCAGATTTTCGATACGCCTGGGTAGAGAGAAGCACAAATATATATAAGCAAACGATGAGGCCTGTATGCATGCAATACTTGGAATAACACATATAATTTTAAATTACTACCTATACATTATGGAATATCCCACATAATGGTAGGATTTAATTACTAAACAGTAATGGATCATTTAAATTTATTAAAATACATAATTCATTGGAATAAAGACTCCCCATTCCCCCTACTTTAATTTATCTATAAACTTCCCACCACATTAAATAAATATGAGGATTCAGTTTTAAGTGCTTTATTATTATACTAAAACATAATTTAAACATATATGAATGGGGTGGTGGTTATTAATTTCAAAATAATAGACTTAATTTCATATAACAAAATTCATTTTAAGGTTAGTGCTTATTATTCAAATAAAAATAAAAAAAACATTTCTTAGAAAAACAGATTTTTACTCTGTTTTTCTACAATGACCTTATGAGATAATTAATTTGTTTTCCCCAAATTCATGAGCATTTACTAAGAAAAAAAAAAGACTTGTTTTTAATTAAACTTAATCTAATCATCCCATAAGGTAGAGAGGGGGAAATAAAAGAGAAATTACATACTAGCAAATTTGAGGGATTATCGGCATATTTAAAAATATAAATATATAAAACACGATAATGAAAATTATAAAATATTATTGCCACATGAAGATGAAAGAAAACGATTTATTTAATAGAAGCTCAATGATAAAAAGGAAATTAACAAAAGTTATATGGAGTAATTACAAATCATTTTAACAAAATATTAAATTTCTAATGGAACGATATCTTAAATTATACAATTACAGAAGGCTGAATTTAGAAGTTTAGACATTAGGCAGGGGCTAGAGTTCTTTTACCTTTGTAAAATTAGTGGCGATTCTTGATGGTTCATTGTCCATTGGAAATGGTGAAATAGATCTACGTTTGGTCAGTCAAGCAGGTAGCATTTACTTTCCAGTCTCTAAGCATATTAAAGTTCATGGGTAATGGGATCCAGAGCAGTGATTGTGGGAAAGAACATGTTTGAATGGAGAGAAAGGTGAAATTTCCTCTACTCATGATACATTGTATTGTTGTTGCCACAAGTGTGGATTAGATCTGCCATTCCTGTTTAAATATTATGCTTCCCCTCTCTGTATTCAAATATAGCAGTATTTATACTATTTTTCCAATGATATTGGAAAGCACTTAACTGCTAGACCTGAGGCACTTTATGCACTTAGTGGCTCTGGAATTTGCTGACCAGATGCACCTTTTGTTTGATTAAGTTTTAAAGACAATGCAATCCTGTTACAAATTTCTCGAACGATTGTTTTAAAATATAGTCTATGATTTTAAAACAAATTTGAAATGGATAAAATTTCCACTAATGGATTCTTACATTATTCTATAAAATTATCATATGTTTTAGATCAGTGGTCTTCAACCACTGGTCCATGGACTGGCACTGGGCCACAGAAGTTTTCTGTCAGTCCATGCTAGACTGGCAAGAAAGTTTGTAATAACAAAATAATAAGATTTTAAACTTTTAATTAATATAAACAATTTTTATTTATTTTTTCATTGCATTTTTACCCGATTAAAAAAAAAGAAACAACAAAAACAAAATCTAATCAATCATACATAAATTAATCTGTTTTTCTATTTATCACTGATGTTTATGGGGGAGGGGGATAGAATTAAATTTTTATTTTTCTAAAAAATTCAAAATTAAAAAAAAAGTTTTTTATTATACAAACTCCGGTTGTCTTTTGATAGCCAATCACGGCCGCTTGTTGGTGTTGTTTATCTATTATAACAATAAAATGTAATGTGACTTTTTTTGATCTCTTAAATTTTTTCTACTCCCTCTTAATATTTTTTAATTTGTAGTGTTTTTTTTTTTTTTTGGCTTTAACTTTTATTTTTGAAATAAATGTTTATTACACTTTTTTAAAAATAAAAAACAAATAATAACTTCTGTCTCTAACTTTTACAAATATTTCTCAATTCACACACCCCACCCCAAATTAAAATAAGATCAAAACTTTTGACTTTTTCAAACTTTGTTTTCTTTTTTTTTTGTTTAAAAATATGCCCACTTTTTTTTGGCATATAAGGCAATATTTTATTTGTATACCGCTAAAATACTAAAACTTTTATTTTAAAAATCAATTTATGTTACCTTTTTTAAAAAATAAAAACAAACAAAAAATAACTTTGGTCTCTGTCTTTTGTCTCAGTGAAGACAAAGTATTTCTCAACCCACTCCCCCAAAAAAATTAAAATAAGATCAAAACTTTTGACTTTTTAAACTTTCGTTGTCTTTTTTTAAAAGATGGCGACTATACGGCGATTTTTTTTTGCTTTATTTCTATTACATGATGTCTATTTTGCCATTTTTAAAAAAAAAAATTTCGTATTAATTACATTTTTTGATTCTTTCAACACACCAGCACAAAAAAATTACAATAACATCAAAACTTCAGACTTGTACACGTTTCGTTTTATTTTTTCAGATTTAAAATATGGCAACTTTTTTTTGGCTGTACAGTGATTTTAATTACACAATTTCTATTTTGCCCTTACTACTATTAACCTCCATATATATATATGTAAAACTTCATTTTGTATATTAACATTAAATATAGATATTACATTTATCATAATCATGTAATTACACTAGCTGTGATATTTCCCAACATTCAGGTGAATAACATTTTATTCTTGCATGTTTTAACAATAAAATAATAAACATAGATGCAAGCACATTAATGAGAATGATTGTTATTGTACTGTTTTCTGTAGCAGTATGACGGTGCAACTCAGGAAAGTGTTCAGCATCTGAAGGTAAACAACACCATAAGCAGGTTTTATCTTTAAGAAAATTTATCTGTAAACTTCTGCTGGTCTGCAGAATCTTATTCTTATTTTTGCTGGTCTGCAGGTGTGAAAAGGGTGAAGACCACTGTTTTAGATGGACTAATTGGATTTCCGGTAAATTGTCTTAATTACATTCGAGAATCTTCTTACAAGGATTACGTCATCTTTAATTATTCTGACTGCCATGATTAAAATAAATAATATATTAAATATAATTTTAAAAATATACATTAATAATATACATTTTTCTTCTATACACATTTTAAAAGTAATCTCCCCTCACCTATAATATATACACATCCATTATGCACGCATATGAATTAAAATCAAATCAAATATTTATTTATTAAAATTAGTTACATTAAGATATCTATATATGTCAGTTATCATTTTATTAGTTAAGCTATAAAATATATGTATTAATAAATATGTACATGTGTGTAAGGATGGAGTTTGAATATGGTTTGGTGGTGGAAGATTCTGAGTGGGCTGTGAAGCTCGATCTGTATCAGGTCGACTGCTTCAAAAGAGCGACCCAGATGTATACCTAAAATCTAGATTTGTAAAGAGTTAAAAAAATATGACAGAAAATTAAAAGATAAAAAGAAAATATTTTCCTGCTGCTATACATTACAATAATTTTTTTCTTTAACATGTTAGAAATTAATTTTAAAATAAAGTTTGTGTTCTTCATTGGTCATATTGTTAAAATGTTTTTATATAGGTTTTTCCTTTTATTATTATAGTTGTTAAATAATAGTATTTTTCTATTGGGTATGAGATTCTCTTGTTTTATATACCTCATATTTTATTGCCATATATCCCATGGTATCACAGTGTGTACATGTTAATACAAATGAATGAATAAAGGGAAACATTAAACTTGTGTTCATTTAAATTGTTTTATTACTTTTTTTTAGTTTCCTACATATGGTTTTCATTTAAAGACTTTGAGTCATCTATGATGGAGAAAAGAAAGGTAAGGGAGAGTTTAGAGTGATTTTATATTATCCATGCACACGGCCAATAAATAACTTTGTTTGAAATGAAAATGATGATGATTTTTATATTTTGGACTTTTGTAAAATCAAAAAGTAAACAGTTATTGGCAGGTGGTGGGAATCCAAATCAAGTTTCATTTTTGAACTTTTTTTTTGTAAATTTGATAATGTTGTTTCAAAGTCAGCTAGTTCATTTTTATTTGCATGGTTGGTTTGATTTATACTTTGTATTGAATATAGCTGACAGTTATTGTTTTCATCAAAGTCAACAAGACTTCTACAATTCACTGAGTTTCGCCCCTACCCCTCCCTCTCCTTAATTTTTAAAAAGCAAATAAGAAAGAAAAATATTAAACATTTTAAAGACAAATAATAAGAATAGCATTTCCCTAAATTTGTCAATTATAAATACTAAAAGTGATTGTTTGAAATCATACATCTATGTATATAGGTTAAAACAGGCAAAACTCACTATACGTATTGCCACACACAGCAAGCTAGAGTATAACTGTTTTAACAACAGTTATACACAAGCATAAGAAGTGGTGGTCATGTGATGTTTATTGGCTTAAAACCAATCCTGCCTAATAGGATAGTGGTGGCTATGGTTATTAAAGAACCAAAGACACCAAAATGTATGGGTATTGAACTGAGTTCAGACACATATGACTATATAAGCTTATGGGCTTGGATTGAAAACATTAAGGTGTTTTCAGTTTAAGACTCGTAGTTTTGTAGTTAAGTGGAGATAAAGGTGGCTGCTGAAGGGTTGTATTAGATCCTACAATCTAGGTGCAGTGCTCTCAGATCCAAGGCTCCTCACTGATGAAGGCCACAAGCCAGAAACTAGTCTGGGAATATTGGATGAGTAGGCACTAGATGGGTATTTTATGCACAAGCCTTCTGGCATCCATTGATTACTCTAGCTTGCAGTGTGTGGCAATACGTATAGTGAGTTTTGCCTGTTTTAACAACAGTTATACACAAGCATAAGAAGTGGTGGTCATGTGATGTTTATATATATAGGTAATATTACTACAATTAGAAATAATAAAAAAACTTAAATACTTAGAAGTGATCATATTTCCCCCTTCTCTCTTTCATTCCCACTTCCTTTGCCCATTTTCTCAAAACCAAAGAACAGACAAATAATACAATAATCACAAAAAAAGATTAGTCAATGAAGAAAAGTAATGAGGTTGTTAGATTCCACTTTGAATTTATAAATTACATAGTATTATGATAAATCTCTTTTCCAAATTCAAAGATTCCTCAATTGATCAATTTGTCATTCCAGTATTATTTTGTTATGTCAAAGCAGTGTTTTAATTAAAGAAATAATTAAAGAGAAAATAAAATGCAGATAGCTGACTAGATCAGTATCAACATTTTATTATATTTATGTCATTATTATACATTATTGTAAACGTATTGTATTTTATATATTGTGTACTGTATATTATAAATATATTTTATAAAAATAAAGAGAGATATTCTAGTTAATGACTATAAAAATGTGGGGGAAAAGGTTCCTACAATGAAGCAGAAATTGGAAAGAACAAAGTGTATGGAGTGTTTTATGTATTATGCTATGGTCCCAAAAACTTTCTTTTCCTATGGGTTCGAAGTAATGTCTCCAGCAAGTTATTCGAATGCTTCCTTGATAGCTCTTCTCATTGTCCTCAAACACTAATTTTTGAAAAATGGTCAATGACTCTACAGTCCAGCTTTTTATGGTCTACTTGAATCTGGATTTGTCTCTTTCTGAATTCTTTTCTATATTTATGATTTATCAGGCTGATCCATATTTAAGTTTTCTATTTTCTATTTTATTTCTAGTTTAACAATTCTACCTAAAATCTCTTCTCAAGTAGCTCTTAAAAGCTCTCATTGCTAGATACATGGTGCTTACCGCTCTTTTTTTTTACCTATTTTACTTTATACCTTTGCTCTCATCATCTTCTATTTTATACTTCTCTTGATTTCTTCAACTGTTTCTTTTATTTGCAAAATAACCATTTGATTTTCTTGAGACACTTGAATGATTTCTTTTACTGTTGTTGAGTTTGTTTAATAATGTTCTCAATCTTATGCTATTGTTTATCCAACTCCATCTTCTATTTTATCTCTTGGATGACTTATTTCACATTTTTATTGTTTTCTACCATTTTCTCTTTTATGGTTTGGATGCTGTTGTTCTTTTGATCATTTAAATCTTTGACATTTGTTTTATATCCTCCTCCATATTGTTATAGTTGTTATCCACCTTTTTGTTGCTGTTATTTGTTTTTATTGGTATTATCTTTTATTTCTTGAGTATGTTTAACTAACTTTTCTTGGATGTTTTTATTGTTAGCATGTGTGTTTTTATTGCTGTCATCCATTTTTTTATTGATGCCATCCTTTAATTCTTGATTCTGCTTATCCACTTTTCTTGGATGTTTTTACTGTTATTATCCATATTTTTCATTAATAATTGGTACAGCTTTTAAGTTGACATTTCTTTTTTTAGTTTTTCTTCTTATTTCTGGAAGTTCTTGGGGAGCTTGTTTTTTCATTTTTGGTGAATTTTATGGAGATTGATTTTGCAACTACTGTAGATTTTGATTTTCTATCTATATATAGTTTGATTTTTGGATCTTGTGATTATTTATATCTATTTAATTTATTTTTAACTCACAAGTTTTTAGCTTTTAATTTTCTGTACTGTATCCTGTTTCATATTGTTTTGGATATATTAGCCTATTCTGTTTATCTTAAACCTTGCTTTAACCTAATATTTCTAATATATTCTATTTTAGCCTATAAATTGGTTTTGTTTTATCTTCTTTCTCTAACATTAGTCCATTCAATAATTCAATTCTGTTGCATATACATGTGATTATTTACCAAGTAATGTTATTTATTTATTTTTGGTCATCAATGCCAGATCTTATTAATTTGGGGTAATTTATCCTAAATGATTTATGGGTTAAATTTGGGTTGTACTATCTGTTATTGGATGCCCAATGATAAGGTCCCAGTACATGCAAATAAGAGTATTTATTGTATATGGCCATATTCGGAGGTGGAAAGTACAAAAATATATCTAATCAATATACTGACTTCACAGTCTTTTATGATCATTATGTGCTTGTTGATATGTTTTATTTATTTATATGTTGCCGTTAATAAATAATTTAAGTTTACAAAACATAGCCTATTGATTCAACTCTCATTTTCACATCCATTAAGGTTTATTAAAATAAGTATTAAATTTAAGTAATTAGTTTTTATGACATATTGTTTCATGAACTAGATCATAGAGCTAAAATAGTGGAAATTTAATACAATATAGGAGAGATTGGTGCCTAGATTTGAGAAATAATCTTCTAACCAAAGATGTTGCTATCAAAATTATGACAAGTATCACATACCTAAATAAATAAAAGCTATCCCTGACAGATTAGATTCTTATATGTAGAAAAAATGAGATGATGATTATGAAATATAACCAGTATTCTGTAAATAGCTTAGTTATGAATGATTTAAAGTTGAAAAATACTTGATTTTATCATCATCAGAAATTTTAAATTCCTATTCAGAATCCATACTGCTACAAATGACATATCAACTTGATCTGACAATCATTAAACATTTACATAATAGTGAGAAGTGCATATGATTATAAATGATGATCTAACTGTAACTCAATGACCATTGAATTCCAATGACCAGTGCTATAAATGATTCATCAGTGTGGCTAAAATAGGTAAATGGGAATTATTATCATCTTTCCATAGCAACTCCTTGCAATATTATTACCATTATTTATATTATTTAGGCCAATTGATATCAGATAAAATAAATAGAATAATAATAACCATATGATAAATTTGTTGAGAAATTAAATGATATCTGGCTATCAAACTGACAAAACCCAAACAAAGATTTTTTTATTGCATTTTGTTCAGCCAGAACTTGATCTAGAATATTTTTAATTTGAGATTTATAGTCTTGTTAATGCATTAAATCAGAGAGATAATAATTAAAATAGAAAAAATAGCAAAAATTTTAGAAATGTATCTAACATGGAGTAAATTTTAAATAAATCAAAAACAACAAATAAAAAAATATATAAACAAAACGTATGCTAGGAATAGAGATTACCATATTTTAAAAATTGAAAACATAAATACAGATGGGTTAGATACAAAACAAGAAAAATATTACTAATTTCAACCCCACATAAATAACTTTTACTACTGCTTGAATATGTAATGTTTAGGATTTCAATCAGATCTCAGATCATTCTCGGTACAAATACCGTTACTCAGAACTATTTTCCAGACAGACTCATAATGAGTCATTTTAATAAACTTGCAAATACAATTCTACTTTTCATTGATCAATGTGCATTCATTCACTCTGACAAAAGGAGATTCCTCTTTCATCTAACCTCCAACTGTATACATTGTAAATAAATCAACATTGATATCCAAAGGACAAACTTATTATTGGCAATCTCAGCTCACAAATTAATAAAGCCAGCTAAACATTGCATATATTATTTTAAACCAAATATTGCTAATTTCCACAGCACATAAATAACTTTTACTAATGTTTAGGATTAATATCAATGTTGATCTATTTATAATATATATGGTTGGAGGTCAGATAAAAGAGGACTTCTTTGTTAAAGAATGGGCATTAATAAAAGGAAAGTAAAATGCAATTGCAAGTTTATTAAAATGACTTATTATGAGTCCGCCTGCAAAAATAGTTCTCAGTAACAACATATTTGGAATGAGTGTTCTGTAATAGGAAAACAAGAAAAACATATAATAAATGGAATAGGTAAAAGTTATCTTATATTTAATGATGTGATTCATACTTTTGCTGGATCATAAAAAAAAAAAATTACACTAGATGTTTGTGGAGAATTACTGGACAAGCGTCATGCACAAAAAGTAGGAATAAACCATGGCTTAGAACTCATGGGATGATGATAATTTTCTCACCAGACATAAAATCATATATTACAATTCCAGTGTTTTGAAATCAGCTAATTGGTGCTTATTTGACCAATATAGATTATCTTGATGCATTTACCCTCCAGCATTTATCACCAAATACTAGCTGTGAACAAACAAATGTTACTGACATCGTTGAAAGAATTAAAAGACTGAAGTGGGATTGGGCTGGAGATATTGCTAGAAGAGATGATAATAGTTGGACAATTGAAATTTTAAACTGGATTCCAAGAGATTGTGAAAGACCCAGAAAGAGACCACATGTGAGATGGATGGATGAAACAAGAAAGTGTGCAAGGGTGATGTGGAGAAGAGAAGCTAGAGATCGGAGAAGATAGATTGAAATTGGAGAGACCTTCATCCTGCAGTGGACTGATAATGTTGACAATGATGATAATGATTAGCTGGCTATGTTGTGTTGTTAATAGGTCAATTATTAGATAAACCCAAAATTCACATGCCTCAGATTTAAACTCTAAGTCAGGTGCATATCACATAGATAATCTAACAATTAGACTATTAGGCTCTTTTATAACAGAAGATGTTTGCATATTTAAAAAAGATTATTCATTTGGAAATAATTTTTAACTATTTAAGAACAAAAAAAAAAAAGTTCTACAATAATAATAAAATTATCTATCTATAAGTCATGAAGTTAATGCTGAAAAAAAAAGAAGTTGAAAATAAAATTATTTTAATATATCCGGTTTTTTTCTTTTTGTTAAAAAAAAAAAATATATGCTTAATTAAATCATTATCATTTAACCAATTCATTTGAGTTTAATGTTGTAGTTAATTCGAATTGTTAGATACTTAAGTTCAGTGACTATCCATAAATGCTTACCCACGTATTTGCAATTTTGTATACATACACGCGTGTGTGTATAGATGCTTATATAAGCACCCTTATCATTTGTGTATATACATCAGTGGCATAGCTAAAATGTTTGAGTCCTTAGGCAAAATTTCAGTTCATTTGAGTTTAATGTTATCGTTAATTCAAATTGTGAAAAGTCTTGTGACTGTTCATAAATGATTACCTACATATTTATAATTTTGTATACATACATTATTGTGCTGTGTGTATGTGTGTGGGTATAGATGCATACATAGACACACATAATTTATATTATATATAAGTATATGCATCAGGAATATAACTAAAAATTTTGGATCTTTATGCAAAATTTCAAAAAAGGACCATATACTATTTAAATACATATCTCATAATCCTTTTGTGAATATATATAAAATAAAACTGAGAGCCTCATATTTATTATTTTGATTTGCTTCATGATAGCTACACCAATGACATAGATAGAAGCATGCACACAAATCTATAATTTACATTTACGTAAAGATAGGTATATATGATGGTCTGTATTTACTAACTCACTTTTATTAATGAAAAACTGATGTATTTATTAATGCAATTACATAAAAAGGTTTCAGAAACACATTAAAGCAAAAATAATCAGGTTTATTTTAACGACAGCTAATATAATTATTACTTTATTAAAAAATAGAATACATTAAATAAATTAAATATAATATAATAACAAAAATTATGAATAATGATAAGCATTAATACAAACAGTCCAGACATCCAACTCCATAAGTAAAGAGTTCATGATTCAAGTAAACCCGCCAACAAGTATTTCTTTGGAATTAATAATTCATATCTTTGGTAATGTTGTAAAGTTTAAATGGTCTTATAACATGCATTAAAATATTTCTTATCAAAAAAGTAAAATTAAAACTGCTTTTGGGAAGTGAAACGAAATCAGAGCTAAATTAATTCTGCAATTGAGGATAAAACTGGGGTTCTGCGTTAAATTTTATTGCCTTTTATTAAAAAGAAACAAAAATACACCAGACAATTTTTATTACATGACTTTCACATAAGGTAGGTATTGGTTTCTGTCCACTTTTAACACCTTATGGAGATATATAATCATAAGATATGTGAAAAAGATATTTGATCCCCCAAGACACACATTTCATGCTATGCCAACATTCATCAGTTGTTCCAGATCACAATCTCTTACACATGTCTTTATCATTTATCAGTAACACATATCTTTATCATTATATATAGACAGCCAATTACTATAGTTTAATTGATAAGTGCCAAAATTTACTGTCCTCACAACTTTGACACAAACCACTTGATGGAAGTACATTAACAATTTTTATTAGTCATTCATTAGACTAAAAATTGTCCACTTAATGAATGCTACAAAAATATTATTCATTATGTGGATAATCTTTAGTTTAAAGAAGGACTAATAAAAATGATTAAGTCAATTTATATCTCTCTAATATATCATTAGTATGGTCTGTTTTGAAATAAAATAAAATGCATAAATAATTCAACGTTTTTATGGTTCAGGTGTTCATAAGAAGTTCAGAGTGTCAAACTGGAATTAATCCAAGATGGTACACTTCAGTGACTGACACTCTTCCATTAAGCCATGCA
Organism: Epiperipatus broadwayi; assembly: GCA_028023455.1. Classification (NCBI taxonomy): domain Eukaryota; kingdom Metazoa; phylum Onychophora; class Udeonychophora; order Euonychophora; family Peripatidae; genus Epiperipatus; species Epiperipatus broadwayi. The sequence continues at coordinate 2,629,571 of JAQFVV010000134.1, read as the reverse complement.
GGACAATTTTTAACAGTCAGTACTTTAAAATGATATATAAGAGCAATAATATTAAAATGGACATTAAACAAATATAGAAATGATGTTTTTTTCCTGCATATGATTGAATGAAAGCACAATAAGTGAAACAAAGGTGAAAATGTACATAATTTTTGTCATTATTAATACTTCATCACTCATCTGACGATTAATCTATGACCTTTATTCTCTAACTAATTAGAAAAAATATACCCATTTAATGACCAACTATCCGGATTAAGTAGAACTGATTATTAGAATTAAAGAAAAAAAATCTAAATCTACTTCTGATCTGAAAAAAAAATCCAAAGTTTTACTTAACGTGGATTTAAATCCGAATGAGCATAACAGACAGGTGTGCTAAACTCTACATTATAGAATTTTCGTTTATGTTAGACCACTTTTTTATAATCAATATAAAGATACCCAATCAGTAGTTGTAAAAAAAGCTAATGTAAGCTTTCATAGTTTTAAAATTAGCTCCAGTTTTGTAAACTACGGTTTCTTATCATTGGTGGAAAATAAACTAAACTATTCCTTATTTATTCTTTAACAAATATTTAATGTCAAAAATTCCACTGTATAATATAATATGTACCGCAATGATAATATTTATAGTATCTATTTTGGGAAGAGGATTAAGTTTTTGTCCAAAGTAACCTAATACTTAATTTTTTTAAAAATTGCACTCACATATATAAACACATTTTGATAAAGAAGTCGTTGTTAAAAAATCTAATTTTATGTATGTAATATATAGGGTATATGAGCACAGACTTTCATACGACCCACCACTCTCCACACTATCTCATATCACTGATACACTTGAACACATATATGTTGAAAAGATAAATAATCACCAATATACGTATTTCATGCTAAACCAGCAATCATCAGTTGGTTCAGATTACCATCTCTACACATATATGCTATAAGTGCTCAGATATATATTAAGATAATCAAACCTTATACTTTAATGGACAGGCTTCAATCTACTCCACACTCCAACTCTTCAACCGTCCATCCAATTGAAAATCTGATGTGGTGATTATTTATCTTTTCAACATATATGTGTTCAAGTGTATCAGTGTTATGAGATAGGGTGGAGAGTGATGAGTCGTGTGAAAGTCTGCTCATATACCCTATATATTACATATATAAACACAGATATATATAAGCCTGTGTGTTTCATATACTTTATTGAGTGCATGCTCACTTATACATTTACTGAAGCAATAAGAAAAAAAAAACATATATCCCCTGTATATGTATTAAATTGATCATGTCCTGTATATGAGGGGTCAGATTGACCTTAGGTCAACATGGATGTGACAAGAATCTCAGTCTCAGGGTGGCCTTTGAGCGTTCCATCATCAGATTTTCAATTGGATGGACGATTGAAGAGTTGGAGTAGATTGAAGCCTGTCCATTAAAGTATAAGGTTTGACTATCTTAATATATATCTGAGCACTTATAGCATATATGTGTAGAGATAGTAATCTGGACCAACTGATGATTGCTGGTTTAGCATGAAATATGTATATTGATGATTATTTACCTTTTCAACATATGTGTTCAAGTGTATCAGTGTTATGAGATAGTGTGGAGAGTGGTGGGTCGTGTGAAAGTCTGTGCTCATATACCCTATGTATTACATATATAAACACAGGTATATAATAAGCCCGTGTGTTTCAGTTATCTAATTTTTTTGTTATTTCATTGGTAATAATAAAAAAAGTCACAATATTTTTAGTTCTTTTCTATATTGAATATACTTAGTGTGTTTCGCAGATCTTCATACATTGTAGAGTGAAGATAATTATTAATAAACTTCAATTTGCTAAAGGATTATTCTGGAAATTAAAATTGTCATGATTGATGTAAAAAGTTATTATTATAGTTGAGGCATAGGGAAAAAAATTCATAATTGTTGACTAGTATATACTGTATCAGATTCAGGATATAGATTATATTGCTTTCTTTCAAAATCATTCCTTTGATAATAATATTTTTTAAATACGATCTTCCAAGATCATTTTCACAAGTGCTACAAAATCACATAATATTTTCCCTCTCTTCTTTGTTTATATGTTTATGTAATTAATTAATTCAATTTTACTTGTACGTTTTCAAATTTTTGACATTTCGTCTGCAAATCAGAAAAATCTATTTCCAATTCATCCTTGAGGAAAACTATCTGAAATATTCGTGTCCTATATATTCTTTGTTTAATTTAAGATTTCTTCTAAACTGCTGCCTTAAATTTAATATTTCATTTTTAATATTATTTATTAAATTGAAGAGTAAATCAACTATAGTACAATTGTTTTCAGTAATTTCTTAGTAATTTTCCTGAAGGCTTGTGATGATGATATATTCGATGGGATGTGTTGAACTATTTCCATCATCTATCATTAAATGTTGAATGTCTAGAAAATTTTAAACTTTATTTAAACTTTCCAAAATACAAGCAACTGTTAATAACAACACAGGTTAGTAATTACTCATTTCGAGTATTATCATTCTCCACACTTCCTCGGTTAAGTTGGCCTGATGGGTAAAGATGTTAGCATAAGATTTGAAGTTACACATTTAGATTGTTGAATATCGAATTTTAAGGCAATGTTCTAACCCTCTGAGCTATTCTGTCAAGAGCAAAGAATAATTCAACTCAAAATATTGTATAATCTATTAACCTATATTGTCTTTGTGTGTTATTACAATCAGTTGTTTGTATTTGGAAAAGTTTAAATAAAATTTAATTTTTTTTAGACATTCAACATTTAATGATAGATAATGGAAATAGTCCAAAATATTACCACATCTAAAAATTGTTTGCAGTATTTATTTTATATAGCACTTCAAGATTTAAATACAAGTGCATTATTATTACTTGTATTGTGCATATGACATATTAATGACACTAGGTAATTAATTCATTAATATTTATTATACACAAATATATAACATCTTACATTCTTATTGCACATTAAAATAAGAATATGATAAACATTATTAGTGCATCATAATAATAAGTAAAGTCAAAAATGAAATGCAAAATTATGAACACTCTTAAATTATCAAGAGTCCATCATATGGCTTTATTCTATAATATCCTAAATTGTATGCTATGAAGCATCTCTACTTTTATTTAATGATGAAGGAATTTTGATTGTTTAAAGCAAGATTCCAATTACAAACTTGTGAAAGTAGGTTACAGTTACCTTCATACAGAATTTATACCATCCTGCCACAAACACTAGAATTTTTCTATTCTCTCTTGCAATTGAATTCTTTGCTTCTAATGGGAATCTCATTTTTTTGCGGAATAAATCTAAAGTCATCTGGATCTATTTTCAATGACTGAAGCTGAAACTGAATGCATATGGAACCAGTGAAAGATTTCATTTTGTGTGTAAGCTAAACTAAATAGATTACCATTCACCTTATGATTTTTATACACTTTTCTTTAACTTACTTTTTTATTTGTCTGTCCATCTGGTGAAATTTTGAAAATCAATTTTCACCCATTTCTCATTTTCTGATCTAGTTGAAACTTTGCCCACATATTCCTAATGAAAATATTTATTTTTTAAGAGTTTGCAAACAATTTTAACAACAACAAAAAATATGAAATTTTTTAATTTTACACGAACTGCGACACACTGTGGCTTCTCCTTTTTGGAGTCAGGTATTTCTCAGCCACTATGCCCAGAGAAGCTTGTTAGCCACCTTCTCTTCCCCACCCTAAATTTTTCCAATATTCTTCTCTATCCCATTTCCACAACATAATCTTTGTCAACTCCATGGTCTTTATATCTAAATCCTCCTTATCTTTTTCAAACCCAGCATAAAACCAAGAATCCACTTTCTGTATAATTACTTTGTTTATATTTATTCTTCCACAACTTCAGTATCCTTTCTGCTTGCATGCATTTACATTCAATTAACAGATGCCTAATATTTTCTATGCCTTCCTTACATAACTTGCAGACTAAATCATACAGTACTTCTTATGGTGCTGCCATCTATCTATTAATTTGTATCTAAACTTTCTTCTTCAGTAAAAAATGTCCATCATAGAAGTAACACCTAGTGCAACTTTGTGTATAAATGGTAGTGCTTTATCAACCTTATCCAATGCTTTTTAAGGCTTTCATCAGTGAGGATGAGAAACCTTGGATCTGGAAGAAGTACATCTGGATCTTTGAATCTAAGGCATCCCTTTTCCAGCACCCACCCTTTACTTTTTTGATTAACTACAAATCTATCAGCCCAACCTAAAAACCACACTAATATTTTCAACCCAAGCTAATTTGTTTGTATAGCCATACATATCTGAAAGCAGTTCATTATCTATATATTTTGGTATCCTTGGTTTTAACAATCATAGTCATCAACATCCTTTGACTAGGATTTGTACTAAATTATTAAACTGAGGGGAAACAATTTTACAACTGTTTAACAACTTGTGTAGCATAAAGAAAACATGATCATGTGATGTTTTAATGATTTAACTTTTATCATTCATAAAAAATTTGGCAACTATAAAAAAGCTAAAAAATAGAAAGTAAAAAATTTAAAGAGACACATATATTTATATAAATGCACTTAAAAATAAAAATAATAATTTTTCTTCAGCTTTCATAAATAAAAGTTTGGTACAATCATATTTAGAAATTACATTAATGTCAATTTATTCATTAATTAGCAATGACACCATTTCCTAAACATGAATTACCCAAGGCTTTTATTTGTGAAAGTTGGAGAAATTTTATTTTCTACTTTTTAGTGCATTTATGTGAATAAAAATATTTTTTTTAATTTTTAACCTAATTTTTTTATTCAGTCTTAATTGATTTGATTTTGGCTTCTCAGTGAATGTCCCATAATGGTTTATTGTTAGATTTACATGGTTTTTTTTTCATAATTTCTCATCTTTTTGTAGAAATAGGAAGAGAACAAATATTGCATTTAAAAAATTTTTTTTATAGTATATATGTTGGAATCTATATATTACAAAATGTAATAAAAACCAATGTGCACAGATTGTGTGACAATTTATGGTTATTATTTTGGACTGTTTATCTTTCTATTTACTTTTCATTTTACTTCACTTGTCATATACTTTTCTCATGTGTCATAGCATCAGCCGGGAAGTGAACCCACCAACCTGGGACAACCGCCTGCAAAGCAGCCGTTGCTGACCTCTTGACCACCAATGCTTGACACTTGTCATACATTTGTCTTTATAATTAAGAATATCTTATTTCAGCCCCCCCCCCCCAATACCATCAAAATATTAAGATTATATGTTACAAAATTAATATATAAAAAAGCTGTAGACAGTATTATTAAATATGATTTACATATTTATAATCAGAAGTAATAATAAAAACATTATACACAAAGACAAAAAATAAAGAAAAAGAAAATATGTTATTGGTACATAAAGTTTTACTACAGATGCAATTAGACAAAAAATTTTTTAAAAAAAATATTTTTATTTGTTTAATTTTTTAACTAATTAATTTTTGCTGCACTTTGCTTAAATGAAGAGGTCTCTAGTAAATTTTTCAGGAGGGCCAACATAGACTCCAGTCCCATGTACACTCAAACAGTGACCAGCCTTGTTCATACCATGACAATATTAATCATTAATTTTCTTCAATGAATGTTTATGATTTTTTTGTATATACACATATGCTTTTACACACATATATAATCAATACTCGGTTTATATTAAGATAGCAAACCTTCAAACTATAATGGACATTCTTCAATCTACTCCAACTCTTCAGCCATCCATACCATTGAATATCTGATGATGGAATATCCAAATCCCGGGGTGGTGCCAATATTATTATCATGCCCATGTTGACTTTGAGTGTGGTCGTGTGTATTGGTTATATGAGATAGATTGAATACCTGAAGAGAACTTGAAAGTCTGAGTTCAAATTACTTATAATTACATCTAAACTCCAGGAATATGAAGTATACCTGTATTTAAATATTACATATACCCTTAGTAAATCGGTTTAATTGTTAAGCAGAGAGGGAGGAAGAAAAAATGAAAAGGAGGGAAAGGGAATAGAAGAATATAGAGAGATTACTATTATTAAAGTAAAAGATTTAAATATGAAGGAAGAAAAGGTGAAATAAGGGTAAAAATTGTTCTGTCTATATGGTTTATATGGAAATGAAAGGAATATTTATTTTTGAAATGTAGGCTATTAAAATATAAATAGGATCAATAACATGAGGCATAAGAGATTCATAAAACTGAGAGGAGTGAAAGAGTCAGAGATTTTATCTTTTTAAAGGATTTTATAATGGAATGAGAAATATGATCAGAGGAGGAAAATGTTTAACTTAGCAAATGGGGTATCTAGGCATAAGGTTTTTGTGTACAGAAATTCCAGTCTTCATTTTAAAAGAAGCAATTCTATATCCAATCTAATAATAATAATAATAATCTATTTCTAAATATTTACATTCTTTTTTTTCTTCTGATAATTATTTTGAATACTTCCAAATGAAATGTGAACTACATTAGCAGTTATTAATGACCAAAAGGTATTACTTGAGGTCAGGGCTTTTTTAAAATTAAAGAAGTTACCGGAAAATCACTTCTCATCAAACATTTTACTAAATAAAATTATATTCAAATATTATTTAAATAAAATTTAAAGCAGCTTTTCCAATGCTATGAAGTAAATAAAAAAAATTAAGCAAAATTTATATATTTTTTATTTTAGACATTTTAAATCTAAAGTTAAATAAATAAATACAAATATACAACTGATAACTAAATGCAAAATGAAATTGTAAAACTTTATATAATTGAATAAAAGTTTATAATGATTTCCAAAGTTTTGTCCAATTCTCGTCTTGATTCATTGTTTTTGTGATAGTGTTTACAGTTAAATGATGTTCTCTGCTTGAGATGATTCAGAAATGTCAATTTGCACCAATATTTCCATATTTTCTGTCGTCGTTTTGGACTTTTTATTAGTGGAACTGAACTGGAAATGTTTTTCATTTTTAAACTTGGGGTAAACTTTTACACTAAAAAATAATTAAAATAAAAATAACATCAAATTTATGTAAAAATAGAGAAATTAAATATTCCACAGCATAGGCAATCGCTAGTGCATTCAATCACAAACGTCAGACGTTATTAGCTGCACATGCGTCGCTGTAATCAGTCTTTGACTATGAGTGACCAATGGGAATGCGGCCAGAACACTGTTCACTACATAAGAACGCCAATTTCGAATCCATCCATATTTCATCTGATTCGTAAAACATCATATCTTTTTATTTGTTCGAATTATATAAATATGGATTGTAATTATGTAGGTGTGATACCACTTCATCTAATTATGTTTGAAAAATTAAAAATACACTGAAAAAGGTGCTGAAATGCCATTCCACTATGATGTTACATGACAAAAAAAAAAAAACTCTGCTTGTAATAAAACAGAAATGGTTTCAAACTTTGCTGTATTTATTAGTTATTTTGCCAATTCATATTGTCAAGTCAAATTATTAAAAGATGATAATGTATTTACAAAAATGTTGCTATAAAAAGCTTTTTTATAATTGTTTTATTTTTATTTGTAAGATTATGACTCTTCACAAAATACTATCTATTTAAGTACCGATTAATATAAATATTTGTTATTATTCATACATTTGTGATTTTCCATATTAAAGAATGCTATTTAGTTTAAATATATAAAATATATATATCAAATAAGATATGACTTGACAACTTAAATTTTATTTTTAAGTTTTAATTAAATAAAAAAAATTACAAACAATGTAATTAAGAGTTAATAGTTAAATTGTATAAAATAACATACACACACATGAATGATTATCTATTGATGATATGTAACCATGAGATCCCCAAACTCTAAAAAAATTGTAAAAGTTTGGCATGTTGGTTATCTGTTAAAATTAATTAGTACATATATAAGAATGACTTTTGATTGGGCAGTATTACAAAAAATAAAGAGGAAAGATTTTCTAGATTATTTCTATTTTAACTACATGTAGGGGCAGTACTAAAAAAAACTTAGCTAAACTTGAAAACAATATGTTTTTTATCTTACAAAAATGAAGGTAATTTAATAATGTCCACATAAACCTATTAAAGATCACACTCATCCAGTCTTCAATGATTTCAAAAGATGTAAAATGAATTCTCATGGTAAACTTACTTTTCAAAGGAAAATAAAAGCCAGAGGTTTAATTTTGGGAAGAATCATGACAAGATTCAGATTGAAGACTGCAGGAATTATCTATTAACTGCTGTATATAATTTTCTTGAGTTGCTCAAGGAAAAAAAACAAAAGAATTACAGCTACAAATATGCATATTTTGAACTAATATTTGACAAAATTGCTCTTGCATTTAAACACATTTTTTAATTAGTTGTCAGTAAAGATTCTTACTGTGGATTGAGGTAGAGATCAGACATTACTGTTAGTTGCATGTTTATGGACTAGAACTTCTGATAAAGAGCTCAAAGCTTTGAGCTAGACTCCAGGATATTTAGATTTGTATGTATGTAAGAGATTAGACCATTGTAAAATCAATAAAGTTTTTATGCTATAGTATTCTTAAATAATGCCTCATTTAGGTTAACATCTAATTGAGGAATTAAAAGCTCCAGTTTGTTCCACCAAAGTGGTGGCACTTAACACATATATGGTGTAGAGATTACAATAAACCATCACAATATATAATTATGTACACATACCAAATGTGGTACTTACATTAGGAGTTTAAAATTGTTAAATATGTTATTAAATTGAAAGAAAAAAGTTATACTGCCCTCTTATGATCATTAACGTAAAACAAATGAAAGTTCTAAGAATAATTGTTAACTGTGATATGTGAAGTTATTAAATAATATTTACATTTTCCATACTCTGTTCCATGTCTATTTGACATACTGAAAAGATAAGTGTTTTAAATGGATTAGGTTGGTATAACTTAGTTATATATCAATTTTTAAACAATTCTATTGATTAAACCTCAATTTTAAAATTTCATTCTGACTTGAAAAAGATCAAAATTAACAAACAAATAAAATGATTTTCCATCTTCAATAAAAGCATTTAAAAATAAAATAATTGATGAAGAGAAATTCAATAGAGGATATACAAGACCAAACAATTATTCTCTAAAAAAAATAATACCAAAGAAATGTGTTTGATTGGCATTTATTTAAAAAATAATTGTATTATTTTGGATTCCTACAATGTTGCTTTATTATATGAAAAAAATGTGATAATAATATGGTAATTATTTAAAAAAAAAAATTTTTTTTTAATAGTTATTTTAATTTGAGAAAAAAAATCCCCTTAAATAAATTTATAAACAAAATTGATATGAATAGGTTTTTTTAGGAGTTTGGGTTCAAAAACTAAATTTTAGAAATTATGATTTTATTATAAGGAATTTGCACACAGACTTTGAAACTCTTTTCAACTATCCAATCTATCTCATACAACCAATTCATATGACCACACATCTTTGAAAAAGATAAATGATTTCTGATATACATATTTCATGCTGAACCAGCACTCATCAATTAGTCCAGATCATCATCTTCTACACATACATATATAATCAGTTTATATTAAAATAGTATCTTCAAACCTTAATAGAAAGGCCTCAATCTACTCCACCCTCCAACTCTTTAGCCATTCATACCATTGAAAATCTGATGATACTTAAAGAGTTGGAAGAGTCAAGTAAATTGAAACATGTCCATTAGAGTTTAAAGATTTACTATCTTAATATAAACTGAGCTTAGATGTGTGTGTGGAAGATGATGATCTGGACCAATCGATGAGTGCTGTTTCTGCATGAAATACATAAATGGGAGATCATCTATCTTTTTCACAAGTGTGTGGTCATGTGTATTGGTTGCATGCAATAGAGTGGCTGTGTTCAAATTTCCTATAAATACATCTAAACACCAAGTATATAAATTATACTTGTATTCAAAAATTTATGATTTTATAAAAAAATATTGGAAAATTCAACTTTTTTTTTCATGTGTCATAGCATCGGTCGGGAAGCAAACCCGCTAACTCGGGACAACTCCTTGTAAGGCAGGTGTTCTGATCACTCAGCCACCAATGCTTGACAAAAAAACAATTTTTTAAATTAGTTTTTTAAATTAGGATAAATGATTCTATGGGATTCAAACCAGGGTCTCAATACCAGATTCCACCACCTTTCCAAAGGTAAGTACATAATTTTTGTAAGTTGGATCTAGACTATGATGTCATATCATATATTTTGATGACATGGTTTTTTCCCTGTGCCCACACGTATTAAAATTTTTCATTGTGCCTATGTTTTCAAAAAGATTGGCTACCCCTGATCTAAGGTGATTGGTATAAAAGTTATGGGTGCAGAAAATTTGATATGTGTAAATTAAAGTATTTAGTATTGTTAAACAATGAATAAATGATGAAGGCATATATATAAGATGGAAACCTGGTACAACAGCTGATTCACCATAAAATGTGTCTTGGGGGGGGGGGAGTTATTTGTCTTTTTGGGATATTTTTATTTATATGTTTCAAGAATGTGTAGTGGAGAGAAAGTTTCAAATTTATCTTTAAAAAAAAAAGACATAGCAGATGGAAAAAGAGAGATGAAATTAAGTTATTCCATGCACTTATGTATACTTAAAAACAGATATATTAATCTTTAACTGAGATTTAAAATTTATATCTGGGCTATAGATAATCTCTAGTTTGATAAAGGATTGGTCATACATATATTTATATGAAGTTGTTGCTGTTAAAGTTGTGAAAACTGAAAGTTTGATATCTATAGATTAAATTATAATCCTCTTCTATATTTCACATCCTAACTTCTAATTTCTTTTTTATTGTTTAAATATAAGTATAATGTTTATACGGAACTTCAGGTTTAATTATAGGGAATTTGAACACAGACTTTCAAGCTCCCTTTAGCTATCCAGTCCACTTTATATAATTGATATATATGACCACATCATCATCATCATCACCAACCATTATCAATCCACTGCAGGATGAAGGTCTCTCCAAGTTCAATCCATCTTTTCCTATCTTTAGCTTCTCTTCTCCACATCATCCCTGCGCACTTTCTTATTTCATCCATCCATCTCACATGTAGTCTCTTTCTGGGTCTTTTACAATCTATTGGAATCCAGTTTAAAATTTCAATTGTCCATCTATTATAAAAAAGATGATTGTAATCCTTTTTCGACTTTTATCTTTGATACGGTATTTCCTTAGAGGATAAAAAGTGGAGAATTTTGGAAATTTTATAGCATTAAATATAGAATGTATATAATTTTAGATTGGAAAATCACTTCTGTGGCATTTGGTAAATGATTGGTCGCTTTATATTGCCATAATTTGTAAATACTGTAGTATAGGTCCATCAACATAATGTATATATAAAAAAAAATTAGACAAACTGAATTCAGGCAACTTTTGATGCCTTAAGAGTAGCAAAAACACAACTTAAAGAACTCAAGAGAAAGCTCTTTCTCTCATATATCTGTGAACAAACTTATGCCCTACAGAACTGTTTAGACACAGGAACAGACTTATGCTTACTGTGTAAGCCCAATCTTACCTATGTAATCATTGTTTTTTAATCAATAAAATATGCTTTGAAACATATTTTTAAAAAAGTATATACTTTTATCTAACGCTAAGGACGTGAGGTGACTTTTATCTAACGCTAAGGACATGAGGTGACATAAATGTTATATATTGTTTTGTATGATTAGAAAAAAATGTTATAAACGTTTATTAAACATTAACAAATAAAATTGTTTGTTTTGGCTTCAAATTTTTTCCAAAAAAAAAATATAGGGGAAAAAAAGGAGAAAGCTTATAAGTTTATGTCACATGCGGAAGAAATGCTACATTTCCAATTGTTTATTTTTAGACTTTATTATTTTTAATACCAAATTGGAACTATTTTTTTATTTTATTTGCTACTATAATTATTCATCACATGTGCAAAGAAACTAGCATTTAAAATTATAAATATAAGTGGAATGTTTTAATAAGATTGTTGGGAAAACATTATATGACTAGCGAATGCTGAACCAAATTTAAGACGATAATTAAAAACAGCTTTCGTTTGGATTTTAAATAAGTTATTAAAATATTCCCAAGCAGAAAATATAAAAACAGTATTTATATAATTTTTGTAATGGAGACCGTTTCTCCATCACTGCTAAAAGCAAAAAAGAAAATATCAAAAAGTTAAAAATATCTATTCTCTTTAAATTAACAGACCATCAAATTGAAGCTAATTAACAATGCTGTGAGTGTGTGTGTGTGTGTGTTAATAAGGCAATACTATTTAATTTTGATAAACATTACTTTTAGCGGACCGAAAGAGCGCTCTAGCGGAAAAATTTCGAACTACAATGCATAGTTCTCAACCGTACATATAATAAATTCCATAAAAATGGTGTCACTATTGCAAAGATACCTGAATAAAAATTCCTGAAGATAGGATGAAAATAAGGCATTGCTGGAAGCAAATTACCATATTAGCTTATGTTCACATCCATCCACATAATCTGCATTGCCATCTGCACCTTTAGCATATCTCACCAGCGAGCACTGTTCATTGCAATGCTGACATAGGACTTTGTCCTTTAGCAGCCGCCTTCTCACTAACCACCTCAATGCCAATTCTGGCATTCGAAATTCTTCCATAAACTGCCATGAATGACAAGATTCTGCGCAAATAGCCGGAAGATCTAACATTTCATTTACTAGCATGATAAGTAATACACAATTTATGTCTGCCATAATCTTATTGTCTGAATGGATTTCAAATACCAGATAGCGTACATACAATTGCTTTGTCAAAGTACCAATTTTACAACTACAGATACTGTCAAAATACCAACTTTACAACTATAAGGGGAAAAAAAAGAAAAAGTAACAAAATTTGAAAAAAAAAGTTTGAAATTATTCCACCAGATCATGTATGTTTTGGCCTGTTAAAAGTAATGTTTACCTTAACCTTTATTGATTTTGCTGAACAACAAATGTTACTGCAGTTACAAGGTTGTTTTTTTATTAGTTAATTGACAACAAAATCCAAATCTGAACTAAATAACATTAGGATAATGAATAAAGAAACTGGTTATCAAGTTTGTACAATGACTTTGGTTATAAGGTGTAACTTGATTAATTAACAACTGATTACCAGATTACCAACAATTGAAAGTGATCGTTGCTATGATACCAGAGTATAAATAAGTTTACCTTTGCATTAATTTCAGAGATATTGCTAATGATTATCTGTGTTGACAAATCACATTAAGGCAATGTAATATATTCTGTAACCTACAAATAGTTATGTTCCTGCATTTGTATCTACTTTTACAGTTTGGTTTCTAATCAAAACTTAAACAGGTATTACCATTATAAGATATGCATTTGATGATTGGTTATACTACTTTCAAGTTCCATGATTGGTTGAACTGTTACTAGATTCTAGTATTTCTCCCTTCGAATTCTAATGATATACCCTAATGATACCATAACATGGTCTGATTCTGGTTTTGAAGTTCTTTTATAATTGATTTCATTACTGAATTTTTAATTCATTTGTTCACTGATAACAGAATTGTTTTTCTTGGTAATTTTGAATGTTTTTTTTTTTTTGCCTATGTCTAAAATGGTCTTATTTACAATATCAACTGTTAGCAGGCCTCCACATCACTGGTATGGTAAATCTTTACTATATATATATGATCACAAGATACTATATAAACGTGTACAGAAAGAAAACATATCTTCAGTAAATATGAATACTCCATCAATTATTTTTGATCATAATAAAGCATGTAATTATGGTTTTAAATTTAATAATAGAGATATAAAAATTATTCAAATTGAAAGATGTAATGAAAAACGTAAAATTAAAGAGGCAATGTTGATATCTAGGAATAGAGGTGGCTTAATGAATAGACAATCAGCTACTATAAAAACAACAGAATTGTGGGAAATTTAAATGGATTGAATGATGGGTAATGCAAGTTTTTATTTTTTGTACATTTGTATTAACAGATGATAAAGATTGTCAGTGAAACAATTGAAAGTACTTCTGGTAAAGAATATATTATTTAATTTTGAATACTGTTAAATATATTTGTTTGAATTATTATTATATGATTTAAAAATACAGACATTTAATAGTAATATATATATGTTAGCCTGTGATGATTGCAAAAACCTATTTAATATTATCGTATATGTGACATAGAATGCTAGCGGAAAAGTTTTGCGATTTGCAGAATAATCTGCATTGTTTGAGATCAATAGTATTATAACTACACTGATGTTTAATTATCATTAGCAGCTATTCATAAATAAGTATGACTTATTATAATTCTAAAAGAAGAAAAGAAAACCCTTCATGAAATACAAATACCTTTACATAGACCACATGTTGGTCTTTTAGTCTATTTGATATCTTATGATGGTGTTTTTTACTTTTTCTACCATAAACTTTATTTTGCTTTTATATTTTGCCAACAGCCATATTTCTCTAATATTACATAATCAATATAGCACAAGTTTAAAGTAACTTTTGGATAATCTTTATAATATAAAAAGGCATAAGATACTTTTTAAAAAAAAACTGATTTTATCCATTCATTTCACATCAAAAATGAGATATTACAATACTAAACACTACAATATTACATCCAGCAAGTTTAAAACCATATCAATTACTTTGTAATTTTTCCAGCCATATTTTTAGAATCTTACTAAGCATTCTTAAAATGAAAGTTTTTAATGTTTTTTGCTAAAATTAATTTACTGAAACATCATATGATCACCACTTCCTATGCTTACACAAACTGTTAAAACAGTAACAAATTCTCCGTATAGTAGTGTCACCCAGTGTAAGCCTTACTAATCAATGGATGCAAGAAGGTTTGTGGATAAAATCTTTATCTAGTGCCTATTCATTCAGTATCCCCAGACTAATTTTTAGATTGTAGCTTTTATCAGTAAGGAGTCTTGGATCTGAGAGCACTGTACCTAGATCTTAGGGTCTAATGCAACTCCCCAGAAGACACCTTTTAACTATTTAATTCACAGAGGCAAAACACTCCATGTAGTAGTGCCACTCAGTGTATACTTGGATAATCAGTGGATACAAGAAGGTTTGTGCATAAAATCCCTATCTAGTGCCTATTCATCTAATATCATCAGAGTAGTTTCTAGCTTGTGAATTTCATCAGTGAGGAGCTTTGGATTTGAGAGCATTGCATCTACATCTTAGGATCTAATGTAACCCTCCAGTAGTCACCTTTTACTTCTTTTGTTAACTATAAAGCTTTGAGTCCAAAATGAAAACACAATAATGTTTTCAAGCTAAGCTCAATAGTTTGTAAAATAGTGCATCCATTGAGTACTCTGGTTCACACTGAGTGGTGCTACTATATGGAGAATTTTGTTTCTGTGAAAGCAGATTGTGTAAGCACAAATAATGGTGACCATGTGATGTTTGAAGCTTTAATACCAATCCTGGCTGATAGGATTATGGGTACTATAATTGTTAAAGAGCCAAAGATACCAAAAACGATGGATGCTGAACTAAGTTTAGATCTATATGACTATACAAGCTATTGAGCTTAGCTTGAAGACATTATTGTGTTTTCATTTTGGACTCAAAGCTTTATAGTTAGCTAAAAAAGTAAAAGATGGTTGCTGGAGGGTTGTATTAGATCCTAAGATCTAGATGCAGTGCTCTCAGATACAAGGCTCCTCACTGATGAAAACAATATGCTAGAAACTAGTCTGAGGATATTGGAAAGTAGACGCTAGATAGGGATTTTCCTGCATCCATTGATTACTCTAGCTTGCACTGATTGGCGCTACTGTATTGAGAGTTATGCCTCTGTGAAAACAGCTTGTGTAAGCATAAAGAATGGTGATCATGTGATGTTTTATGATTTGTACATGCAAATAAGATTGAATTGAAAATAATATGTTTTCATCTTGGGCTTATAGCTTTATAATTAACTAAATATATAAAATGTAGCTGCTGGTGTGTTGCATTAGATCCTTTGGTCTAGTTGCAGTGCTTTGCTTTCAAATACAAGAGCCCTCACAGATGAAAGCTGCAAGCTAGAAAGTAGTATGAGGATATTGGATGAGTAGACACTAGATAAGGATTTTATGTCTTTTTTGCATTCATTGATTACTAAGGTGTACACTAGATGGTGCTAAAATATGGAGAGTTTGCTACTGTTGCAATAATTACCTATGGTTAAATATTCTATTTTAAAATTTATCAAATAGAGCTGCTGCAAATTAAAGTCTGTGTTGCACCACAACATTCGTATGCCGTAAAAAAGTATCAATGCTTGAAGCCATTTGGTTCGTAAAGTTTATTCATATTATATAGATTTTACATAACAAAATAAGGAAAGACATTAGTATGGCTGATGGAAAATCTGAGGTGTTTAAAATGAAAATTGGTGTTAAGGTAATGGGCTCTAACTTCTTTCTTTTGTGTATATGGTAGTCATATTTGAAATAGTTTATAAGTGATTTAATGAAGCAAATGAAGTCACAATGAAGATTTCATAGTGAAAATTTAATTTAAACGATTAAAAGCAGAAGCAAAATTTTAATCTTTTTTGGAATTTCTATTTACAGTATGCTGATTATTTCTTGCTTAATTCAAAATGATCTACAGAATGTGTTTGAAGTTTTGAATGTGGTCTCTAAAGACTTTGGCACTGGTCAACAAGTTTAAACTGTTTTGAAATAACATTGATGAAAATAACTGTATATAAAGTTTTTTTGTGGTTCTAAATCTGAAAATGTATGCTAAATATTATAATACATACAATTTCTTTGTTGCAGGGATTGGTGGTCAGATTTTAAAAAAAGAACATTTTTTGCAATGTCATGTGACTAAGGATCATGTGCAATTACAATTATAAAATGTTATATGAAGATACCAAACAGTGACAAAATATTTATACCTTTTTTTCTTATGTTCAGTACAATCATCTCTTTTTAAAAACCAGTAGTAGTTACCCAACATAGATGGATTCCAGTATCCCTGGTATCGTACTTCCATTATCCTCATGTCCTGGTGAAACCTCTCTCCTTGATCATCATTTACTGCACCCAAATTTTGCAGAAAAAATCCAAATGCAAATGCTAAAAATACATTTTTAAGAACATGCATCATCCTAGTATTTCATAGGCATTAAAAAGTTCATCTATGAGGTTTTATAGTTCTCATCTTTCTTGTTACCCAGAAATCCCTTCATCTCACAAAATAGTTCCAAGCTGCCAATACCTTGTCATTTAATTTTTTTTTTAAAAAAAATCACTTAAAAGTTTCCTTATTTAAGGTCTGATAAAGATGCCTTCTTTTAGTTTTGCACCACTTAATTGAGGAAATATTTCTTTTAGGTACTTGAAACCATTACTTTCTTTGTCCATAGCTTTAATAAAGTTTTTCATTAGCCCAAGCTTAATATGGAGAGGTGGAAGAAATGCTTTTTTAAGGTTAACAAGGGAGCATATTCTATGTCTGCAATATCTGGTTCAAAAGAAGTTCTATGAGGCCAAGTTTTCTTAATGAAATGTTCTCATGCTGCTCAACTGTCCCATAGACACACAAAACAACAATACTTTGTAAAACCCATTGAAGCCCTAGCAATTTACCTAACACTTTTAAATCTCCACAATACTGTTCATGTTTAACTTGATTAAGTATGGAAGGTAGCTGAGTTATAGTTTTCTTTCATTGTCACTGAATGGAATAAGGAAATAGATGGTTTTTTGTTTTCATTATGAAGTTTAAAAGTACAATCAGTACCATAATTCCTGGCTATGGGAAACTGGCCTTAGTGCAGAAGACAAATTTGGATATTCAATTGTTGATTTTTCTTGAATACCCTTCTGTTTTAGTGACACAGAAGTAGCAATCACTTATCTGGACAGAAGGTTCCCTCTACACCATAAGAACAGCAAACGGTATAGAATTTTCCTTGTGATGCATCCACTGCACTAAATTTACATGACAACTCACACAGCAAACACGAGGGGCCCAACTTTTATCTTGATCACCAATTTGACACTTAAAATATAAAATAGGCTTTTTTAACCCTCAAATACAGATCTAGCCTGTGTCTTTAAAATAAATTGTTACATATGTAACAAAATTTATTCACTGGATTTTTGCAACAACAATGATTGGAACTTGCCATTTTATATAAAATAGGAGAAAAACACTTAACTGTTCATAAGACAGAATCAAACTAAACTTTAAAGAAACACACAAGGGCCCTTAAAGGTTCATAGAATACATTGGAAATACCCATGTGACTACTTATGGTAATTCTTCTATATTGGGTTAAGCCAGGTACAAATAATTTTAATAATCCCATCATATAAAGAACATATAGGTATTTGAAAATGGGATGTGGTAGAACATTTCTGTGAAAAGATGTTTAATAACTACCCAAATTAAACACAAAAAGAGCATTTTTATTAATGGTACAAAAATCATGTCGATCAGTGTTGTGTTCAAAAACATTGCATCCTTTACCAGTGACTAATGAAAAAAAAATCTTCAGCAAATTTTAACCTGAATCAATATAAACATGTGAATTATCTTAAATATGTACACATCTATATTATATGAAGTAATTTTATTAAATATTTTTTTTTGTTTTTTGCATTATCCATAACGTTTTTGGGTTAAAAAAACTAATGCAAAGATTTCAATATTCTTGTTCAATGATCACTCTTTTGAATGTTAAACCAAGTCATAGAATTATTCTAAAATGGAATTCTTATAATAATTTCTTTTCCCAGATCTAACAATAAAATTGGCTGAATTTGATATTACTAAAAACAATTGGAATCTCATCAATAAACAAGAACAACTCATGATCATTACATCATTATATTCATTTATCATATCAGCTACTAAACTACATAAATATGGGTCTATAGATAATGCCTGCTGAATTTATGGATACAGCAGTGTAATTGAAGGGCCATGATTCCATCTCCTGATTGAAATCTCTACAGATTTTTTTATGACATCTTGTTAATAGATATACTTCCAAAAACATCCATATGATAAATAAATAAATAGAAATTTTAAAACTGTGCAGATATAAATGGTCTCTCATTCTATGACATAATGATTTAAAAAATGCTATGAAATAACAATTTTCTCACAACATCAATAGATGGCAGAAAAGATGGAATATAATCTCTTCAAACCATTATTAATTAAGGAAAAAAACCATGCCAAAAAACTATATAATCAATGTAAAGTTTAGACCAAGTTTACAAATCAAGTTTAGGCCTCGATTATTTTGACATTAACTGGATTATTATATACAGTCAGACTTAATGTGGGCTCTAAGTTTAATATAAAAATCTATATTGAGTTACTACATATAAAACTAAACTAGAATTATCACTTTGATAATTATTGGGAAACCATTATACAGTACTGTTAGGGACTATTACATGATATTATTGGGGGACTATTATACATTAAATTCAGTGTTTTTTTTCTGGGCTGCCAGATGAGATAACCCAATAGAATATCCAATAAAATGCATATATTTTTTATTGATTGGTCATTTCTGCATGACCAGAGTGATTAATGGAATTCATTAAGATATTTGGGTTTAGTCAACAGTGTGAATCAATTATGGGGAAAAAAAATAAAACTAAGATCAATAACAACACAGATCATCAGATTTTCTGTAAATAAATGGATTACATTACAAGACAATCACATCATAGAATGATAATTATGAATATTTGACTTACTTAAAACAGAATGTATCAAATGCTAATTTCTGTATTTTAAAATTAAATGCAGCTAGAAAGTTAGACTATCTTGGCATGAGAAAGCTCACTCAATGAGGAATTGCTTTATTTTATAAAAATATTCTCAGTAATATTTTATGGTTGGATTGAAAAATAATCAGCGATAGATAAAGGTTCATAGACTCTTTTTAATTCTTAATGCTAAACTTAGTGCATCTCTTCAATTTTTGTGAAAGTGTTTGATATGAATATGGTGGATATGACTTCTGATAACCATTTCCATGAACCAGAAATGCACCAAAACTGGCTAGCCCCTAGAGCTTCTCAAGGTCATAATACTCAAATATTTTTAACTGTCTGAAGGTTCTTAAATTGTTTGGATCCTTCAAAACCCATATTTTTTTTAAATAGAAAAGTTGCATCAGTTTTTATCATAGAGAAAACTTCCATAATAATTAATAAGCCTTAAGAATATTCAATACTCTTTACTTTTGGATGTTCAGGTCCAATGGATGGATTTCATTTTTAGTCAGTGACTATATTCTTCTAAATTCAAATAGATTTAATAACTATAAACATTTGTGCATGCACACACATGTACTTGAATATCATGTTAAATTTTTTTGCTACTATCAAGTGTAATTTTAATCATATATGTACAATAATAAAGGTATTACTACACTAAGACTATTCTGAATAATTTATTCCTATATTGATAGTCTTGTGCATTTTTTATTCCATGTATTGCTCTTTTGAAATAAATTGAGATACTGCCAAATCTCACTGTGCTCATTACAATACCTATCCGACAGCCAATCAGACGGCATGATAGCTGTCCAAATGATAATCAAATTCAAACCCATGACAAAAATTCTGCGAGAAACAAAGATTTTGCGAGAAAAGGGCCCTTTTCTCGCAAAATCTTTGTCATGTGTTTAGGTTTGATTGTCGTTTCGACAGTTATCATGCCATCTGATTGGCTGTCATATAGGTATTGTAACGAACGCAGTGAGATTTGGCAGTATCTCAATTTTATTTCAATTTCCAACTATCTGCGCTTTGCAAATTAAAATATTGTTCTTTTAAAACCAAATTAAGGTGTGTGAAAGTTTCTATAATAAATATAAATACTGTTAAAAAATGATACATGTATTTTGAAACACTGTATATAAAGCATATATAGGAGGCCATCTTGGCTTTTCATGGTTTTTGGATATCAAAAATATATCTTAACTTTTTTAAAACTATAAATTCATTTCAATTAAAACTTTAAGTTGGTTACCACATTTTAGCACCCACCAAATAATCATCATAACATGGCAGTGCCCCTTAAATAACTACCATTAAAAAGCATATCTTCTTTATGAAGTATTATAACTTTTATCTTTCTTATGGCAATGTGTTGGGTATTCAACAGTGAAGCTGAATGCCAACAATTATTACAAACTTATTAACTACAATAAACCAGCATTAATAAAGATTATATAATGTTTATTTACAAATATATAGTCAATCAGTTTAACTCAGTACCAGTTCCAGCATTGCTTATATTTATAATCATAATCAGTTGAGTTCTTGATTTTAAGTTCTAAACCCTCAATGCTAATATAAGCATAGATTAAGCTGTACTTCCACTCTGCTAGTGGTGGGCCTAAGTGAATAACTAAAGATTATACTCACAGTTCCTTTATGCACAATCCTATTTGCGCCTTTTCAGGTGTATGCAAATAATATAAGAATGGTGCAGTATATGTGTTCCTATCTGGCTGTCTTTCACTTTCAGAGGCATGGACTCTGGAAATACATTGTTTGATGCAGAAAAATTGGTACACTTGTCAAGCATTGTTAACTGAGAGGTCAGCGCAACTGCCTTGAAAGCAAGCAGTTGGTTGCAGATGTTTGTTGCGAGTGTGCCTCTTGACCGATGCTATTACATATGGGAAAAAAAGTTGGTACACTTTTCCCTCAAGGTTAATTCCTGAAACAGCAACCACAACACCATTATGATGTGTAAAAAGAGTAGACACAAAAGACGCTCTTTTCAGCCCACACTATTTATGCTTTTTTCTCTTGCTTCATATCCATTAATATCATTATTAACATTCCAATAGGATAATGGCAAAATCCATTAGACGTAAACAATAGGGTAACAGCAATCCATTAGACTAATATGTCTTTACAACAATTATTATCTGGCATTTCATTTGTGTATGATCACATTCCCTTCCCTTGTAATTAGTGCTTTAGATATTTATTCCTTTGTTTGCTTTATTAAAAATAGTTTAATGTTTAAATTTAAACAATAACAGTTTTTTCTGTATTTAAAGAATCCATTAAGCATATCTGGCATTATAATTTACAACTTAGTTTATCTTTCAGCAATCTTTTGTACATTTCTTTTAACCTGCAATCTCTATCTAATTTTATGTTTATTTTATCTACATGCATCTTTCTTCGTTGCTTTTAAACTTAAACTAATCTATTTAAAATAAAGTTTTCTTTGTTTTTCAGCAATCTTTTTTTTTCATTGCTTTTAGAAAAATTTTTTTTTAACTATTAGCAATCTTTTTTATTGTTTATAAAACTAGTATCTCTATTATTAAGTTTCCATTACTATTTTTCTCTGGAGTACAGACTAGCTTTATAACTGATATCCATAGTTACTAAAACAATATATACATTTTGCAAAATATAACACAATGCAGTAAGAAAGATAAAGTTATAATACTTCATAAAGAAGATAAAGAATACTGGACATAGAGATTGGATAAGAAAAAAAAACATATATATATAAGTGGACGGAATTAAGATTTGGAAATATAAATACAAGTTCTGAAGAAGATTACTGGAGCAATCAAAACTGTCAATATTAGATTGTAAAACAGCATTGTAAAAAGTAATAAAGAATATAGATGATATTAATGTTATAAAAAGCACATCACTGGTGGTACTTAAATACCACATGGTAATTATTTTTATTTGCTCATTATCTGATAAGGGAATCAACTTTATTACGGATTCCAACTTTTAAGAATATGCTTTGACACATGAAGAAAAAAAAAGAATATCTTTTCTTAAGTATCTTTTCTTAAGGTAGTATGAAAATATTTCTTTAATTGATGAAAGTAGATAATTATTCAAAGAAATTTTTTATCTAAGATTTGTTTGGATTCTGAACAAACTCTCATTTTGATTTGTTTGTTAATGTAATTATGATTAATAGTGTTAATCAGAAGCTAATTAAATAATCATTTCATCTGTTACCCATCTTTCAAATTCTTTAAATATTTCAATCGGAAAAGCAAATGAAAATAATTTATTATTTTAAAGTTACTATCAATATAAACCATTAAGCATCACATGATCACTATCTCATACTAGCACATAATTGTTTATAAACAAGGCAAAACTCTCTCCATACAGTAGTGCCACCCTGTGCCAACCAGAGTAATCAATGAATGCCAGAGGCATTAGATAGGGATTTTATGCACAAGCCTTCTGGCATCCATTGATTACTCTGGTTGGCACAGGGTGGCACTTTTGTGTGGAGAGAGTTTTGCCTTGTTTACTATCAATATACAGATACATAATTTTATCTTTCTTATTACATTGTCAAATTCATATAATATTAATATTATTTATGTTTTTAATTACTTTTTACAATTCTTTTTTACAACCCACTAATGACGACCCCAGAAATCTTCTTCAGAACTTCTAAATATAATATTAATATAATTTATGTTCTTTATTACTTTTTACAATGATTTTTTACAACCCACTATTGACAGTTTCGATTTCCCCTTCTTGCTGGGGCAATCGAAACTGTCAATAGTGGGTTGTAAAAAAAGCATTGTAAAAAGTAATAAAGGGCATAAATGACATTAATATTATACAGGTACATAATGAGTCTCTGGTAATTTTATAATTTACAGTCACAACTTCTGAAAATTATTTTTTACTTTTCTATTGAATTTCTGACTTGGTTAAATTCAATCATTTTGCATCCCAAGCAAACTTTATTAATCTTTGAGACTTTCATAGTGGTCTTATCAAAAATATGAATCTAGCTCATTTAGTTTGCTACTTTGTTATAGATTATAGATTTCTAAATATTTACTTCTCTCTTTCATTCAATAATATAATTCTTATAAACTCATTATAATTGAGTCATTATGAAAAGGTAACAATTGAAGTTTAAAACTTTTAAATGTCTTGAGCAAGCTTTTGGCAGATTACTGCACAATCATATTTTGACAGTAATCTGCCAAAAACTTGTTCAGTACATTTAAAAATTTTGAACTTTGATTGTTACCTTTTTATAATAACTCAATTATAATGAGTTTATAAGAATCAGATTATAAATTTATAACTGAACAACACAAGATTGCTAATCTAAAATCACACTCTGTTACAAGGGGTTTACCTTTTATCAAAATGAGTATTAAATGTTGGATTAGTATTATTTGTATTTCCACTATAGCCTAGTTCAGATCCTTCAAAATTCTTTTTGTGGCAATTTTTTTGTTTTTGAAATTAATCTCATTTAGTAACATAATAAAATATGTGATGATTTAAGTAAAAAAACATTGATAATTATGCAACTTGGGGGAAATGCAAAAATATTATTTTTTTACAAAAAAAAATGTTCACTGTTAACAACACATTTATTGATGAAATCCATTTATTATTAAAACATTTAAAAATTGTTTATACTTATGAAATTATTTGAGTATATACTTATTTAAATTTACAAAATGTTTAAAAGATGCAATATAATTTATTTTGGTTTTGGTTAATGTTGTAAAAGGAACCTTCTACATAAATAGACTTCAGTGACTAATAGATATTTATGTCCATTGGTCTATTTATTAGCATGTTTCTTATATATATATCTCATAATAGCATAGTAGGTGCACATAAATATTTATAACATTAAAAGGAAAAGTAGAAATAAACACAGACAAAAATTTTTGTAGATATTTTCTACATTTCCTGCAAAAACAATAAACAAATAAAAGGTTAAATAATTCTGAATGTAAAATAAAATTTCATTATGAAATAAATAGTTAAAAAGGTCTAAATAAATATTAATATTGTATTATGACTTTGAATCTATTCTCTATTTAAGTAAAAACATGTAGATCACACCTTTGGTAAAATTTCAAAGTTGCTTCCTAAATGTAGCTTTTAATTAAAAGTGATTTGAAAAGGCTTAGATAGATTAAAAAGTTTTAAATTAAAAACAATGTGTTTTTATCACCTCACTTGAATCTTATAAAAAGGGTTGATAAAGAAATTAGAACAGTTTGGCTAGTAATATTTTGAGAAGCAGTTGGCAGCAATTAGCTGGCCAGAATAACTAGCTGTAGAATTGGTTTCAAGACGTATACAGATAGTTACCATGAATCATATGCAGCTGAATTTGAGACAGTAGATCCAACAGCAATCTATTATTATTTTGAAGTTTAGATATACTTTGAAGGTAGACCCAACTTTTTTGTAACCATCTATAGCTGCCATAGTATCAGTTTACTTGCCTGGAACAATCCAAGACAGAAAAGGAAGATCAACTGCAGACAAACACTTGCCTAGAACAATCATATATCAAGTGAAACAAAGTGAATGCCAACATACCTGATTATGCTTTTCTCTGATGATAATACCTGGACTATATCTTTCCTGATGGGACAATCCTGGACTATCTCACCAAGAGTAACCATCAATTTCTAAAGAAGTAATTATATGTATGCCAATGTATCTATAGGCAGAAAAGCATCGACATAAATATACAGCTGATGGTGAGTAATGTTATTATAATGAAATTTTAAATAAATTTTTTTTAATTAATTCTTAAAATATTTTAACCTATAACTTAAAGTAAAACAAATGAGTAATTTGCTTGAGTCACACATCTAAAAGAAAGGAACAATCCACAAATGATTTATATATATGTTTGAAGAAATTGTTTTAAATATTTTCCTAAAAATGACATTTTAAAAATACCAGCAAATAATTTTGCCTGGATTAAAAATCTAAAGAATAAAGATTTAATTCATTGACTTCATACTTTTTTTTAAAAAAAATGTTAATACTTTTTTAAAAAAGAAAACTAATTGATTAAGAGTAGAACTTATTATAAAATAACAAAAAATAATTATAACATACACCAAATCTTTTAAAAACTTGTTTTTTATTTTTTTTTGCCACCAAAATGAAATATATATTAAAATAGATTTCCAACGTTTTGACTATTTCTTTATTTTTTTCTATAGTCTTTTTCAAGGAACTAAAAATATATAAAAAGGAGAAAAAAAAAAAAATTCATAAAAATTTTTAAAACAAACAAAAATAAAAATCCTGTCACATATATATACTATTTTGGAAAATATATTCTTTACTTACTATGATTTCTTTTCCCAACAGCTTCCAACTTTACATTTTGCCTAAATAAACATTTTATTGTCACAAAATATAGTTTTTTATTATCTTATCTTCAATTAACACATTTTTACATTCCTTTCTTGTTAAAAACAAAAACATTCTATTAAATTTCACAAAATATATATATATTTTTTTCCTTTTCTCTTCTCTTTTCCTTTACATTATAATATTCTATTCAGAACAGGATTTAACATCTTTATGTATAAACTTTCCTTTTCAAATCTTTCTTTTTGTTTAATTATACATTTTATTGTATAAAATGTATGGATTGTTTAAAATATAATGGTAAAGATATATCTTATGTGGGTAATACAAAGAATTTTTTAAAAACTAGATTAAAACAACATTTGTCAGATAGAAATTCAGCAATATATTTACATAAAGAAAAATTTTGTCATGTCAATTTTAAGATTACCCCTTTGGAATGTATAATTAAACAAAAAGAAAGATTTGAAAATGAAAGTTTATACATAAAGATGTTAAATCCTGTTCTGAATAGAATATTATAATGTAAAGGAAAAGAGAAGAGAAAAGGAAAAAATATATATATATTTTGTGAAATTTAATAGAATGTTTTTGTTTTTAACAAGAAAGGAATGTAAAAATGTGTTAATTGAAGATAAGATAATAAAAAACTATATTTTGTGACAATAAAATGTTTATTTAGGCAAAATGTAAAGTTGGAAGCTGTTGGGAAAAGAAATCATAGTAAGTAAAGAATATATTTTCCAAAATAGTACGTATATGTGACAGGATTTTTATTTTTGTTTATTTTAAGAATTTTTATGGATTTTTTTTTCTCCTTTTTATATATTTTTAGTTCCTTGAAAAAGACTGTAGAAAAAAATAAAGAAATAGTCGAAACGTTGGAAATCTATTTTAATATATATTTCGTTTTGGTGGCAAAAAAAAAATAAAAAACAAGTTTTTAAAAGATTTGGTGTATGTTATAATTATTTTTTAAAAATATTTTGACTACTTTTAATAAAGAATCTAAGGTGAAAGAGTTTATTTTTATTTATTTTGTATAAAATAACAAATGAAATTGATGTATATTTTCCAAATGGAATTAGTTAGGAAAAATGTGAAACTAATAATTTTATTTTGACAAAAATGAAATATATTATGACAGGCACACTTCATATGGAAGCATAAGATGGTATTACCTAATAAAATGGCCTACAATATGTAATAAAGCCATTAAATGTGTATGTATGCTGTCTATATAAATGTTAATCAAGTCAGATTATAAAATAAGTGAGAGATGTCTGTGGATATGTCATATACTCGCACACACAAGAAAAGCCAATAGTTAAGGCTTATAATCTGAAGCATCAGCATACTAGCTATATGCTTATAATTCATTTTTTTTTATAAACGCAAAGATGTGTATGCATAATTTGTACGTATAATTTTTTTTTGTTGTTTGTTAAATGCTTGTGAAAAGAAAAGGAAATGGTAATATTTAAAAATCTAACATATAGGTAATTTTAAAGCAAAAGTTGTACGAGATATTTTTCTCTACAAACCCAATGTTTTAAATTTAAGAAAAGCCTAAAGGCAAGTACATTTTAATAGATAAGTAATTTTGTTTTAATTATCAAATATTTCAACTCCAGAAAAGAGGTCGTTAAAATTTATGTTAATGGGGTGGGGAAAGATATCTAATTTAATTAAAAATATATTTTAAATGGAATCTAATTATCAGAAAATAACTTATATACTCAAACTTTTTCTTTTTTTGTGTATATGTTGAATCAGAATAGATAATCAATTGAACTAAAAAATAAATAAATTCTTGAGATTAATTAGTGGATTTCATAGGAATGCTTCGTGCATTGTATGAATCCACTAACAAAGATCAAAATTAGGTACTAAATGTGTTTCAGAGGGATACCTAGATTGGGATTCTAATGAAGAGGGCTATATGCTGTTCACCAGCTTAGTGGAATGATTGGGCAGTGGCATTCAATTGGGCACAGGCATTCAATCGGACACAAGCAGTCACTAAGTCAATCACTGACTCACTCATGCTAATTTTTTATCTTAACTTGCTTGTTTAAACTTAGAGAATTCCCAGTTCTAGTTATTTTTCTTAAATCATGCTGATGAAAACTTCAAGATGGTTTTCAACTAGACAATTCATATTAGTGCGGTAGAGAACTGTGTTTGCGAGAAGATGTTAATATTTGGAAACCCAAAGTAAAAGAATCATTACCAGTGCTGTAGAAAATAAAAAGAAACACTACTGTTAGTTGATAATCGTTAACTAAAGACAAAATTTATAATTAAACCTCAAGTACAAATATACTCGCATCAGTGAAATTGTTATGGGGTAGGAAACCCTAGTCAGCATGCCTGCCCATCAGCAAGGTCTCCTAAATCCAGCCATCAAATGATCGGGAGAGTCGTGGAACAATGCCAGAAAGGTCTCCTGAATCCAGTCATTAAGCGATCGTGAGAGCTGTTGAACAATACCAGAAATGTCTCCTAAATCCAGCCACCAAATGATAATGATGTCATATTAAAGAGAAGTCCCTGCTGTCCTGGATGAACAGATGGATAACCTACTCAAAGCCCAGAGAAGTACAAAAAAAAGACTTTACATGGTACTCTATTTTATTAATTACATATATTATTGTAAGTTACATATCCTTCATTTATATCTCTTTGCGTAAAATATCACACTTATTTAATGTAATAATTAGTATTTGTGAAATGTATTCATGTGCGAGTTGTGAACCCCAGACCACTTTCTCACTAGTTGATTCTTTATAATTTTACATTCTCTTTTTTTGTTAATATATCTGTAGTACTCTCATATATATAATTTTTTGTTATTTATTATGCATTGGGGTTTGTTATTATTATATTTATCTTGGGAATTGGTGAAGGGATTCAATAAATATTTATTTAATATTTATAAAACTACCTTGCTGCTTTGAGAATTTATTCGTATTTCTTTCTCTAATGTAATAAAATACTTAGATAATTGTGTGAGTTTTTGAGTTTCCCATTTCTTTACCTGAGATAAAGAGAATGATGAGCTGGCATATGGGATATTCCCTTATTGGGATTTAAATCTTTGGTCATTGGGTGTTTATTTTTATTAGATTTCATTTGATTCATTTTATTTCATGTTATTATTGGCCGTACATATTCTTTCAGGAGGGGAATTAATATTTTTCTTTCTGGGAGTGGTGCGAAGGGTTAAAATTAAAGAAATCTATCAAAGGTATGTAAGAGTCAATACTTTATAAATGTACCGATGACTGCATCAAACTGATCATAAAAAAGATTTGAAATTACTTCCTATCCTGACATGCCTCCATATTTGTTTCATGTTCAATATGTGTGCATGCTCAACTTATCAGGGTAGGGGTGAACCGGTATAATATAATATAGATGTCAGTGTGTGGCTGAAATTCAATATGCACACACATGTATGTTAAATATGTTATTGAATATGTATAAAACTGAATTTCATTTATAGATTATGACAATTTAAATATTTTATATTAAATAATAAATTACATTGTACATCAGTGTGATATGTATAACTTGCTATGAGGTATTTTTATCATTTAACTTAAAATAATCATTATTGTATTTTAAATGACAATTGAAATATATTCATGTAATAGTAAAACACACATCTGTGCACCTATATGGAACATACTGTAAATCAATGTGATAACTTGAATTGTGTATAGTAATTTTGTATATCACAAGTATGATAATTTTTTTAATTATATATTAATCAAAATCAGAAGACTTGATTTATATGATTTCTAACCATATTCTGAAGACATTAATATCATTTTTTATTGTATTTAATTGTTAAAATTATTCCAGTGATGTAATTGTAAATGGTTTTTAGATTATATTATATATTGCATCATCATCTTGATCACTGTAACAATAATAGAGCTTATGTTTTCTGAGCTAGATTCGTGAATAATGGTCTGATATACAAAAGGTGATGTATATAAGTGTTTATGGGCATTCAGTGACTGATGATGATATTCCCATCAATCACCACCATCATCATTCTGGTTGATGGAAGGATTATATTCTTTAAAGACCATGTACTACATTTTGTTTTATTTTAGTCTCTATTGGAATTGAAGTTTATAGTTGACCAATAAATTAATGGCACTAAGTGGCCAGAGCATTGATGATGATCAGCATGTCTTAATATCCCAGCATTACTGTTTTATGGTTGTATATTCTATGGATTAGCATTTAAGTTGGTGTAACAAAATTATGTTTAAATAATTGCCCCAAGCTGGCAAAGGCTAAATAGTTATCCTGGTCTATAGTAAACCCATTTCTAATCTGGCCACAAGGGTTAGTTTATTTTGATTGTTGATTATTCATGATGATGAATGGCTATTTCTCTTGAGTATTAATATTACTTACTTTTACTTATTGATAATGCTGATGGATTTATAATTACACTTTTAGTTGCTCTAAGGAGTTAACTGGACTGATCTCACAGAAAATTCTCAAGATCTCTCATCCTCTTTTAATATACAAAATTTCTTATCTATTTTGGGATATTAAACATTCAAATTAATATTATCCTTTAATATCTTACTTTATTATTTTAATATTTTATCTCACTATTTAAATTAATTTTAATTGAAATATTTATTTTGAACTTGGGAATGATGATGAAATTCCATCACCCCTGGTTCACTCTGATTTATTCATCTCATTATAATATATACACACATAAATAAATCAATAACTCTGTCTATAATGTAAATTATACACACTCATATATCCATGTGTCCAACAGAGAAAACAAATCTATAATAATAGTAATATTTAATGAAGCATATTTTCATTTACTGTGTATCAGAATTATGATGATTTAATTAAAGTGACTGGTTAATATTTCAAGGTATGCTTAGTGGAATTTTCATGTTTATTTAATTGACAATATTATTAGATTTGGCAATAAACCAGACCCTTTTTTATCTTCTTTCTGTCAGACCTGGTTTATTGCCAGGTCTAATAATCCTTGTCAATTAAAGAAACATGAAAATTCCACTGAGCATATATTGAAATATTAATTAGTCAGTTTAGTAAAATTGCCATGATTCTGGTATATAGTACCAAAAGTGCACTTGGCTAATTATTATTATTATTGTAGAATTTGTCTTCTCTGTAGGACACATAGATATACACATGAGCTCAATTTTTATATATATGTTCAATTTAATCATGTAATAATTCTGGATTCAAATCCCCTATATTTATTATGTAGTTATTATAAAATAAATTTATAAAGATACAAAATATATAATAAGAGTTACTACATATAAAGTAATATTGATAAAGAATGGAAATAAAGATATTATTTCCATGTAAACAGAGATATCTTTTCCTTTTCAAGTTGGCAGAAAATCATCAATTACTAACTGACAATTCTCCTGAGGCTAAACAAGTTTTCTCCATTATAAACATTTTTATTTGAGTTTAGTGAGATAAAAGAGGTTCTCTTTCACTTCAAACCCAAGTCCTTACAAAGATTTAAATCCATATAGCTAGCATCTTTGTGACATCAGGTACATAATAATTAATCTTCTTTAAAAATATGGATTTTTATATTGATAAAAAATGGAAATCAGGAAATAAAGAGATTATATCTATATAAACGGAGATAACTTTACATTTGATATTGTCAGAAAACTATCAATTACTAATTGACAACCCTCCTTATAATAACTTGGGCTTGAAGTGAAAGAATGCTCTTTTACTTTGCTAAACCCCAAATAAAACAGCTATTATATCTTAATTGAAAGAACTTATTTATCTTCTAGAGGATTATCAATTAGTAACTGATGATTTTCTGGCAACATCAAAAAGTAAAGTTTGCTTTGTTTACATGGATATAATTTTTTACATCCATTTTTTACCAATATAAAAAATTCATGAAAATATATAATTCAACATATGTATATCTCTGAATACAATATATAAATTGTATTGGTTGCAGAAAAAAATAAAGCTGGAATTATTGCAAATTAATTAACTTTTTAAAAAAAAAAAATGAAAAAAAATATATAAAAAAGATTGGATTTGATAATTTGAATGATGCTGAAAAACTAAAAACCATGCAACTGCATATACAAAAGGAGGTGCAACAGCTTGATTTCTAATTTTAATTTCATGAAAAACAAAGATTGTAGTTTCAAAGATATTGGATTAAATCAGGAATTATATATTTGATTTTCAAAAAGCGTAAAAATGAATTAGTCAAATAAACTTTTATAACCACTAAACATCACATGATCACTATCTCATACTAGCACATTATTGTTATTAAACAAAGCAGAACTCTCCATACAGTAGTGCCATCTTATGCCAACAAGAGCAATCAATGGATGCCAGAAGGCTTATGTATAAAATCCCTATCTAGTGTCTACTTATCCAATATCCCCAGAAACAAGATGGCACTACTGTATGGAGAGCTTTACTTTGTTTAATAACAATTATGTGCTAGTATGAGATAGTGATCATGTGATGTTTAGTGGTTTAACATCAATCCTGCCTAATAGGATGGTGGTGGCTGTGGTTGTTAAAGAGCCAAAGACACCAAAATGTATGGGTGCTGAATTGAGTTCAGACCCATATGACTATATAAGCTATTGAGGTTAGAGTGAAAATATTATTGTGTTTTCAATTTCATTCGCATGGTTTTGTAGTAAGTAGAGTTAAAAGGTGGCTGCTGGAGGGTTGCATTAGATCCTAAGATCTAGGTGCAGTGCTCTCAGATCCAAGGCTCCTCACTGATGCAGGCCACAAGCCAGAAACTAATCTGGGGATATTGGATGAGTAGATACTAGAGAGGGATTTTATGCACAAGCCTTCTGGCATCCATTAATTGCTCTTGTTGGCACAAGATGGCATTACTGTATGAGAGTTTTGCTTTGTTTAAACTTTTATAAGTTTCCTATAATATATATGTATAATGTTACAAAGTTAGCAGTAGAAACTATTCTTAAATGAGTAAGCCTAATTACAAAGTAATAAATAAATGCTAGTTGGCAACAAATTATATCAATTGGGATGTGCAAAAGTTATCTATTCATTGGGTTTGAAAGTCAATCAATTATTGCTTGTTTGGTGATGGAAGGAAAGAGAGGCACTAAATGATTGCTTTACCAAAGGATCCAAAATATTTACTATAACTCTACAATACATTTTCATAAACCAGTTTGTGTATATATTGTACCAGTCAAAATATATCCATCTAACATGAGCTGGAACTCACAAAACTTCAAACCCAGTCAAGTCCAAAATTTAGGTCAGGTACCAGCCTTAATTCAAACCCACTCTCTAAGCCCCAGATCAAACACCTAATGAATAACATAATAGTGAGGGCACATGAGAATTAATTTTAATCCGGCTGACTAGCAAAGCTGAGCAAAACAATGAGACATCTATTACTATGACTAAACTAAAATATATGTAAGCATGGCTGTACTTTTGGAAGTGGAGAAAAGGAATTCGAACTACTCAAATAAGTTAGACAATAAAAATATAGTTTAATATGCTGACAAATTATTATACATTTTTAAATTAATTATATACATTAGTATGTGCATGAATGAGCAAGCGGTCAACCAAGCAATAGAGAATTACATAATGACATTCACACTATTATTTCTCATATGCTCACATTAGCTAAATGATATGTTATAAATAAGCACACATCTTTGGTGGGTCTAATATTAAGATGCCAATCAATTATTAGAAAGAATTACATAATACTGTCATTAACGCTTTGATTTACAGTTCAGAAACGTGGTGACTAACATATATTTTTCTAAGAGCATTCCGAAATTCATTATACATATGATATAAACTATTTTCATGCCACTGAGGTCATGAAAATAAACAAAATACATTTGAAAGATTATATTTGAATCTAAGACAAAATATTTAATGAATTATTTTAACAATAGTAAGATGAATGCTTTATTTTCCCCAAGGCATATATACTCTTAAATACGAAAATAAGTTATGATGGTGGGACTGTATAAGACTGAAATAAATTTAATTAATAAAATAGAAGTAATTGGCATTTATATATATATATTTTAAGCAGAGAGCTATTTTAATATTAGAGCATTAAAACTGGGTCATGAAGCAAAAGAAATAAATATACGAAGAAGCTTATGGTACTGACCTTATAACCAAGAAATAACAGGAAAAGTCATGCTTCTGGACGAAAGATGAAGTGGATGGGCATAGCGTGTGCCATACTTAGGGATCACCACCAGAGGCCTTTTATATGAAGAAATGGAAGGGCAGAGCATGTGCCAAACTTAGGGGTCACCACCAGGGGCCTTTTTATATGAAGAAGTGATATGCATAGCATGTGCCAAACTTACGGAATCACCGCCAGAGGCATTTTATATGGAATAAATTATGAGAAATCTATGGGTTCGATTTTGTCACAACCCCCAGATTAAGACTAAAAGCACGTAATATATATATATATATACGAAGATAGACTAAATGTCAGTAACACAGTCATGATATATGTCTCTAATGACATTAAATAAATTTTACTGCTTTTAAAATAAATGACCCTAGTTTGAATACGATAATTTAGACAAATAATACGCTATGCAATTATATATATATATAGAGAGAGAGATTTTACTTAGAATATACTTGGAGATTTTATTTAGAAAAAGTAACATTAAGATTTACCCCCATCCCTTTTCTACTATTTAAAATAATTCAATCCCACCTTCGTGGTTTTTATAGTAACTGGAATATTTAAGCTTATATTTTAAGAGTAAATAAAAAAAAACAGTTATATAGAAAATAATTAATGGGTCACTCTTTCAGAATTTAATAATAAAAAAAAAACATTTTAAAAGATTTCAAAGCGTTAATTAGTTTAAGTTCTGGATTTACCCCGGGTAGAAAATCCAGAGTTAAACAAATATATTTTTATAATAAACCAACATAAATAAAATGTTAACTTGTAAAAACAATCTGTCAAGTATATTAATTAATAATGCACTGCTTTAAATGGACGTTAAAAACCTTAATTCATGAAGGTTTACTTAAAAGAAAGAAAAGATTTTACAAAATTCAACTCTTCAGATTATTAGCGATTGGCAAAATAATAATAATAAAAGCATATATATATATATAAAATCAAGTAATAAATAACTATAAATAATTGACCACACCAAAGTTAAGGAAAGTTAAGAGCATATGAGAGAGAATGAAATAAAATAAATTACTTAAGAGCAAATTACATATTAAAACAAAAACAAAGTTAAATACATTAGAAGACATATTGATAGATGAGTTAGGCTAGATTTAGTTTGAGGTGATGGCTTGAAAAGTTACCTGGAAATTTTAAGCGTCCAATTTAAAATATTGCACGTGCACGGCAATTGAAATGAAAGTTCTTCAATAGCAATAAGCTTCTATTAGCATTCTAAAATTTTCCAGTCAGACTCTTACTTCATTACTATGGGTGCATGATATAACAGCAGCAGAAAATGACCCACAAGAGTCAGGAAAAGCTTTTTACTACATCATTTTTAGATTTCAAAACAGCATGGTGTCTAGCAGCAACAGTTCTCTCAACAATAGCTCATCTAATCTGTGACTCAAAATTCAGCCATTTTATACTTTTTCTTTATCAGTTGTTTTTGAAGATGCAACAGTAAGATAATGTCCAAAAATAAATTCAAATCTATTTCCAGATTAGAAATAGATTTGACAACATGTTTATACAAAAGAAAATCTTTAATCTACTTAATCCCATTTATTTTAAGTACAACTTTGATTAAAAAAATACCTCCCTTTAATTATTTTTGGACAATTAACAACAGTCACATCTTCCATATTGGATTTTATAATAGTTTAATAAAAAAACAAGCAATTTAAAAAGAAAAAGCTAAAAATGACGTATAATAAAATATTTAAAAAAATCAATATTTTGTTAGTAAGTTTTGCTCCTATATACATTTTTGAATTGCACCTATGTATTTTAATAAAAATAATTAATAATTGATAAAAAAGAATTAATAATAATTTTAAAACATGTTATTGAAACATTAAATTTTATAATTTAGGCATGCATCTCAAATATATACATAATATATATGTATACACGACAAGAGGAGCAGGATAGGAAATAGGGATTTAAGCACAGGTTAATATATAGAAACATGAAGCACAATCTTAAGCTAAGATTGACTGCTTCAATATATATATATATAATCATGTATGAAAGACCTGGTGACAAAGAGGTTAGCATATTGTGCCCACAATCTGGATTTCAAATCCAAATGAAATTTAAATTTTTTTCAGATTCTAAGCAAACTTAAGATTTTTTTAAACTTGATTCATAACAAATTCAGCTAACAATACACTTATTAATTAAATACATGAAATCAGTCATCACTTAAACAATACCAATATCATTAACAATCAACAATCTCAATCTGTTGTCATGGCAACTTCTTTTAATCAATAAAGCTAGAAATCCACTTTTATATATGGTATCATATGTTTATATAGACACTAAAGATTGCAATTGACTACAGAAAGTGAAATTATTAATATAAAGCAGCAATGAAAACAATGAAAAAAAAAAAAACTATCATCATCCAAAAATTGACTTGAATCGTAGATAGAGTCTTCTCAATCATTGTTTTTCTGTATTGTGTAAATTTCCAAAAACTGAAGTTGCTATAACTAGATGTAATTTTGTCCATTGGTTGATTATATTTCTAATCCATTCTAAAATTTGCCTTAGAGATCATTTTAAATTCCACCTTATCTTAATTTTCCTTTATTAGATAGACTGAACAACAGTGGACGGTATGTAATAAGGTTGATGATAACTGATTATAACCATATCATTATCAAAACATTTCAGATTGTAGGGAATGGTGCAATAATGCACTATTCCTATATATTATGTGAACATTTATGAACAGTTAAAAAAAATTCACATAAATGTCCTTCAGTGATAATTTTTACATATATATAGATATTAAAACACATCTTTATGTTAAAAATGCATAAAACAACTGCTACATTATCACATAGTCTTTTCAAATCATAGTTAATAAAATACAAATGATCACCAAGAAAAACAGATATATTAATCTTTAACTGAGGTTTAAAGTTTATATCTGAGTTAGAGACAATCTCTAGTTTAGTAAATGATTATTGATAATCATTATTATATTTATCTGGAGTGGTTGGTGTCAAAGTTGTGGGTTGAATGAGTTTGACACTTGTAATTCAAAATGTAACAATTTTTATGTTATTTTATATATATTTTTAACATGTTGCTCAATGCGTGTAAATAATTTAAAATACAATCCTCCAATTTTCAAAAAAAAAAATCATGTTTATATCTTATATAAAATCTTACAAAAAAAAAAGTGGAGGCAACTCTATTTATTATTTTTTATTATACTGTTAAAAAAGATTACGGTATGTACCCACGCATTTTTAGGCAGAGAAAATTCCCAAATAAGCACGTTTATTTTTATCTTTGTATATAGTTGACTCATAACTATCCGACATAAATATCTAATATTGGATTGCAGTTTATAGCTATATATAAAACAAAAAAAGAAAACTATAAAAACCTTCTTCAAATGGCAATGTTTAGTTTCGCAAAGCTTTTAGCATTTGTGTAGTGGGACATAATGATGTTATTTTATTGATGACTCGATTAGTTATAAATACCAAATGAATTATTGTATTAGCTTTTGTTCGATGATATGCACCGCAACAAAATTACTTGGAAGTGAATTATATATTATTTTATTCCATACCTAAAATTATTGATAGTAGAAAACGTAAAACTACAACCAAAAAAAAAAAGAGATTCAATTTTGAAAAAGTGCATTAATAAATAAAAATATTATTATATATAGGCCTAAAATATTCATATGCGTATGTAATTCAAGAGTATGTTACATAAAACAGTTTTTAAATAGCCCACTGCAGGGCCCTCACACTGAAAAAAACAGCATTGTTCAACGTGCTTCTCAGCTAGAGGTTTTGAACTATTAGGTTAACTATAGACAAATATTTGAAAGAAAAATCTAAACTGATTAAAATCTGAAAAAAAAAAATTTGAAAGTTTTAAGTATGTGATAATATATTGAATGTATTAGAAAATTTTAAATTTTATTTAAACTTTTCAAATACAAACAACTTTAGTAATAATTTCTTTTCAGGTATTGCTAGCCTGATCAGTGACAGTATTAGCATCTGAGTCGAACCTACACTTTTAGATTATCAAATGATTGAATTTTAAGGCAACACTCTAACCAAATGAACTATTCTGTCAATAGCAAACAGATAGTAGAAATTTCATATATTTATATATGAGGATAGAGGTTGGTTTAAATTCTCCTGAGTCTTTCAAAAGATTTTTTTAATACTTTTTTCTAAGAGCAAGCTTAATCACATACTACCGTACCTTGTGTATTCCCACACTGGGTTGATTTATAGGATTATATGCCATTGTCATATGAGCAGCTTACTTGAATTTTCTTCTTTGCATCCTTTCCCCTCTATACAATATTTTTGTAATTTCCCAATAGAACATATGGTTATTAGTACATATATGGTCTGCTATTGTAGATGTATCTGTTTTTTCTCTTTTAACCATTAGTTTGTGTTCTTTCAATCACAGTTCAACAGGCGACAAATCTCACCAATATACTTCTTTTCACATTCACATGGTTTTTGTTCTTCAGCATTTCCAATTAACCTTGTTCTTAAAAAAGGTATTAAAAAATTTGAAGGACTCAGGAGTATTTGAACCAACACTCATATAAATATATGAAATTTCTACTATCTGTTGTCAATAGTTTAGTTGGTTGGTTAGAGCATTGCCATAAAATTCAATATTCAAGACACTAAAGGTGTAAGTTCAACTCCTATGCTAATATTGTCACTGGTCAGGGCAGCAATATCTGAAGAAGACTGGAAAATAATAGTACTCGAATACTTGTGTAATTACTAACCTATGTTGTCTATTTGTGTGTTATTACCAACAAGTTGTTTGTATTTGAAAAGTTTAAATAAAGTTTTAAAATTTTCTATACGTTTAACATTTATTATAGATGATGGAAATAGTCCAACATATTATCTCATCTAATATACCATCATCATAAACCTTCAGGCAAAGTTTTAAGTGACCTGAATTTAAACTCAGGGCTTAATTTAAAAGTAATATGTTTATTATTTATTTTATTATTTATTTATTTATTATTATTATTATCATCATCATCATCATCTTCATTATTATTATTATTATTATTATTATTATTATTATTATTATATGTAGGTATAGTCATAATAAAATAATGAGTAACATGATATTATATATGTTTTTAATCAATATCTGACAGGTTTATAGAATAATCCAATACTTCTCACAATCACAATAATTTAGTTATTTGGATAACAATAAAAATTGAAAATAATTTTTCCATATTCTGCAACTTTTTTGAACTAAACTCACTGAGAAAGCTTTTTTAACCTAAAGCAACACACACACATATATAGATTCATTATGATTGCTGATCAAACCTATATTAATAGTTCCTTTCTAGGAATGATGCATGTTTTTATATGATATACATGCAAAAAATAAATCATCTAGTTCTCGGGCTCTTAATCTTTTTATGTTTTTTTTACATCATCAAAAATGTCATTAAAATAGGATTAAGTACTTCAACAAAAAAAATAGATATGTGGCTAGAATGACTGATGTACAACAACAACAACAAAAAAGGCGTGACCTCTTTTTCTTAATTTCTTTTAAAACCTGTTTTCTCATTTATTTCCACTTATGAGAAAAATGTCCTTTTGACTAATAGTCTCATTAATATACATTTGATGAAGTTCCAGAGACAATAGAGACTTAATAAAAAAAATCTAATCTTATAAAACAAGGAGAGCTTTCCATTTCCCATAGTGGAACTTCACATAAGTGCTAATATATCAGTAGTTTGGTTATTTTATTCATTGTTAATTTAATCAATTTGTTAAGCCATTTCCAGTCTAATCACAAGTAGACTCTACATAAAGTTTTTAGACTCTGGTCAAAACAATTTAGGATTTTAGGGTGGATTATTTCACACATATGTGTGTATAAAAAAGTGATGCCTAAATGTTTTACTCTAATTGTTATACACATAAATAATTGTTTTAATCATACAAAAATAATTACCCTAACAAAAACAAATCTATCTGGAAAATATTTTCAGTTAATATTATTTTTTCCATCTTCGCCACTAGATGCAACAATTCTTAGGTTTTCCAATACCCCTCTCTTACAGTGCCATGAGAATGGTTATTCAAAATCAGTTTTCTGTTTCTAAAAAAACACTATCAATGGATTGTTCAAAGTATATCTTTTGATATATGCAAAAGTTTCACTAATAAATATCGTAATATTTCTAAAAATTACTTACATCCTACCAATCATTTATTTGCTCATTAAAAAAAAAAAGGAAAATCCATTATTATCAGACATATCTGAAATAAGTCAGCAGCACCCAAAATCAGGAAAATGCAAATATATGTAAAACTCATAGACTACCATTATATGTCATCTCTGTCTTTTTTACCTTCAGAGAGCCATTAATGAAATAACTAGTCTCTGAAAAATAGGTAACACTCCTGTCATTCCAACTGACACTCCACTACCCATTATCAATAATTTAATCAAAATAATAATTAGCCAGTCCCTCCCATAACCTTTTTCTTGACAAAATTAAATATTGGGAAACATATGAACTGGAACCCAAAATAATATATCAAATAACATTCAATTTTTTCTATTATTCAACAATAAAGAGCATCAGAAAGAAGTAGTAACTGGAACTAAATTATCTGGATTTTTAAATAAAAATAAAAATCAAAGTCCTTTTCACCACAGTTTTCCTTCCTTCAAATTGCACTTTACGAATGTGGATCCATTGCAGTCCTACATCATAAAAATGAAGAGATCATAAAACATTTACTATCAAAAAGCATCACTGTCCAAACATATCACACTCTTACCACTCACTCACATATGTTAACGATAAATGGATTCATTGATAGAATATACGGAGGTCGTTTTTACTAACTTGA
Source organism: Epiperipatus broadwayi (assembly GCA_028023455.1). Taxonomy (NCBI): domain Eukaryota; kingdom Metazoa; phylum Onychophora; class Udeonychophora; order Euonychophora; family Peripatidae; genus Epiperipatus; species Epiperipatus broadwayi. The sequence continues at coordinate 2,588,052 of JAQFVV010000134.1, read as the reverse complement.
GAATCTCTACCTTCATTCTTTTCACAGAGGCTAAACTGTCCATACAGCAGCGCCACTCAGTGCAAGCCAGAGCAATCAATGGATGTATGAACAGTTTAGCCTGTGTAAGCAAAAGGAATCATGATCATGTGATATTTAGCGGCTCTTTTCATAGGTTGGTTCATAAAGTGTTATCTGATTTTTAACTCCACATCTCACAAATATAAATTATATGCTCTTTATAAACAAATTATATAATATTTAAATGAGCAATCAAACCCATACACTGCTGGATATGTTCAAGGCCACCTGGAGTTTTATCCCCTTCACATTACCACCATGACATGATAATCTTTTTTTACTATTATCATATACTACAAACTATTAAAGATATTTTATATTCAAAATATAATTCTGTAAACAGTCAAATAAAACTAATAATTACTTTGGATATATTTCTGACAATAAATAACAGATTTTAATAAATATGAGAAAACTATTATTAATTTGCAGATCTCAGTTCCTAGACTTTTCAGTATTAGTAATTTTCTCAAATTACAAAACAGTTCAACGTGACACCATTTTCTCCAGGTTTTAAAGCACGTTTAAAAATTTAAATATTATTTTTAACATCTAGCTTTATATATATTTGGACACTTTCAGTATATAAAAAATTATTTTTTACTACCAATATAAAAAATGTTAAAAATATATGCTTACTAGGGGTCCATGAGCAGAATTTTTATTTGTTGTAGGCTTACAATTAGCTAAGTTTCTTTACTCAGCTTTAAAAAATTTAATATTTATGAGATGAAAAAATATTTTGAATGTAATTTAAAATTATAAAAAAATAATATGAAATTAATAAAAAATATTCTGATAAATAACATTAGCATCAAACATGCAATCTTATTTTAAAAAATGTCTGTATTCTTGTAGTATTCTTAATTGTTTAGGCTTACAAATAGATAAATTTGTTTTATTCAGCTTTAAAAAATGCTTATAAGAGAAAAAAATATTTTAAATTGTAAAAACTTAATGTGGTATTCATAAAAAAAAATTCATGGTAGACGATGTTATCTGTGGCAGTTTCTTCCTTATTAAGTTTTATCTATATGGCAGTATTTTTTATTTCAATTTTTAAAATATTAAATTAATACCTTGGAACATCTATATAAAAGCATTTTCATGACCTTAAATTAAATACTGATTTATTATTTCTAGTAGGAATATAATATTAGCATCTGTTTCCAGTCTAATTAAAGTTTTGAATTAATATGCAAATATCAAAATGTTTTTCCAATTCAAATTATTTTTCTGATCTATCTATTGCAAATTAGCATTCAGTAACAATTTTTAAAAGTCAATGCAACACCTTCATATTCATTTTGGAGCACATGTGCCTGGAGATAGTATTTCAGAATGCATGTCTAGAGATTGAGATTAGTGAAAAATTTATAAAATATATTTTTATAATGCCTCAGAATCTTTATATAGTAATAATCAAAATAATGAATATTTTTTATTTTTCCTATGATTTATTTAGTCATTGGATTTTTACTTTTTTTAAAAAAATATCAGTCTTCTTAAAATTATTCAATTGTTATATTTTTAAATCATAATTATATAGAGCTATGCCACTAATCTCGAATTCTTGTCAATTTAGTATTTACTGAACTGTGTTCATTACATTTTTTAAATGGTAAAAGTTGCTTAATAATTATGAATTTTTTTCTACAGTACAGGCTGTTTCATACCTGCATTCCAATATGTAATATATAGGGGGTTTGAACTCAGACTTTCACATGACCCTCAGCTATCTATGCTATCTCATACTGCTGACACATTTGATCACACACAGGCAAAAAGATAAATAATCACCAATATACATTGAGGGTTGTGTGAAAGTCAGAGTTCAAACCCCCTATATATTAATAATTAGCTCATTATTAGATAATAAAGTTGTAATTTTATGCAGATGATATGTTTTCCAAATTATAAGAGGCCACAATAAATATTATTTTAACTATATATCTAATGTAGACTTTCTAATTATATTTATAATTATTTGTTGGACTATTTCCTTCATCTAATTGAATTGTGAAATGCTTTTAGAAAAATTCAAATTTTATTTACACTTTTCTAAACACATTCACATGTAAGAAACAACATGCAGTTAAGTGTGAAACTCAATATTTTGAGTGATATTTATTCCCATCTTCTTTTTTGGGTGCTGCTGACTGGTTGCTGCTAACTTGGGAATTGAATAGATGACTTTTATATCTGTGAAATGCTGAATTTAAAGTAATAACTTGACTATTCATTCTCTCAAAGGCAACAGTTGTGAGGGTTCTCCCGATTTTATTTTTTCATTTAAGAGTGTTTTCAAACATTATGATCATCATATTAAATTGGCTTATGGGATATTGCCATGTAAAAAGCTTTACATTTTTTTCTTCATTCTTGAGTTTTCCCAATGGAACATATTTTTATTGGTACACATATGGTCTACTACTTTAATCACATCTGTGTTTTCGTCTCTTATCAGTATTTTATTTTCTTCTAATCATTTTCAATAGGACAGCTAGTTTTACCAATGTATGTCTTTCCACATTCACAACTCTATTTTATAGATGCAGTTATTTTTCAACATTTCAAAATTGTTTTGTAGAGATTACAATTCATCACAGTATGCTATGACTTTGAAAAAATGTTCTTTAGTTTGTCTCTTATCCCTGGCATGCATTCAACAATGATAGTATAATTTCATCATTTGAACTTCTGTCATGATCAGATGTATCAGTTAAGTATTATTCTGTATGTATTCCTTTACAGGAGTTTTGATTTTGCATTAAGAGAATCTTGCTATCTAAAATGGTCTTAAAATTTCCAACTTTTGTACTTGTCCTAGTTCTATTGTGAATTTAATCGAAGGAGATATGTTGTTAATATCTTTCCAGAATATTATAGCAGTGTTTCACCTTGTGATCTCATATCAAATGTATCACTAATATAGCAAAATCAGACTTTAAGTGGAGATGGAGTAATATTTACAGATGTGGGTTAAAGCTCATCCATATAGATATTGCTAATCAGAAATGACAACAGTTAACTCATAGCCATACTTTGGATTTTATTATAAGAGAAGTCTGTGTCACACTGAAAGTATGTTACTGCTATGTAAAAGGTTAATAAGAGTACCAAACTTTCCATACAGTGGTACCACCAAGTGCAAGCTTTTGTAAGCAATGGATGCATGAAGGTTTGTGCATAAAATTCCTATCTAGTGCCTACTTATTCAACATCCCCAGACAAGTTTCTAGCTTGTGGCTTTCATTAGTGAGGAGCCTTGCATTTCAGAGCATTGCAAATAGAACTTAGGATCTAACACAACCCTCCAGCACCTCTTTGGTTAACTATAAAGATAGGAGCCCAATAGGATAATGGTGACTATGATTTTTGAAAAACCAAAGATACCAAAATGTATGGATGCTGAACTGTTCAGTTCTATATGACTATACAAGCAAATGATATTGGGTTGGAAACATTAAGATGTTTTCATCTTGAGCTCCTAGCTTTATAGTTAACCAAATAGATAAAAGGTGGCTACTGGAGAGTTGTATTACATCCTAAGGTCTAAATGAAGTACTCTCAAATCCAAGACTATTCACTGATGAAAGCCACAAGCTAAAAATTAGTCTGGGGATGTTGGATAAGAGGCAATAGATAGAGATTTTATGCCAAACCTTCCTGTATCCATTGATTAAAAAGGCTTGAACTAGTTGACACTACTGTATGGAGGTACTCTTATTAATAGCATGTATAAGCATATAAAATGGTGGTCATGTAATGTTAAAATGTTAATAGTTTCATTGCTCTATCAATAATAGTTATTTTAGTTTGCATCCTATCATTTTTATTTACTCTTTTTCTTACAATAGGCAACTTCATTACTGAGTATATTTATATAAAATTTCCGCATCATATTTGCCTAAAGGGGTTTGAGATGATGATATTTTAGATGTGATAATATGATAGACCATTTCCATAATCTGTCACTAAATGTTAAATGTCTAGAAAATTTTAAACTTAACTTAAAACTTTTCAAATACAAACAACTGTTAGTAATAACACACAAATAGACAACACAGATTAGTAGATTATACAACATTTCAGTGGTTTTCTTCACTCTTCTTCAGATATTTCTTGCCTGACCAGTGATAATGCTAGCATAGAAGTTGATCTCATATCTTTAGATTCTTGAATCAATTCAGTTAGAGCATTGCCTTAAAATTCAGTATTTAAGAATCTAAAGGTGTAAGTTTGTTTCCTATACTAGCATTATTACTGGTCAGGTCAGCAACACCTGAAGAAGAATGGAGAATAATAACATTCAAAACATCATGTAATCTATTAACCTCTGGTAACTTCATGTGTTATTATTAACAATTAAAACAAGCAAAACTCTCCATACAGTAGTACCACTCAGTACAAGCCAGAGTAATCAAGGGATTCCAGAAGGCTTGTGCATAAAATACCTATCTAGTGCCTACTCATACAATATTCCCAGACTAGTTTCTAGCTTGTGGATTTCGTCAATGAGGAGCTTTGGATCTGAGAGCACTGCACCTAAATATTAGGATCTAATGCAACCCTCCAGAAGCCACTTTTATCTTTACTTAACTAGAAAACTATGAGAATAAAATTGAAAACATATTTTCAAATCTAAGCTCATTCACTTATATAGTCATATTGGTCTGAACTCAGTTCATATCCACCACTATCCTATTAGGCAGGATTGGTATTAAACCACTAAACATCCATTGATTACTCTGGCTTGCACTGAGTGGCACTACTGCATGGAGAGTTTTGCCTGTTTTTAATAACAGTTATGAGCAAGCATAAGAAATGGTGATCATGTGATGACTTGGAAAAGTTTAAATAAAGTTTAAAATTTTCTAGACATTCAACAATTAATGATAGTTGATGGAAATAATCCAATATTTGTCCACATCAGAACTTTCTAATTCCCAAAGTGCTTAAAATCCCTGAAGAAGAATTGTATTTTATATGGCAAAGGACTTAGAATTCTGAAAAAAAATTCACAAATTTTGTCATGGTATATTTCTATAACCTATAATGTCTTAATGGGTCATGGTCCTTATAAATTTTGGGGAGATGATAAAAAATTGGAATTTTGCTGAAATATCTTGTTAGTTTCCTTATGTCAAAACATATACATACCTGCAATACTTTCTCAGTAATGCTTGTAGATTTGTATCTGTATTAGATGTAGGTTTTCTTGCCACCTTCGGTTAACCTACTATAATGTGCAGTGTCTACTATTATAACTGCACCATTGTTTTTATCAACAGAAAAAATAGGTATACATTAGTCTAACTTGATAGATTCAATAGTTTCCCTCTCAAAATAAATAATATTTGACTTAGGTTTGAAAGTCTATCTCAAATATTTTTTTATTCAACAGAATAATTCTGCTGTGTCTTGTAAAAATAATTTTTTATATAACTTTCCTAATCGCTTCCATTATATTTAGTAATGGAATATGAGATAGTGTATTGGCAAAGTATAATTCTTTCTTCCAGAAGTTTCAGCATTAATAAGATACATAGAATTTAATATTTTAAACTAAAATATTTCTAGATTATTTGATACAGTGTGCAGTTTGATATCTCATGTAGATTTTAGAAGTTTTGTCATGCTTTTACATTTTTTTATACAAATTTAGGATTTGATTTTCTTACTGACTGAAAAACTCTTGTAAAGTCTTCATCAATAAGTTTATTTTTAGTAAACACTTTATTACTAGTGGAATATATGTTTGACAATCAAAAAAATTTTGGGTACTTGTTCTTTCTCTTAACAGAATCTCAGTTGTTCTTTAAGTGATTTCTCCCCACTATATAATCCCTTCAGATCTATATTTGCATAGTAAAGGTATTTTAAGTTCTTTTAACTAATTTTCAATAATATGATGAACATTAGATATTATGAAAAATTATGTTAAAATTGATCAATATAGAAAAACAACATTTATCACATGATCACCAACTCTTATACTTGCACATAATTGTTATTAAATAAGGCAAAACTCTCCACACAGTAGTACCATCCTGTGCCAACCAGAGTAATCAATGGATGCCAGAAGACTTGTGCATAAAATCCTAAGATCTAGGTACAGTGCTCTCAGATCCAAGACTCCTCACTGACGAAGGCCACAAGCCAGAAACAAGTCTAGGGATATTGGATGAGTAGGCATTAGATATGGATTTTATGCACAAGCCTTCTAGCATCCATTGATTACTCTGGTTGGCACAGGGTGGCACTACTGTATGGAGAGTTTTGCTTTGTTTAAAATCAACATTTCTATGTAATTCTATATCTGAAATAACTCTATCTAAAGACTTTCTATTAAAAACATCCAGTTTAATCTCAAACAACTAAGGAAAGTATCCAGATCACAAGCGAGATTCTCTTAAGGGGGAAAAAATGTTCAATGATTTTTTCAAGTATCAAACTCTATTTTTCATTACTAACATAGAATGTTTACTAAAAAATAAAACTTACTGAAGAAGATTTGACAACAGTTTTTGAATCAGTAAAAAAATCGTATTCTTAATTATATGGAAAAATAAAACATCAAAAGAAGAAACTCAAAAATCTACAAGAAGTTATTAAACCTCACAATGCACTAAATAATCTAGAAATATCAGTTTAAAGTCTTAGTTAAAAATCTTAAACTTCTTATTAATGCTGAAATTTTTTTTCTGAAGAAAGGATTAAATTCTGCTATCATGCCATCTAATATTTTATTATTAGATATAATAGCAGCAACTATGGAAATTATTCAAACATTGTCTCTAGAAGTAGCAGCAGAATGGTGTTGGAAAATAAAAAGAACACTCGAGAGACACCAACGACTCAACTCAAACATGAACCATGTTGAGAGGGGGGATATTAATTTCCCCAAAATAGACAAATCTATAATCATTATGCTTGCTTAAAAAGGCAATATTTCAACTGTAAAGGGCATTATGGAATATGTTAACAAAATAAAAAGAATTTCTCACAGCAGGCTAAAGAGAGAATAATAAGAAATCTTATATCATCTACGAAAAAAAAAACCAAGTTAAAAACGTTATTCGGAAAGTATCACAAATATTTTATTGATTCTGAAAAAATGAATCTAACTATATATTTCAGTAAAATTCCACATTTCTATAATTTACCTAAAATCCATGAGGCCCACATCCATTAAAACCGATTGTTGCTTATAAAAATTTCAATAAATCAAACTTTTTCCAAGATTTCTTTTCAAAATTCCTAGTCCTTTATATCATAATACTTTGTCATTGATTCTAAGCACTTTGTCGATTTAATTAAGAATTGGAAATTTAAAAAAATAAAATCTTAGTGAAAAAGCATTGTCTATTGCAAGTTAAAATTGAATGAAAATGATAACTACAACCCAGAGTTAACTCTTTTATAGATAAGTGTAATTGAATTATTAAGATTTTGCATAATAACAATATACTTTTAATGCGCTGAATTCTTCCAACATTCCAGATTATCAATATTTACATGGAAGAGCTTTAAACCATATCCATAAATACTAGTCCACTTCCATCAAAAATCTGGATTTGTTATATTGATGATATATTTTTATATGGTTACAAGATGAAGCACTATTGGGACACATATCAGCAACATAAGTTCCTTCAATTAAATTCACAATGGAATTGGAATAAGAAAAAAATCAAAATTTCTTAGATATTCTTGTGATGTCTACTTCATAGCAAAATCAAGACTACTGTTTACATAAAATCAATACAGCCCCCCCCTACCTCCAATACTTAAATCAAAACTACTGTTTATACAAAAATCAATATAACTCAAAAAATATGTAGCATATACATCCAACCATGAGAGGAACCATGAAAAGTGAAACTCAGAAGCCAATGATTTGTGAAATGAAAAGTTCAACATAGAAACAATTTTTATGAAGACTGGTTACCCATTAGTTATTTATACAAATGACAATGAACAGATTATCAGAAGTATATTCTCTTATTTTTCTCCTTCACTTTTTTTGCATATCTTCATATAATCATATATATTATTTATAATACTTCACTCATATACACTTTAATGCAATTAATTTTCTTAAAAACTTCTTTATTTTCTTACAGTTACGACTGTCCAGCAGTCTTCTTCAGAGCTACAAGATTTGAATAATACAAATACATAATTATCATTTCTAGGGGTGATATAGATTTATATGTGTATATATATGAAGAAAATATATGTGTATATTTTGATATATATGTATATATGTGTGTGTTTTATATATGTGTGTAAAATGATGGATATACATATATTTGATTTATATAAGATTTGTACATATATATGTGAAATGATAATTATGTATTTGTATTATTCAAATCTTGTAGCTCTGAAGAAGACTGCTGGACAGTCGAAACTGTAAGAAAATAAAGAAGTTTTTAAGAAAATTAATTGCATTAAAGTGTATATGAGTGAAGTATTATAAATAATATAATGAACAGATTAAAAGAAAAAACAATAATTATTGCAGTGAAACTGTATATGACAGGGCCAACAAACCACTAAAGAAAATCTGCAATATTAAAGCAGATTTTCCAAAGTCATAATAAATCATGAAAAATTATAACTACAAAATCTAATTTGAATTATTGAAGAACAAGAACTGTCATCTATAAAATAGAGTGTGAATATGGAAGAACATATTGTGTATATTAATGAAATTAATTGCCTAAACTGAAAAACAGTTAAAAGAACTAAAAAAAGTCATCAGATAGAATAAGATTGGAACATCTAAAATAATCGATATGCAAGTATCAATGAATATATGCTTGGTAAAAAAAACACAAGAGTATTGGATAGAGAGGAAAAAGCAAAGAGAAGAAAATTTAAAGAAGCTGCTCACACGAGAATAGTAAATAACTTCTTAGATCAACCTAATATGATAATCCATAATATTCCAAAATTCAAAGGAAAAAATGAAATTATAAGGGTCTTCAGAGAGAAGCATATGCACATTTTCTACTACTTGTTACATTTGAGAAAATAATGAAGTTGGTTAGGGATTGTTATCTGCACTAGTACTCATCAGTACTTACAAAAGAGAGAATATCACTTGAAAATGTTCTAATTTTTGGATTATTAATAATAGTTAATGTATTTAGAAAACTATAAATAAAGTCTGAATTTTTCTAAAACACATAGATGATGGAAATAATCTGCCATACAACTGCAAGTAAAATATCATCATCATAATTCTTTGGATAATCATTTCTAATCACATGTAACTTACATCTAATGAAACAACATAGAGATTCAAAAAATTATTTCAGTTGGTGTTCTTGTAACAGTAACTATTTTAAATAAATTGAGACACTAATTAACGTTATTGGATAAATGAATTATCAATCAGTTACACTTAATCTTTAAAAAAAAGTATTAATTTTCATATTATTGACTCTTTATTTAAACTGGATTTTGCAGATACAACTTTATTAGAAGTATATATTCTTATTCTTCTCCTTTACTTTCTTTGTATTTCTTTATATTCATATATATTGCTTATAATAATTCTTCTCATATACACTTTAATGCAAAACAATTTTTTAATAAAACTTCTTTATTTTCCTGACAGTTTTGACTGTCCAGCAGTCTTCATCAGACCTACAATATTTGAATGATATAAATACATAACCGTTACTTTATATATAAAATATACATGCATATATGTATATCAAAATATATACACATATATCCCTTAAACATACATATATAGATCCATATACACCCATAAACATATATATATATTATAACCTACACTCCCAACACCGCTCATATACATTACATGAGCAAAATGCCCAGGCGCCAGTTCTATTAATGAATAGAACAATATAACAAAATATATAATACAAAATTATTACTGAGACTCTATATTTAAGTTTATGTTCAGCTCAGCTCAGTGGGAGGCTATAGGCAGTTCATAAGATATATGATAATAAATGAATAAAAGAAGAAATATTATAAAACATTTAACATAATGTAAATTCTTTTGTTAATTAATTGTATGATAAAGAATCATAATGTTTATTTGGTACAGTCTATTAAAATATACTTTAAACTTAATTTCTTCCTTCATCCAAGTATAACACATATCAGCTTGCTATAATTATATCCTTAAACAATTCTATGACTTGGCATATCATAATCTAAACATCTACTTTAATGCCAATCAATAAATAAACTATAAGATCTCAGGGAATTTAACAAACACAGTTGAATTAAATAAACTACATTGGCCCATAAATTATAATTCTAAAGTGTGATAAAAATGTAATGAACAAATTGACTAAATATTTTACTGTGTTTCAATAATAAGATAATGACAGAGATAGGGTATTTTAATCTCATATCATCATCTAACAAATATACTGACTTGGCAATCTTTCTAATACGTTTATCAAGTGGCAAATGTTCCTTTATAATGTTTGGATTAAGAAAAACAATATTGTCAGACACTAGCAAATTTAATATTATAACTCTAAAATAATATATCTATTTTGTAATAGATTTATGAAATGTGGAGATGTGGAAATGGAAATACGAATGTACACAAGAATAACTCCAGACACAGTTTTAAGATTTTAAATAACTAAAACAAATCATTTATTACAATAAAATAAACTTGGTTTAACATATTTACAAATGGGCTATTTGTTTTACAGACTTTTAAATTATCAAATAAATTTTTAGCATCAGTCTGGGATTATCCCTACTATCAAAGCAAATTACTAACAAAACTTAAATATCCTGACTTCGAACACATACTTTGCCTACATGTTTAATCTTCATGACAATAAATAACTAACATGTTATATTATTAGCACCAAAAAAAAATTACCTTTGAGAGGATATTACTCTTGATTAACAAAATAAATCAAATTACTTATATTTGGCTTTCAGCAAAGCAACTTTCTCTAATTGACTAATAATCACTTTCAATTACGTATACCTTTCATTTATAGCAACAAAATCATGTTTATTCTGATGATTTGATGATTTATACCTTTATTTAAATAAATACGCTGTATTTTAAAATATTTATTTCCCATTTTAATCTTAATACTTTATACTTCTATTAAATGAATGTAATGTATTTCAAAGAAACATTTATTCCTCATTTTAATTTCAATATCTCTATATTTTGTATACGCGATATTATTTATATTACACGTGTGTGTGCACGTTCAAGCAGCAATAATGTAAAACAATCTTTCTATAAACTCTCTATTCATTAAGAAAATATCATACAATTCGGGTATTTTATTTACGGACTAATGTTAGTACGATTCATCAATACAAATAGTGACACTAATACTACATCAAGAGTTAATCTTAACAATTTATCTAGCCACATATTGAAATTAATAGCACATTATTGGAGCTCTACTTTTCTTAGTGATTTCAATACTATAAGGCTTTATAACGAGTAAGATTTTATGCAATAATGAGAGATTAAAATCATGACTGTACACTTTTACAGTATCCTCATTACCAAGAGTCTACAAGATTATAATGTCACATATCTGTTCTAAACATTGTCAGTGTTAATTTCATATTTCAATCACATTCTGTTTTTGCTTTTTAATCAAAGCAAGGTAATAGAATCTATTAATCATTTAGTGTCCACAATGTTTATTTTTAAAAGGTCAGTAATAGCAGTGGGCACAATTAAATTTGACAATTAAAAATAAAAATCTGATTTTTAATTGTAATTAACAATTTAAAAATTACTTATGGGCGACTTGAAATTAATGTGATGTAAAACAAAATTTGATTTTTAAACGGAATTGAAAATTAAAGACAAAAATAAGAATTTAATTTTTAGTTGTTAGTTTTAATTAAATTTTTCCCAGAAGTGGTGAATAAATGTCGCTCTTATTATCATAAGTCTAAGTTCATAAACAATTAATAAAATCATCGTCATCGTCAACAGAAAACCATTAACACAACATGAGATTGAACTTGGCACTAGTTGTATTTCCTCTTGTGAGAATAATTGCTGACATATTCTTGACTTCGTTTAAGGAGAAGCCAAATACATCACATCACATCACATGAGAATCTGATTTTTTATTAGTTTGCAAACGACCGTGTTTTTGGGAAAATAGCGATAATAATTAAAACGTGTATTAAAAAATGTAAATTACTGTACTGTAAATTATGCATAAAAATATATTATTTTGAATAAAATTAAATATTATAGTTAAAAAAAGTTTGTCTTGTATCAATTTTTTTCAAATTTGAAATTTTTTATTAGTCACATTTTATTTTATTTTTGCGCGAATTTTAAAGTAATTTTACGTTGGTGCTTTGCTTTTACGCGAATTTTGAAAAATCACACACCGAATCCCCCCTTTTTTGATGTAAGTTACGTCTATTTTTGCGTGATTTCATTTGCGCATGTTTTCTGAGGAACCTATCTATCGCTTAAACGAGACCCAGGTGTATTTTATTTCGAACAATGTCGTAATTCATCAATAAAATATGACACTAATACTACATCAAGAGTTAATCTAACAATTTATCTAGCCACATATTAATTAACACAAAGCTATATTTTCATGATTTTACATACTATACGTTATAAGGGGAATCTACATGAGGAGCAGATAACTCTTACTGAACACTTTTACAATTCTTCATTACCAAGAATCTAAGAAAAACGTCACATAACTTCCTAAACATCATTTAATCATATTTCAACAATAACTCATCTACTTCTAAATACACTATTGGTGGGGACTTATTTCCTCATCACCAGGGCCCTAAGAACATCACTTCAAAAAAATATCATTAATCATACGCATATAAAATAAACTAGGCTCTACTCATGGAAAATTATTAACATATACTATATAAGCAAGATCTTTTATCCCTACAAACATTATAACGCAATCAGATTTCTTTCTATTCTCATAGCTTTTCTAAATATCGAACATTATAAATACACGCTGGCAGATAAATACATACAGATAATATACCAATCCGTTCAACTCAGTAGAATACGACAGTGTACGAAATTTATGCATAAATTTATTCACAAACTGAACTTTATCAAACAAATATCATAATTGTGCAAAACAAACACACACCCGCGAATAAAATTATATATAATATTAACTCTAAATTACACACTAAGCAGGTAACATGATAATTAAATATTGCATTAAGGTATAACTTTTAATTTAATAAACTTTAGGTTACTTTTTAAAATTTAATGGTTCTAATTATTACGAACGAACTTTCTTTCATATCTAACAAACTATTTCTATTATACGTTCGTTGATTCAAAAAAAAAAAAAATTCTCACTTTGAGATAATAAAGTATGCAAAATAAATATAAACCTCTCTAATAATATATTTAAAAAAATACTTGTTTCTTTTACCTTCGTAAAAGAACAATAAAACTTATTTGAATACAATCAATTTTTACCAGCGTACTCCTCATTCAGATACGCTTCAGAGATGGTCTCGAAGATCAAAATAACACAGATTATAAATGAACATAATAATAAAGAAGCCTATCTACCTATCATATACATTAATTATGACAAGCAATAAAAAAAATAAAAACACAAAGGTTATTAGTTTTGTAACTTAAAATAAAAGTTCACTTGCAAAGCTTGGTTCCAGGTTTATGAAACAATACGGGACATATTCCAAACTGAATTTTAAACTAAAATAAACTGCTGTAGGATAACCAAACAAATATAGTCATGCTTAAATAGGACTCAGCATCTTCAATGTTCATAACAAAGTTATTTAAGTTACTGTATCATACATAAGCAATCAATTTATCTTCTATTATGACGAGAATATAATAAATTCTTAACTACTGTTGGACAGGAATTATCTCACTTATTCCATTGTAGTTCTAAATTGAATACGTAATTATTTTTAGTAGTTTATTGAATAGCATTTAATAATACTTTGTTTTATTTTCCATCTTTATCGAAGAGAACAAAAATTACCCGCATTTCTATCCTTCTATTCGATTTAAACAGATACTTAATTTGAAGTAGCTCACATTTTATTTCCTTCATTTCCAGAAATATCAGATAAATAAATACTGCTATCTCTTTATGATGAATTTAAACATGGCATGATTTATCAAAATATGCATGTCCTTAATTTTATGTTTAATCCTCACAAAAACATAGCACGGAAAATAGTGAAGAATTAAAATATATTCTGTAAAATAGTTCTGCATGCGTTTTCCAGATATATTAAAGAACACACGTTGGTTAATGATACAACAATAATATTCATGCAATTTATTCCTATTTAAAATGATAATTAAGTGAAGTAATGTAGACTGGACGTTATTAACATACATTTTTAAAAGAGCAATAGTTATAAAGATGGTTAATTCAAAATGTTTAAATCAAGAAGAGTAAAGTAAACTGAGTACCTTTTTTTTAAAACTTAGAACTGCATTCTGAAATTAACTTTTTCCATAATATATTTCTTAATATCCTTTCGAAGTTTTACTCCAAAGTGCTTTTTAAAATCAATTTGATTTCAGCAACTGGCTTTAATTTCCACAATAAATGTGCCACTGTTTACTGGTTACAGTTACATTATATAAAAGCAAATTTTCCACTGGAGATCTTTGTTAAATAGCTCTCTTTTGCAAAGTTCATTTTCTTTCACCAACTTACTCCCATGCGTCTCTCTAGCTAAGCTAATTACATATTCAAAAAAAATCTTTTCAAAAAAAAAATCACTTTGATTTTTCAGAATTAAAGATCAAGATAAAAATAATAATAAAATAAATAGCTTTTACAAACTTGAAAGAAAAATGAATATTAATTAACTATTAAATAAAAATGATTAATAATTTATTTAATTTGTAAAATAATCTATTGATTCAACTATCTATTAATCATTGGAAAGAAATATATATTTGTTAAATTATTTAAGATAACTACTGTAATTTAAATGTTTTTATTGTGAATGTACTATTGTTTGCTGTTATTAAAAGATGAAAATGAAATGAAAATGATGCAGAGTCATACATGCATGCACATGTACTACAACCTAAATATTAAACTATCTTAACTAAATATAATTGAAATGGCTATTAATTGTTGACAAAAAGATAAGTATCAATGAATAAAGGATTTTGAAACTATTCAACCAATACTACAATAATATAAAATAACTTTGCATCTTTCTGACAAAATGTATCAATTCCATTAATAAACAACCCTTCTTCCTTACATTAAATACCTCATTAACCACACTAATAATAATGAATACCTATCAAGTGGTCAATAAACTGCATAAGCAACCCATATCTAAGCTTTAAACAATCTCCAGCAAAAAAATTTTAAAATTCTAAGGCTATTTCATTTTTTTAATATAATATAACTATTCAGTTAAGATACAAAGTATCTTAAACCCTTGTGCCCATTCAGATGGTCACAAATCCCCCATCCTTATAAAGAAAAAAAATGAATTAAGTAACACCATTAGGTTATGTTAATCATTATTAAACAACACAAATAAAATTAATTTACACTTTAGAAAACTATGCATACAGAATTTTATATTCTCACATCTATTAACTATCTGGTACTTTAACTGGATATGGTATTAAGCTATGAGCATTGTAGGTATCTTCTAAATCTCATGTTTATATTCTTGATTTCTTTTCTTTTAACAAATCTTTCTATATGAGAATTCACCCTTATTGTCTGGGATTTAACTTTAACCTTTTGGCTATTCTTTTCTTTGTTTTTAACTTTCTTAAGAGTATTTTCATGAACTAACTTTCCTTTTGCTCTTTTGAGTTTGAACTTGGCCTTTCTAAAGCTTTCTTCTAGATCAGTAACCTTTTTCTTTTTAAGACAGTCTATACAAAATATATGTGTCTTCTTAAACTTGCATTTAATTTTTAGCTTATCAGTCTCTTTAACATGATTACAATATTCCATTATTTGTTCTATACTAGGTATTACATGTTTACTACCTGCATATAACACCTTTCTACAAACATTCCTCTTTATATTATGATCTACATTATTAAGAGCACACTCAGAAACTATACCTTTATTTTTATCTTTAAATTTATTACTGGTAATATCAGTAATCTTTGCTAATTTGCTTCTTAAAATTTCTGAATATTTCCTGCCTAAAGAAAACACTCCTAACTTCATTAATCTAATAATCTCATCATTTTTATCACAATTTTCCTTAAAATCATTAAACACATTCATAACTTTCTTCTTGTCCACTTCTAGTTCTTTATTAACTATCTCTTTAATCTTTTGGTATGCTTTTAGTTCATGACCATATAAACTGTAATTTTTATGAACTAATTTAGCAATCAGTCGACCTTTATCCTTAATTGGCAATACTAGGTTATTATCATTTAACCTACTCTTATGTAGTTGACCTTTAATACATAATTCTGTAATTTCTAGTTTGAGTATTTGGCTACTAATATTTTCATTAACTTCTTTCACTTCTATACTTTGACTTTTACTATCTTGCACTTCTAACTTCACTTCTGATACTTCTAACTTTATTTCTAATCTCACTTCTTCTTTTATTTCTGATTCTGGTTGAACATCATCTGATAATTTCTCTGGCATCATTTTTAGCATTTCTAATTCTACCTCTAATTTTGTTTCTGATACTTCTAGTTCTATTTGTTGGACATTCTTTCTGAATATTTCTTTCATTTCTGACATTTCTACCCTTATTTCTAACATCATATTATCTTTCATTTCTCTACAATCTTCCTTTGACATCATACTATCTTTCATCTCTCTAAAATCTTCCTTTGACATCATATTATTTTTAATCTCTAACATTTGTTTATCTGAATTATTTTTCATCTCTAACATTTGTTTATCTAAATTATTTTTCATCTCTAACATCTGTTTACTAAAGCTCTTATTTATTTCATCAATTAATCTGGAGTAATCAAATGCTCCTCCCAATGAGACATTTTCTGCCCTACTATCTTCTTTATTCGTGAAGTTTATAGTTTCATTTCCCGAATCTATATCAGGAGACAATACAATCACCTCTGGAGATAATATTTCTTGGGACCCGCCCAAATCTTCATCAATATTAAACTCTTCCATTGTACTTTATATTTTTACTTATTAATATTTGCAGACAAAGAAAAGGTACATCAGCTTCACTCCCCCTCCCCAATCAAACAATCTAAATTTCCCATCATCACTTATAAGTACATAAAATTACTCTAGTATGTTTATTTGTGTTATTTCATGCAACATTCGGTTTCCACATTTGATAGCAAAATTATGGCACTGTATACTCTGACAATATTGATCCAAACACTAATAATTTATCTAGATAAAATCTCTATATTCACCTACATTTATACTGTACATTAAATTGACTTCTATATAATACTGAAGACAACACAATTTTAATAAGCATGATTATTAAGTTAAGTTCTCTGCACCATTCAAGATTATAATTAATATTTACAATATCATACAACTTTCATTTATCAAATTTGGTATGTTGGTTGTATACTATATAATCCTATCAGACCTACATCACTATAGTTATCAAGCCCACAAAGCCACAACTTGTCTTATCTATGTCACAATATATCCATACATCAAATGTTGGGAATCCAGAAACCAACTTCATATCTAATCATTGTGACTTGACACATCAAATATCAACAACTAGCACTATAATTATCCACCATTAATCAATCATGCAGCTACATTAGTGCACCAAAAAAAATCTACTATAATCATCATCATTGGGCCTAATACACTGGACAACAAAAACCAGTTCTATAGTTAATCATCTATTAACCAATCAGGCCACTATGTTGTGCCAGAAAACCTCACCAGGATCATCATCATCAATCAATCATGCCTAGTTACCCAATCATTAACCAATCAATGTCAATCAATGTCCAAAATTGGCACACCAAAAAAATTAAATAATCTGAAAAATATACTAAACTACTCGATGCCAAGACATCTGGGCACCACAATCCAACCTAGACTATGTGTAGCTCCACTACACATCGCACATCCACATTGGTCACCAGAAAACCTAGTCCAATCATCATCATTGCACAATTGATTGAGCTACCACTTTCATACAACAAAATCCGTATTGCAATCTATCTACTAAGATGTCAAATATATCTCAAGCCACCACAATGGGCATACAGAAAACATACTTCTCATCATCATCAGTCAATTGATGCCACCAAAGCTATGTCAAAGCTATGTCTAGGCTATGTCTGCCCCACGATGGGCGAACAGAAAACGTACCCTATAACCTACACTCCCAACACCGCTCATATACATTACATGAACGAAATGCCCAGGCGCCAGTTCTATTAATGAATAGAACAATATAACAAAATATATAATACAAAATTATTACTGAGACTCTATATTTAAGTTTATGTTCAGCTCAGCTCAGTGGGAGGCTATAGGCAGTTCATAAGATATATGATAATAAATGAATAAAAGAAGAAATATTATAAAACATTTAATATAATGTAAATTCCTTTGTTAATTAATTGTATGATAAAGAATCATAATGTTTATTTGGTACAGTCTATTAAAATATACTTTAAACTTAATTTCTTCCTTCATCCAAGTATAACATATATCAGCTTGCTATAATTATATTCTTAAACAATTCTATGACTTGGCATATCATAATCTAAACATCTACTTTAATGCCAATCAAGAAATAAACAATAAGATCTCAGGGAATTTTAACAAACACAGTTGAATTAAATAAACTACATTGGCCCATAAATTATAATTCTAAAGTATGATAAAAATGTAATGAAACAAATTGACTAAAATATTTTACTGTGTTTCAATAATAAGATAATGACAGAGATAGGGTATTTTAATCTCATATCATCATCTAACAAATATACTGACTTGGCAACCTTTCTAATACGTTTATCAAGTGGCAAATGTTCCTTTATAATGTTTGGATTAAGAAAAACAATATTGTCAGACACTAGCAAATTTAATATTATAACTCTAAAATAATATATCTATTTTGTAATAGATTTATGAAATGTGGAGATGTGGAAATGGAAAACACGAATGTACACAAGAATAACTCCAGACACAGTTTTAAGATTTTAAATAACTAAAACAAATCATTTATTACAATAAAATAAACTTGGTTTAACATAATATTTACAAATGGACTATTTGTTTTACAGATTTTTAAATTATCAAATAAATTTTTAGCATCAGTTTGGGATTATCCCTACTATCAAAGCAAATTAATAACAAAACTTAAATATCCTGACTTCGAACACATGCTTTGCCTACATGTTTCATCTACATGACAATAAATAAATAACATGTTATATTATTAGCACAAAAAAAATACTTTTGAGAGGATATTACTCTTGATTAACAAAATAAATCAAATTACTTATATTTGGCTTTCAACAAAGCAACTTTCTCTAATTGACTAATAATCACTTTCAATTACGTATACCTTTCATTTATAGCAACAAAATCATGTTTATTCTGATGATTTGATGATTTATAACCTTTATTTAAATAAATACACTGTATTTTAAAATATTTATTTCCCGTTTTAATCTTAATACTTTATACTTCTATTAAATGAATGTAATGTATTTCAAAGAAACATTTATTCCTCATTTTAATTTCAATATCTCTATACTTTATATACGCGATATTATTTATATTACGCGTGTGTGTGCACGTTCAAGCAGCAATAATATAAAACAATCTTTTCTATAAACTCTCCATTCATTAAGAAAATATCATACAATTATTTTATTTCGAACAATGTCGTAATTCATCAATAAAATATGACACTAATACTACATCAAGAATTAATCTAACAATTTATCTAGCCACATATTAATTAACACAAAGCTATATTTTCATGATTTTACATACTATACGTTATAAGGGAAATCTACATGAGGAGCAGATAACTCTTACTGAACACTTTTACAAAAAAATGGGATTCCTCATTACCAAGAATCTAAGAAAAAACGTCACATAACTTCCTAAACATCATTTAATCATATTTCAACAATAACTCATCTACTTCTAAATACACTATTGGTGGGGACTTATTTCCTCATCACCAGGGCCCTAAGAACATCACTTCAAAAAAATATCATTAATCATACGCATATAAAATAAACTAGGCTCTACTCATGGAAAATTATTAACATATACTACATAAGCAAGATCTTTTATCCCTACAGACATTATAACGCAATCAGATTTCTTTCTATTCTCATAGCTTTTCTAAATATCGAACATTATAAATACACGCTGGCAGATAAATACATACAGATAATATACCAATCCATTCAACTCAGTAGAATACGACAGTGTACGAAATTTATGCATAAATTTATTCACAAACTGAACTTTATCAAACAAATATCATAATTGTGCAAAACAAACACACACCCGCGAATAAAATTATATATAATATTAACTCTAAATTACACACTAAGCAGGTAATATGATAATTAAATATTGCATTAAGGTATAACTTTTAATTCTGAATAAACTTTAGGTTACTTTTAAAATTTAATATTTATAATTATTACGAACGAACTTTCTTTCATATCTAACAAACTATTTCTATTATACGTTCGTTGATTCAAAAAAAAAAAATAATTCTCACTTTGAGATAATAAAGTATGCAAAATAAATATAAACCTCTCTAATAATATATTTTAAAAAAATACTTGTTTCTTTTACCTTCGTAAAAGAACAATAAAACTTATTTGAATACAATCAATTTTTACCAGCGTATTCCTCATTCAGATACGCTTCAGAGACGGTCTCGAAGATCAAAATAACACAGATTATAAATGAACATAATAATAAATAAGCCTATCTACCTATCATATACATTAATTATGACAAGCAATAAAAAAAAATTAAAAACAAAAGTTATTAGTTTTGTAACTTAAAATAAAAGTTCACTTGCAAAGCTCAGTTCCAGGTTTATAAAACAATATGGGACATATTCCAAACTGAATTTTAAACTAAAATAAACTGCTGTAGAATAACCAAACAAATATAGTCATGCTTAAATAGGACTCAGCATCTTCAATGTTCATAACAAAGTTATTTAAGTTACTGTATCATACATAAGCAATCAATTTATCTTCTATTATGACCAGAATATAATAAATTCTTAATTACTGTTGGACCGGAATTATCTCACTTATTCCATTGTAGTTCTAAATTGAATATATAATTATTTTTAGTAGTTTATTGAATAGCATTTAATAATACTTTGTTTTATTTTCCATCTTTATCGAAGAGAACAAAAATTAAACACATTTTTATCCTTCTATTCGATTTAAACAGATACTTAATTTAAAGTAGCTCACATTTTATTTCCTTCATTTCCAGAAATATCAGATAAATAAATACTGCTATTTCCTTATGATGAATTCAAACATGGCATGATTTATCAAAATATGCATGTCCTTAATTTTATGTTTAATCCTCACAAAAACATAGCACGAAAAATAGTGAAGAATTAAAATATATTCTGTAAAATAGTTCTGCATGCGTTTTCCAGATATATTAAAGAACACACATTGGTTAATGATACAACAATAATATTCATGCAATTTATTCCTATTTAAAATGATAATTAAGTGAAGTACTATAGATTGGTCGTTATTAACATACATTTTTAAGACAGCAATAGTTAGGAAGACGGTTAATTCAATATGTTTAAATCAAGAAGAGTAAAGTAAACTGAGTACCTTTTTTTAAAACTTAGAACTGCATTTTGAAATTAACTTTTTCGATAATATATTTCTTAATATCCTTTCGAAGTTTTACTCCAAAGTGCTTTTTAAAATCAATTTGATTTCAGCAACTGGCTTTAATTTCCACAATAAATGTGTCACTGTTTACTGGTTACAGTAACATTACATAAAAAAAAAATTTCCACTGGAGATCTTTGTTAAATAGCCCTCTCTAGCAAAATTCATTTCCTTTTTCAAGGTTACTTTCACGCATCTCTCTAGCTAAGCTAATTACATACGCAAAAAGGAATCTTTTTTTTTTAAAAAAAATCACTTTGATTTTCAGAAC